>CM053617.1:4783310-4916669 GCA_028646535.1 Procyon lotor | reverse complement strand
TAGTTGCTGTAAAATCAGTATTTAGGAGTAATTCGTGTGGCCCTTTACTAAGGTTATCTTTTACATTTCTTCCCAAAACAGTGATCGCCAGAAGATCAGATCCTTGAGCCAAATGTCTTCATCTTAGCATCAGGGGAGACATATTTGGCCACACACAAATCAGTCCCCGAATCAGAACTAGACCGGACTGAGAATTGGACATAATCTGAAACCGAATTAGAATGAGATGTAGAAAATAGAAGGTGGGGGAAAGACGGAATTCTATGACTATATAAGATCACCTCAAAGGCTAAGAAAAGGCTTGCTTCGACGTCAGGGACCAATGGAAGATTCACTTGGCACACTGTCATTTTCAATTCTGGTAGGCAAGTCTCTCTGGACATAGATGGATAGATAACTCAGAGAGAAATGATATTAGGGAAGAAAGTTAAGGGTTTTCTTTCATAAAGTACAAGGAGAGACTTTAGAGGGCCAGGCTTATCAAATAAGGAATATAACGAGTATTTGAAAGGAGAAAAACCAAGATTACAAAGGTTGTATTGGTTATATTAGTTCGTTCATATCGGAAAAACAGCAATGTTTTCATATAATTATCATATCCACAACGATTATGAAATTTACTCAGATAACAGCACCAAACAGGGCAGTGATGAAGATTTTTTCCTTTTAATCAAGAGTCAACAATTTATTAGAGAAGGTCCAGGTTACATTTATTGTGAGAACTACAACGAGGTAGAGTGACCCAATTCTTTTTTGTTTATTCCAGGAAAAAGAAAATGACTTTTTTTCCCCCTTTGGCTATCAGATGTACTGTGTATGTTTATCGACAATGGTGGTGGGGCAAAGTGTCAGTTTGCTTCCATAGAAATGATCCATATATATATATATATAAAATATTTTCTAAGCTGACCTTAAGTCAAAGTAACTTTGCTAAACTCACTGATTAATTCTAATGATTTATATGTAAATCCCTTTCAATTTTCTGGGTATTCAATCACATTAACTGAGAATAATGAGCTTTGCTTTTCATTTACTAACCTTCATACTTTTATTTCCTACCCTTGTCCTGTCGTACTGGCGAGGATCTACACCACAACGTTGACACGAATATGTTATGGGGAATATTGTCCATCCCAGCAGAAAAGCTGTTGATTCTTCATCAGTAACTATGATGTTTGACATAGATTATGTTCTAAATACTCTTTGTCAGATTAAGGAAACTTTATTCTTACCTCAAGAGTTATTAGCATAAGTAGAATTTAAATTTTAAATTTTGCTAAATACTCCTTCTCACTTATTAAAAGGTGGATCATGTGGTGATTTTCATTACTGGTTGTTGATATTTAGGCATTTCTGTTTTCTTTTCTCTTGAATAAATACCCAGGAATGGAACTGCTGGATTACATGTTAGTATATTTTTACTTTTATAAGAAATCACAGGACTATTTTGCAATGTATAAGAATTCTAATTATTCCACAATCTTCCCAATACTTGGCAACACTTCTTTTTTTAATTTGCCATTCTGGTGACTATGAAATACCTCGTACTGTTTTAATTTGTGTTTCTTTTTTTTTTAAATTAAAAAAATTTGTAAAATTTGTGTTTCTTTGATGACTCATAATGCTGAAAATGTTTTCAGAGGCTAATTGGCCATTCCTTTTTCCCCACGGCTATATTGAGGTATGACTGACAAAAACCGTATATATTTAAGGTGTAAATTGTGATATTTTGTTATACGTATACATTGTGAAATGATGACCACAATCAAGCTATGTAACGTATCACTTCCTATAGTTCCTTTGTGTGTGTGGTGAGAATGCTTTGTCATCCACCTCCTTTGCAACTTCCTAGAATACAGTATATTATTAACTATGGTCACTGTCAACTCTCTATACATTGGGCTCTTGAGCTTACTCATCTTATAACTGACAATCTGTATCCTTTAACCAACATCTTCCCATTTCTCCCACCCCCTGGTAGCCACCAATCTACTCCGTGTTACTATAAGTTTGACTTTTTTAGATTCTACACATAAATGAGGTAATACAGCATTTGTCTTTCTCTGTCTGACTTGTTTCATTTAGCGTAAGGTCCTCTAGGTTCATTCATGTTTCCACGTCCTTGTAAATGGCAGGATTTCCTTCTTTTTAAGGCTGAATTTTATATGCATATAGAATTAGTATATAGATAATGATGATTATAAACATGATGCTAGTACATAAACATGTACCTATATGTACATCTAGATAGGTAGATGATCTTTTTCCACCCATCCACCAACAGACATGGGTTGTTTTCATATCTCAACTACTGGGAATAATGCTACAATGCACATAGGCGTGCAGATATCTCTTTGACATAGTGACTTTATTTCCTTTGGATATATAACCAATTGTGAGGTTATTGGATTATATGGTAGTTCTATTTTTAGTTTTTCAGAAACCTCCAGAATACTGTCTATAGTGACCCTACCGATTTACGTTCTCACCAACAATGGATATAAGGTTCTCTTTTCTGTCCATCCTTGCCAACACTTGCTCTCTTTTGACTTTTTGATGATAGACATCCCAACAGATGTGAGGTGATATCTCATTGTGGTCTTGATTTCATTTCCATGATGATTAATGATGTTGAACACATTTCCCTACACCTGCTTCGTTAGCCGTTCTTACATCTTTTATGAAGAACCTGTTTAAGTCTTTCACTGAAATTTTCTTGGGTTCCTTTCCTTCTTATTGAGCTGTGAGAGTTAGTTTTGTGTATTTCAGATAAACAACTTTTGTCAGATATATTTGTTGTATGTATTTTTTTCTCAGGTTGGTGACTTTTTTGTCGTTCTCTTAAAGTGACATTTGACAAGCAGAAGATTTTAGTTATAATTATTAAAATTTTCTTTATAATTGCTCATGCTAGTGTTTCAGCTAGGATATTTTTGCCAACCTCCAAGTTGCAGAGAATTTCTCCTCTGTTTCTTCTAGAAGTTTTAGAGTTTTGGGTTTTGGATTTAGGTCTACGTTCATTCCAAATTAAATTTTATGTGTGATATAATGTAGGGGTCAAAGTTCATCGTTTTTTCTGTAATCATATCCACCTTGGAAAACACAATCTTTTACTCATTGAAGACCAACTGACTACATACACGTAGTCTCTCTTTGAACTGTCTATTGTTCCATGGGTCTAGAAGTCTTTTTATATTAATATCACACTGTCTTAAGTAAGGAAGCTTTGCGATTTAAGTCTTGCAACTTGATAGTGCAAATCCTCCAACATTTTTCATAATTACTTTGACAATTCTGGATTAGTTGTAATTCTACAAAAAGTTTAGGATCAGTATAACCATTTCTAGAAAGAAAAAAAAAACCTAGTGGAATTTTGATTGCAATTTCTTTAAATATATAGATAAATTTGAAAAAGCAGATATTTTAATAATACTGTCTTTCAACCTGAGCGTATTCGTTTATCTGTATTCCTGAGTATTACAACTGTCTATAAGATTGTAAATGGTATATTTAAAATATTATTTTGCAATTATTTACACTAGTATATAAAGACAACTTATTTTTGCATCCTGACCTATCCTGAAACATTGCAAAGTTTTAGCATTATTTCTAGCATCTTAAATGACTTGATCTTCCTTCAGAGAAACTTACTTTTGCTTTTGACAGATGGCTAGGGCACCGGTATTCCTAAATCATCTTTGTACATTAAGAATTCTTACGATTCAGAGGTGGTCTACAGTTTCTGAAAGGGTCAAACTACAATTTCTAGTTTGACTTTATTCTTAGGGTATAGTACTTTGCGGTTCTAATCCAAAGCCTGAGGATCAAGGTTTATCAGAGAAACTTCCCTTTGGTAAGCTGAATTACAATTTTTATTCTCAACTAATTGTTTGCAGAATTTTAATTATACACATGAATTAAGCAGATGTTGTTATGATATAAACAACTGAAATGCCAGGCTCATTTTTCTGGGCTTCTTTTTCTTGACACTATAATTCTTCCCTGCGTTTTGAGTTCTTCTTTTCTTCAAATAAATGCTTTTCACATTGTCCCCGGTCTGAATTACTCAGTCCAACATTACCGGAAAACTCCAACTCATTTTTTAAATCTCAGCCTGAGTAATTCTGCATAATTATCATCTCCCATTTGTCTTATCTGAAGGATCATTTGAAAACTTTGAAGCAACACTTATGCTATATTTACAATCATAAACTCTTTAAAAAGATATCTCTACGGGGGCGCCTGGGTGGCTCAGTGGGTTAAAGCCTCTGCCTTCAGCTGAGGTCATGATCTCAGGGTCCTGGGATCAAGCCCCACATAGGGCTCTCTGCTCAGCAGGGAACCTGCTTCCCCCCTCTCTCTGCCTACCTCTCTGCTTACTTGTGATCTCTCTCTCTGTGTCAAATAAATAAATGAAATCTTTAAAAAATAATAATAAAATAAAATAAAATTATGCCTGGTGATGGGTATTGAGGAGGGCACTGGGTGTGGTGCATGAACAATGAATCTTGGAACACTAAAAAAATAAAATAAAATAAATTTTTAAAAACGCAAAAAAAATACGCTTTTAGTTACTTAAAACACAACAGACTGTTTTGGGCTGCATTAGAACCTGCCATTTCCCCTCATATGATAAATGTCACTGATTTAATAAATGGAAGGCCTGGGGCAGTGAAAAAATAGGGAAAAATTCCAGACTTTATTTAAATAACAGGAAAAAACATACATAGCAAGAAAAAAAGATAGGATTTTAAGAGCAATGATACAGATCATTATCTGTATGCAGAGTACCGTAGTTCCTCATAGACTGCCTTGGATAATGTCAATGATTTCACGGTAAACTTGCTGATATGCATCTAATCCAAACAAAAAGTCTATATGATTGTAGTGAGAAATAGTCTTATGGTAAATATGGTTTGTGATTTCAGAAAGTAGATTTTCCACATCTTCAGGATCGGCCAACAAGTCATTTCCCCCATTCCAAGTTGCTGTCGGTACGTTCATGTTCCTCACATCGTAAAATGGAGAGGTGGACTAAATGTAGGGGAATTTCACAGAAAATGATACATAGAAGGTGTCCTTTACTACTCTTAAAGGTAGATGAATTAATACAATTTTAAAATAAGTTGAATCTAAGATAATCACTACTACGGAAGTAACAAATATTGAAAGAATCATTATTACGATTTTTACTTAGAAATAGATCAGATGCACATCAAAACTAGACCATTTGCTCTAATTCAGGGTACTCAAACATTCCACAGAGGGAATTTCACCTTTATTTATAAGGCATGAAAGTATTTTAATCAAAATTTTCTGTAGCTGCGTAGCTGCCAATATATTCATCAATAAATGGTAAATATTGGCCATGAGGGGGGCAAGTCTGATTTTATTGATTTTGATCTTTCTATTTTACCTTGGAGTTTTATACAAGCCAACCATCATGCATGAAGTTTAGGTAAGGCAGAAGAGGATGCTAGGAAAGAATAACTTTGAAGACCACAGACTTGGGTTCAAGATTTCTATCATCCTCTTCATACAATATTATCACCTTTTCATTAACTTTGATCTCTTCCTCATTATTATGGGTTTGTCTTATCTTCCTGAATACAATAAAGAGCTTTTAGGGTCAAGACCCTCATTATGCCTTTTATTTATTATTTAACTAACCACAGAGCTATGCTTATTATAAACACGATATTTTTCCTCCTGAGGGAGGATGAATTACTCTACAGCCTGGTCAAACTTCTCCAGGCTTATCCAAGGTATTTGTTGCTAAAATACATAGAAAATCTGGAAAAGCCCCTGTTGGATGTGACAGTATGAAGCCAAATCATGGTGCTCTTCCTCTGCTGGTCCTTCTCACTCTGTTACTGTACTCTCGGGCTTTACACGAGCCCTTTTCTGTAGCAACATCCTCTGAACCGATCAAGGAGACAGTTTTTAGCTTATACATAATTATGTACCTGATTAAAATGAACCAAGTTCAGAACAGGACTGCCCCAATCAAAAGCTCTCAAGTGACTAGAATTAAGAAGCTGAAAGAAAGAATTTTAAAAGCCAGATTATACTCATCTGTTTACTACAGCGCAGCCGGTAGAGTGACATGTGCATTGCACATCCCGCCCCTTTGTACTGGGCCTAACGGTGCATGTGCAGGGAGACCTCTTTGCTTCTCCCTTCCTTTGAAAAGGGCAAGAAATGGAAGAGGAGGGAGATGGTGGGGGGCAGGGGAATCTGGAATATTCTATCATCTTCATGTAAATGCATGTTTCCCCCAAGGCCTTTTACCTTGTCAAAGGGAGCCAACCAGCTCAGGTCATGATCTCAGGGCTGTAGGATTGAGCCCCACGTTGGGCTCTGCACTCAGTAGGGAGTCTGCTTGAAGTTTTTGCTTCTCCCTCTGCCCTCCCTGAGCTCACATTCTCTTTCTCTCTAAAATAAATAAATATATCTTAAAAAGAAAAAAAGCAAGTGTCTAGGACGAAGTGCTACGACTGAAATGTCACTCCCTAAACACCCTAAACACCCTTGCTTCAAACAACAGCACTCAAGGGCATGTTCCAGAAGCCATCCCTTGCTTCACCTTCCCTAACTGTAGCCTCACCACCACTACCTGCTGTGAGCATCTTAGGTCTAATCTGATTGTGTCCTTTTTTCCTCCTAATAATGTTTTCATCGCAGGAGGTTTATCTCCTCCTAACTCTCCCCAACTTCTAAAACTCTATGATCTGGAATTCCGCCGTTAGCCTATATCTTAAAATCCATCTCTGATGGGCTTCTTCACCTTTCTGCTCTCTGAACCACCTTATTTTCCCCAAGAATGCCTCTTCCCCTGCAGCTCTTTCCTTCCACAAAACTGGCTGAGGTTATTTATGATCTTAGCATTTGTAAAACTTGTCAATTCTAGGGGCACCTGGGTGGCTCAGTGGGTTAAGCATCTGCCTTCGGCTCAACTCATGATCTCAGGGTCCTTAGATCAAGCCTTACATCAGGATCTCTGCTCTGCAGGGCTTCCCCCTCCCCTCTGCCTGCCTCTCTGCCTACTTGTGATCTCTCTCTCTGTCAAATAAATAAATAAAATCTTAAAAAAAAAAACAACAAACAACTTGTTAATTCTGAGGAATTTCCCCACATTACCCTGAGTGTCATTTGACACAGCTGTTCATTTCTATCCTAGAGCTTCTCTTCACTTAGCTTCTGGAATACCATCATTTCTTGGTCTTCGTTTTTCACTCTCTGCTCCTTTTTGGTTTCCTTGCTGTATTCATCCAGCTGCTGCTGCCTGACCTCTGGATCCTTCCATGTCTCAGCCCACCACCCTTGTTTCTCTTCTCCCCATCTGTACTCACTGTGTGTGTGTTCTCATCCAGTCTCTTGGTTTTCACTGGCGTCCATATTTAAAATATTTATCTTCTTCTGTAAGTCTCTTCTAAATACTAGACTCCTATACCCAACTGCTTATTCAAGTTAATCACTGGGATGTCTCTTAACATGTTAACACTAAAGGTGTTAACACTTAACATCTCCAAAAGGGAACATCTTATCTGTCCCTCAAACCTGCACTGCCACCAAATGTCCCTGTCTCCTTCAATGGAACTGCATCTTTTCCTTGCTCAGGCCAGAATTTCTGGAGTCATCCAAGACTCTTCCCTCTCTCCTTTCTCAGAATCCATCATTAAATGTCCTTGGCTGCGTGTTTTCAATACACATGTATACTCAGAACCCAACCCTCGTCACCACCCTTCCTGGGAACACACCTGTGCAGACCATCATCACTCTTGTTTGGATTATGGTAGTCTCCCAACTTTCTCATTGTTTCCACTTCAGTCTACCCAACATGGCACCCAAAGCATTCATTTCTTTTTTCCCCCAAGTAAACTCTACCCCCAATGTGGTGCTCGAACTCACGACCCGGAGATCAAGGGTCACATGCTTTGCTGACTGAGCTAGTGAGGCGTCCACTAAGTATTCCTTTAAAGATGTAAATCATATCATGTCCCCTTCCTGCTCAAAAACCTACAGTGGCTGCTCACTTCCTCAGGAAAGCCAAAGTCCTCACAGTGGCATATTTGTTCCTTTCTCGCTCTAGTGTATTTCTGCCCCCTTTTCCCTATTACTTTCTCCCTTAATCACTGACATCAGCCACACCAACGATGTCTCTCAGAAATGCTCCTAACTAAAGGGCTTGCATTGGTTACTCTGTTTGGAATGTTCTTCCTCTGGGTTGTTCACATTGCTAACTTTCTCGGCTCCTCTAAATCTTTTCTCGAAGGTCACGATCTCATTGAGGCTGGCCTAATCTCTCCATTCAAAAACACAACCCACTACCCACTGTGTCTAATCTCTTTATCTTGCTTTTTCCCCTTTATTTTTCCATAGCTTCTATTCCCTTCTAAAGTTTTAATAATTTACTTATTTGTTATGCTTAATGTTTACTGTGTGCATATCTACTACTAGAATGTCAGCTTAAGGAGGACAGGAATATTTATTTTGTTCACTGATGTATACCTTGAGCATAGAACAGTACAGGGCACATAGTAGGTACTCAATAAATACTGTTTCACTGGATAAATAGATGCAAAGGTAGCTTAGATTTTCCTGGTCTAGTTATCACTAGGAATGAACTAAATCTGTGGTGCATGAACAATGAATCTTGTAACACTGAAAAAATAAAATAAACATATTTGGGGGAAAAAACCCAAAAAATAAATATAAATCAAAGATTTTTAATAATTTACCTTTAATTTTTTTACCTTTAATTTTTTTAATAATTTACCTCTTAATTGACCTTTATCACTTAGTAGATTTAAACATTTTTATTTTTATTTTTATTTTTTTTTTAAAGATTTTATTTATTTGACAGAGAGAAACACAGCGAGAGAGGGAACCCAAGCAGAGGGAATGGTAGCGGGAGAAGCAGGCTTCCCGCAGAGCGGAGAGCCCGATGCGGGGCTCGATCCCAGAACCCTGGGATGTGACCTGGGCCGAAGGCAGACGCTTAACGACTGAGCCACCCAGGCGCCCCAGATTTAAACATTTTTAAATGAGAAAGCCTTACTAATATCTCAATGATACTTGAGTTCATTAGTGTTCATCAAGTTTAAATAACATTCATGATCATCACCCTGTTGAACTCTCATAATATTTTTGTTAGTGAAGTCAGAGCATTATTATTAACTCCATTTTTAAAATTAAGGAAACTGACTTCATACCGATTAAGTGAGCTTGTTGAGTGTCTCACGACCAGTAAGGTTCAGAGAAAGGATTCAGTTTCTGATCTTTTGCTCTCAAGAATACTGCTCTTTCTATTATCCTGGCTCTCAATATTCACACTGGATTTTTTCCTTCATCAATATTCATGCAACGTATATTCTAGAGTATCTGTTGTTTGCCCAGCACTCTTGGCCTTGTAAATGTAGATGTGAATAAAGCTTGCCCAAGGTCCTCACAGAGTTCACAATTGAACAGAGGAGAGAGTGAAGTCTAGGGAGAGACTAGGCATTGGGATACCTGTGTTTTAGTCTTAAGTTTTTAAATTTATTGTTATTATTATTATTATTATTACTCTTAGGTTTTTTTTAAAGGAATGGCTCTGAATCTTTGGGCAAGTCAAATGATAAACGTGGTCTCAATGATTCTTAGTCTACTATTCTGAATTAACATTCTATCATTTGTAAAACAGGAAATAGTTATATTGCTCTGATCATTGCTTAGGGTTAGAAGACCTAATAGATTATGATATTGACATATTAGAAACTATAAAGAATTACACAAATATGTAAGAGTTTCACTTCATCCTTTTAAATTTATTATCTTATGGCAACGGCATGATTCCCAGAATGATGGGATAAACCATGAGTAGTATAAATAAAATTCTACTAAAATGCACTTGAAAAGTTATACCTGACTCCAGTGTAGCATATTTTGAACAGATGTCCCTGCTGGGTTATGTGACAGATACACATCTACACGACTCTGAGGGGTTAAAAAATTATTTTTATACTTAGTCCACCCAGAGAAAGTATAATCTTTGATATCTACTACACTAAATAATTTCAATAAAATTTAAAGTTATTTTAAGTAAATGATATAAATAAAAAGATAAAATTATATTTTAATTAAGTACCTAAATGTACTCACTAAATGTGTAATTTTTGCATTAATGTAGAAGCTATTATTGGATTTCTGAGTTATGTAGTCTGTCACCCCATACTGAAAACAATCAAAACTCTTAGGACTCACACACAGACCCCTTTTGAAAGCACAAAGGACTGAAAAGATAGAAATTACCAGGAGAAATGGAAAAGAAAAACAAAAGAACCCTCAAAAAAGCAAAATACTAAAGCCAGTTTTTCCTTCAAGTTATTTGCCAATCCCCGAGAATCTGAAGTTTCATTGTGAGAACTAAGCTAGTTGAGGAAAAAAAAATCAGTCCAGGGCCTGCCAAGGGCGATTAAGAGATTTAAAAAGAAACCCTTCCCATGATTAACTGGGCTCCTGAAATGCTACACAACTCCCAGTGAAGCAATCAGAATTACCGCAGCTTTCATGTCAACCTGTCATGTAGGTTTGCATTGCCTCCAAGGTCCCTGGGAGCCTCAATCAGTGAGCAAGACTTACAATGTCAATGTTATCCTAACAAAATCCCAGTAAGTTCTCCTAAGGATATCAACAAACTCTTTCTCAGTTGGAGAGGCAGAAGATCCAGAACAGCCAAGACAGTATTGTAAGGGAAGAACAAAGTTGGAGGATGGACATACACAACTTCAAGATGTACTGTAAACCCATAGTAATCAAGAAGTGGGGTATTGGTGAAAGATAGACCAATAGATCCATAGAATGGAAAGAGGGCCCCAAAATAGATCCCTATAAATATAGTCAACAGATCTTTGACAATGGAGAAAGGCAATACAATAGAGAAATAATGGTGTCTTCAACAAAAGGTGCTGGAACAACTAGACAACCACATGGAAAAGAAAAAGAAGAAAAAAAGAATTGAGACACAGACCTCACACCCTTCAAAAGAGTTAATTCAAAATAGAACACAGACCTAAATGTCAAACTCAAAACTATGAAACTCCTAGAAGATGACATCGTAGAGAAAATCTAGTTGATTTTGGATCTAGTGATGTCTTTGTAGATAAAAACCCAAAGGAACAATCTATGAAAGAAATAACTGACAAGCTGGACTTCATCAAGGTCAAAAACGCCCACTTTGCAAAAGACAGTATCAAGAGAATTAGAAGGCAGGCCACGGACTGGAAGAAAATATTTGCAAAAGACATATCTATGAAGGACTGTTACCCAAAATGTACAAAGAACTCTTCAAACTCAATAATGAAAAGATAACCTGATTTAAAATATGGGCCAAAGACCTTAACAGACAACTCACTGAATAGATACACAGATTGCAAATGACCATGAAAAGATTCCCCGCATCATACACCATCAAGGAAACGCAATTTAAAAGAACAATGAGATACCACTTCACATCTATGAAGACGACAAAAGTCTGAAACATTGACAGCACCAAGTGCTGGTGAGGAAAAAGTCACAGAAACTCTCATCCACTGCTGGTGGGATTGCAAAATAGTACAACCACTTTGGAAAAACAGTTTGGTGGTCTCTTTTAAAACAAAGGTATCCTTGTCATACAATCCAGCAACCATAGTCCTTGGTATTTACCCAAAGGAGGTAAAGACTCATATTCATGCAAAATCTGCACATTGATCTCGATAGCATCTTTATTCATAATTGTCAAAACTTGAACCAAAATGTCCTTTAGTAGGTGGATAGATACACAGTGGTACATCCAGACAATAGAATATTTTTTTTTTTAGCACTAACAATAAATGAGATACCAAGCCAGGAAAAGACATGGAGGAACCATAAATGTATGCTACTAAATGGAAGAAGGCAATCTGAAAGGCCTACATACTGTATGATTCCAACTACATGACATTCTGGAAAAGACGAAACTGTGGGAGGCAGTAAAAAGGTCAGTGGTATCAGTGGTTGCCAGGATTTAAGAGGCGAGGGATGAAGAGACAAAGCAGAGAGGAGTTTTAGGGCAGTGAAAATATCCTACATGACACTATCATGGTAGATCTGTGTCATTATACATTTGTTACAACCCACAGAATGTAGAACACCAGAGTGAACCATACTGTAAACTATGGATTTGGGGTACTTATGATGTGTCCATGTAGGTTCATCAGGTGTAACAAAGGTACCACTCTGGTGGTCCTTGCCACATCCAAGGTCATCTAGGTTTTTCCCTATGTGATCTTCTAGGAGTTTTAGTCTCACATTTAACATTTAGGTCTATGATCCAAATCTGAGTGAATTTTGTAAAGGATATATCTTTCTTTCTTTCTTTTTTTTTTTTTGGTATGTGGATATCCAGTTGTCCCAGCACCATTTGTTGCAGAGACTATTATTTTTCTAGTGCACAGCCTTTTCTCTTTTGTCAAAGATCTGTTGATGGTATTTATGAGGCTCTATGTCTACACTCTCTGTTCTGTTGCACTGATCTTCTTGTTTCTTTCACTAATTGCACACTGTCTAGATTACTGTAGTTTAAGACTAAGTCTTAAAGTTCAATAGTACTAGTCCTCCGACTTTGCTCTTCCCCTTCAATACTGTGTTGGTTACTCTGGGTTTTGCTTCTCTCCATAAACGTTAGAAGTCATTTGTTAATATCCTTAAAATAGCTTGCTGGGATTTTGATTGGGATTGCGTTGAACCTATGGACTAAGTTGGTAAGGATGGACATCTTGACAACTTCTCTTTCTTTGAATGAATAAATTGATTCTTGCTGGGAAATTATTAAATGGTAAGGGTGCAGGAACCAATCAGTAGCCTGAATGCCACAACTGCCTCCGCTAAGTCCGGATTTTTAATTTAATGGGCTTAAAACATCTTTTAAGAATGTAGAATGAATGCCTACATCTGTGATAGCATCGATACACAATCAAAATGTGTGGCCTTGGTAATAGTATCTTGAGCCCCTAAACAGTGTCCCACTCCAAAAATTTTGATAAATGCCAGAAGCATGTAAGATAATCAGCAGGCACTAATGCCAATTACAAAAGGGTCAATAAGAAAGGGAAGGAGTGTTAGGAACCAAGATGGAAGAGCAGGAGTTGTGAAAAACAAGTGAGAGAAGAGAACTTAAATACAAGAAACTTCGGGAAACTAACACCCAATAGTAAAGGCCAATAAAAAGACTCAGCACAGCACCTGCTCTGTGTTCTTTACAGAAAGCAAGACAAATCTGACTGCAAAATAATCCCAGCATGCCCACGCTGATTAGTTTCAGAATGTTGGTATAGTCCCCACACCAGAAAGGCTAAGAATCTAACTCTCAATATATGTGGATAAATTGCAAAATGACACACAAGGCATAAAGTAAGTACTATTAAGAGCTGCTTTCTAAAAATTTACAAAACGCATTTCAAATTCAATTTGTTCTCACCATATTTAAGTTCTTCTGGTCACATCCATATATCATAAACAAGATATCACGGCAAATCTTACCAATAATCTTCAGCGGACACAGCTTTGAACCAACAAATCTTTTAAATGAGGTATTAGGTAGGAAGTCTTTGCTGCCCCAAAAAACCTGTAAAACAAATTTACTTTATTCATATTTGGAAGACCAAAAGAATTAATCAAGAGATGGTGCAATGAGTTCATTATATTAATAATCAAATGCACTGTGTCATGTTAGTTTAAAATATTTAGATTAGAGAGGTTCCTGGGTGGCTCAGTCGGTTAGGTGACTGACTCTTGATTTTGGCTCAGGTCATGATCTCAGGGTCATGAGATGGAGTCCCATGTTGGGTCCATGCTCAGAGAAGTTGCTTGTCCCTCTCTCTGCCCGTCTTCCCCCCTTGCTCCTGTGTTCTCTCTCTCTCTCAAATAAATAAATAAAATCTTTAAAAAAAAATACAGTTAAATTAAAGACAAAACTTGGAAGCAGGAGATAAAGATACGCTGACTACTAGATTTTCCTTCACAACAAGATGTCCAAAGCTATTATAAGTAAAATCTTATTCCTTTGTAAAAACAAAAGAAAGAATCCAGTGTCACTGAAATCAAAAAGTTAAATTCATACAAACATGGTCCAGACCTTTTATTTTGAAAGGACAGAGTCATTATCACCTTGGATTATCAACTACATAAAGGAAAGGAATAACATACCTTTAAAACTGACTTCCATTTGTATGCCATTTTAATTAAAGGGCTCTTTAAGTATTTAATAGAAAAAACTGGAGCTAAGGCAAAAAATATTTTGATTCTTTCAGCCATCTTTGGTATTGTGGAAAATGTTATGAAAGCTGAAAGAAAATAAGACAGAAAATAAGTGTTCTTACACAATTACTAGCCTGTAAGAAATGACATCATGGCAAGTGAGAGTAAATTCAATATGCTATAATCACTTAATTGACTCATTCATCTCTTAATTCCCTTATCAGACATTTATCGATCACCCAGTACGAGACATGCATATCGATCACATCAGACTGATGATTAATATTAAAAACAATGTCTAGACCATAAACAATGATAAATCAGCAATAAAAGAGCCTTGTACCATCATAGAAATCAGAAACAATATTGAACATTTCTCTAACTGGCAATGCTAAAAATAAGTTAGTGAGCTTTTTTGATATTTGAATCTTACACTCTAGGCGAGAGATCCAATACATGTCAAATTGTTTTAATACTTACTTTTAATGTATTTCAGAACATCTTTGCCTTCTTGTTCGGAGGATACTTGTTTATATTTTATTGTTAGTTTAGAGACATTATATGACAAATAGTTTTCCCTTTTAAGACATCTTATCATACATAGTTGTTGTGTATCTTCTCTATTTTTATAGCTTTCCTGTTTTCTGAGTTCTAAGAAGGCCCACAACCAGAGAATCATGTAACATATTACAACAGTAAACTCTAGCACATAGCCCACTTTTTTCTTATTTAACACTTTTCCAAGATTCCTGGTTCCAGATAACTGAACAGCTGGAAAAATCCAGACTCCAAGTCATACACACGGCTAATAAACGTCAGAGAAAAGATCTATGGGAAATCGGATCAGACTGTTCTTCAACACACTCTTTTAAAGCAGGACATGGATTATTCCTATAAGGAAATGATCATTTTTCAGCCTAGAATAGACTCAGTGAATACTGGCTGCCATTATCAAGTGGGCTTTGTAACTTCCACAGTAGGAAGGGTGGGAGTAAGAAGGTTTACCACACCATGTAAGAGAATTACATTGGGTTTTAGAGAATTCTTTTCTTTTCTGAAAGTGGAGATTTCACGCATTAGATGGAAGCAGTGTTATTGTGAGCTGATTGATGGAAGTTCTTTTCTAGTCTTTTTAAACATATGAAGACTTTGGCTCATCTTCATATGTGTCTAAAGTTTAATCTGTCCTAAATGCGTAAACATTAATGGCCACCTCACGTCTCTCCCTCATGAGGTCCTATGCCATGAGGTCCTATGCCAAAATAATAAGTATGAAATTTCTATTTGTGGAACAAGGGGTACTTATGATTTCAATTTGATCCCAAGATGGATATCCAACTTCTGAACACTGGGAAAAAAAGACAATTACAATGAATTTTTTGTGACTGGAGAAGACAAGATAGAAGAAGGAGGCGGGTAAGCGTCCAGGACCTGGCTGTGGGTTGCTCCTTTCAGAGCTCTGTTTTGTGTCACTTGTATCTCCAGGAGCTTGCCTGTATCCTTAGGAGGTGTGTCTGCAAACCCTTCAAAAGTCATTGCGTACTACTAGCCACAATCTTTCTTGCCGTACCGATAGTGGTGCCCTGGGAATGGCCTATATAAAATATTTCCTCTTGTCCCGTGTGCTTCATGATGAAGTCGATGGAGGCTGGGAGGTCGTATTTAGCCATCTCATCAAAACTACAAAAGAAAAAGGGAAGTTGAAATCCCCTTGCTTCTAGAACATGATGCTAACTCTTGAAGATAATGAATAGGGAAGTGAATGCAAACAATTTTCAACTCTCTTTAGGTATTATCAAGAAGTTATGGGACAGCTGGGTGGCTCAGTTGGTTGAGCATCTGACTCTTGATTTCAGCTCGGGTCGTGGTCTCAGGGTGGTGAGATCGAGCCCTGTGTCTGGCTCATGTTCCCTCTCATGCATGTACGTGCGGTCTCTCTCACTCTCTCTCTCTCTCAAATAAATAAATCTTTTTTAGAAAACGAGGTTACATGGCGTGATGTAGCTACTTAATAAAGACTTCTGTGAGAACACAAAGTCAGGGAATAAAGTAGCCCCAAGATAGTCTTATAAAGAGACTGTTTATTTTATATGTAGGGAGATAAACTAAATATATAGGTTACGGAGCAAAACAATAGTTACGGGAAGCGTGTGGTTAGCCAATAAAGGCTACTACTGACAAACGAGAAACACACTTAAGATCAAACAAGCATTCTCTCATTTTCGAGCAAAAATTGACCTAAATTGTGATGGTCTGTTGCAAGACCTGACTGAGAAAAGACACTTCTGTTCTACCCTATTTCATTCAAACACAAGACAAAATATTCAACATACTTATAAAAATACAGTGAAACATTACTTGATGTTATTTGTACCTGAAGGCCCAGAAGTCTTTGGAATTTGTCTTTAGGTACTTGTGTTTCCTGGACCACGTGGTCCCCCTACTGTTCCCCAGCCACACGTCATAACCAGCATCTGCCAGAACGAAGCCCAGGCTGTTATTGGGCAGATTGGAGATCCAGCTGCTGGCAGATGTAAACAATCCGTGCTGCAAGTATACAACAAGCCTCTGAGCTAGAAAAAAAAATGCGGAGAATTTCTCCTTAAATGTTGTAGTATCCGTATAAATATCTCATCTGAAATCCAATCCTTTAACACATGATGGTTCGAAGTTTTAAAAACGAATTTTTAAATTTTATATTGTATAAATACAGTAAATTGCTAATGTTTAATCCCGTTGTGTGTCAGAGTTGTTTAGCAAAGTTTATAAAGCACTTTTTTGGTCAAATGACCAAGTGTACCATTAGGTCATGTCTCACTTAAATATATAAACTTTTAAGATTAGAACATTCAAATAGCTGGTAGTAATGTGAGCACTCATATGCATTTTATTTTATTTTATCTTATTTTAGAGAGAGAGAGTGAGAGGGGCAGAGGGGGAGGTAGAAAGAGAATCTCAAGTAGACTCTACATTGAGTGCGGAGCCCAATGCAGCCCTTGAGCTCACCACCCGGAGATCATGACCTGAGCCGAAAACAAGAGTCAGACATTCAGGTGAGCCACCCACACTTCTGTCATATACATTTTCAATAGCATATTATAGTAGATGTCAGCCAGACACTGGTCTTAGCCACCCCAGTGCTGTGCAGTGGGCTCACAGGAGTAGCAGCCATGATGAGAGAGATGTAGGTTAACCTGGCCCCCCAGCGTGGGTGCCTCACCAAGGTTACTGCTAGGAGAGTATGTCTGACCTGCCTGCAACAGAGATCTCCCAGGGTACTATCCCCTCAAGGACACCAAACCAGCCACTTGGGAGACCAGTTGGAGACATCAGACCCTTTCTCTTCTGGAAAGGTCAACAACTCACTATGACTGGCATTGATATATATTTTGGCCACGATTTGCCTTTCTTTCCACATAGGACCACAGCCAGCCAGCTCTATTATTTAAGAGTTCAGGAGAGTCTGATCTACAAATATGGAACCCCTCATGACATCCTCAAAAAAAGGGAGTCAGACTGCGGTTCAAAGAAGGTGCATTCCTCAGTATTATGACCTTGGAAGGCCACTGGTCTTGCCGCATAACTCATCAAGAGGCTGCCAGCCCAACCAGGCAATGAAACCACCACCCAGTAGAGATGCCAGCTGGGAGATGACATCCTGTAACCATGAGTCCTATCCTAAAGACTCATTAGATACCTTAAACAAATGACTGGAATATATTGCTGCTTCCTCTAATTGGTAGGACACATGAGTCTGAGAAAAAAGGGTTGGATTAAGAATGGTCTCACTCACAATCACCCGGTAACTCACTTTGTCCTTTCGTCCTCACAATTTAAGGCTCTATAGATCTAGAGGCCCTGGTTCCCAGACAGAAGACACTTCCACTAGTTCACGCAGCAAACATCCTAAAAATAAATAAAGCTATGACTGCTGGAAGGCTAAGACTTTGGGCTCCTCATGATAGAAGACTGGGGGGTGGGGGGGGTGGGTGGCAAAGAAAGGAATTACTATATTGGCAGGAGTAATTGGCCCTGATCCTCACGATGAGGTAGGGCTTCTGACACAGAATGAGGATGCAAAAACATACTTGGTGTTCACGTGATTCAGTGGGACATCTTTGTTACTTCCATGCCTTGCTCTACCTATAAAACGTACGAGTACCGCACCGTGACCTGTTACAGGCACTGTAGCCCTTCAGGATAAGGGCCTGGCTTCCCACATCAGGGGACACTGCTGAGAGGGAGGGGAATCTACAGTGGGTAGTAGAGGTGGGAATTTACGAGTGACAGCTATGGCCTTAGAATCAGCTGCAATGGCAGATTCCACTCGCCTTCCTCTTGTAAGTTTCCCCAGAAATCCTGACCTACCCATATCCCGGAAAACCTGTACCTGGATGAAATAAGCTTAATGTGAACAACAAATGGATCTGAGTAATACCAGAAGTGAGCTCTGTTATGTTGGTACCGTACCTAGACTTTTTTCCTAGGCAGGTGGAGCATGATTCTAGCTGCTTTGGTTGTTGTTTTTGAAGTGTTCATTATTACCCCTCTGCCCCCCGCTGGGGCAAATGGCAATTGCCTCACCTGGGAGATTACACCACAATAAGTAACCCTAAGCAATAACTAACTGCTGTGGCAATGCAAAAGGCTAACTTCCTAACCTCAAGGCAGGACCTCTTCGGTGATGCCGTTCCTGGAACCATGAGCTTCCCTGAGATCAGACTCCACCTGAACTTAGCTGAGCCACATTCTTCCTTAGCTCCTTCCCTTGCCCTCCCCTGATTTCCTCACGACCTTCTCCTGATGGTAGACCAGCAATAAATCACATGCTCCTGACTTCCTGTCTCTGGCATTTCTTCTAGACAGCTCTAAAGCACTTACTGTATTTTTAAATTGCCTTTCAATATTTTATTACAGTATTCACAAAATTAGGTCAGACCCTGAAAAATGATTATTATAATTATGTTAAATCTATGTTAACATTTCCTGTCTGGTAGCTCTGACCTTTATAAGGATCCAAAATTACATTGATTGAGGTTGTTTCAAATTAGTATCTCTCCTGAAATATACTTTAATGCTTAAAACTTGAGAGGGTATTTTATAATATGAGAAACATTCTTTTCAGGGAGAAAAATCTAAAGAGAAAACTAAAAAAAAATGTTTGGCTTTTGTTTGAGCAATTAGATGAATAAACAAAATTAATCCATTACATATTCTGCTAGTAAGTGGCCAATATAGGATTATAACCCTAGTGACAAATTAGAGTGCTTAATTTTTTTCACCTCACTTGTGGATGGTGATGTGCCAGCTGTTGCAATAATGAACCAGAGGTTGCCAGCAACCGTATCTCTTTGCTATTATTACATAGAGACAAGGAAGGACATTTCTAGATTTAGATCTAGATTGCAGCCATTTTTCAAACCTATGCTACCATGTTACCTTTTTTTTTTTTTTTAAGATTTTATTTATTTAACAGAGAGAGAGAGAGATCACAAACAGGCAGAGAGGCAGGCAGGGGGGTTGGGGGTGCGGAAAGCAGGCTCCCCGCTGAGGAGAGAGCCCAATGCGGGGCTCGATCCCAGGACCCTGAGATCATGACCTGAGCTGAAGGCAGAAGCTTTAACCCACTAAGCCACCCAGGCATCCCTACCATGTTACCATTTCTAACCCCTCATGAAACAAAAAGATTAGAGAGAAACAAGAGAAATGAGTAAAGTGGCCCACAAAGAATATTTGCAACAGCTTGATTTCCTTCACACTCTAAAACCATCCTGTGAATAGGAAGCCAGGGGGAGAATCGGGCTCTTTTCTGGGGGCATGTAGAGACATGGGTGAGAAGGTAACTGTGGGCTTCGTCTTTAAGTCCTTTCCTTGTCCGAAATTCACTGAAAAGAAACGGAAGAGTGAAGACCTTCAGGGCCCAGACAGTCACCAAGTCGTTCTGAATTGGATCTTACCTGAAGTGTCATTGTTTACCTTCCCATAAGGAATTCTATAAAGGCCAAGGATGTAGCCGTCTTCAGTGACAATATCATACACTTCATCTGGGTAGCCCCAATAAGAAATAATTTGGCTCTATCGAAAGAAAAAGGAAGCCTTTTAGGATACAATTTCTGGTCAGTTAATGGAACCTGATAATTATCTAGCTTATTAATGTAATAAGGGGCCTTGGATTGTCTCTCAACCTCAGGACTATTTTTTTTCACTATTTCACTGATGCATTCAATAATAGGTATTTTAGAACATCTACTAAACTTCCGTCTTGTACGTTACTTTTACCCTAACTACTAATCACTCAAACTTTTACCTGCTCAGCCATATACAATTTTAAAATATATGTTTATCCACAAATGTTTGCAAGTCTATGCTTATAGCTAAGCTTATATCTGGAATTTGTATGTATGTGCATGTGTGCAAAAGAGAATTTATGAGTCTTCCATAAAGATATTTAAATGCTTGTGTGTATATTTTCATCCAGGGACAAAATAAGGGTGAAGGGGAAACTGTGAGTTACTGAACAGTAAATGGGGACTATTCGTTGACCCATATCAAAATATATGAATACAGGGATATTTATTTGACTGCAGCTCTATTAAAATAAGCCCCCCCTCCCCCCGCCCCATGAAAGAGTAGCATTTCTTGTTATTTCAACAGCTTAGCATTTCTTTCCTAGCAACTTACAATGTTCATGTTCGCTTCAGGGTTCCGCGCTCTTCCATATTGAAAGGCACCTTTCCCAAGAATTAAAATGAAAGACACCACTTTGAAAAGGTAGGACATTTGGGATCTACATACAAAAGGAGATATTAATAGTATTAAAACTGCAGCATCATTTGACTGTTTAAATAATTCTGGGAGTCAGGGAATATTACCATTTTGAGGTCAGAAAACCAGAGCTATGAAAAATTAAGTACCTTGTCTAAGGACACACAATGTATAGTTGGCAGTCTAGATTCTGGCTTATTCTGGCTTCATTCCCGGAGCCATGCTTTTCCAACTACCCTCTTTTGTAGCACAAAACCCTCTTTGAGGTCTCCATTATAGAATTGTTTAGTCCAATTCCGAAAGCTTTATCATATACCGCAAGTTAACTGATACCTGAATTAACGATGTGATGACATTCTTACCAGGCTACCACTTGTTTATTTTTTTAAAGATTTAATTTATTTGAGAAAGTGTGTGTGTGTGAAAGAAAGAGAGAGCATGAGAAGGGGGAGGCTCAGAGGGAAAGGCAGGCACCCTACTGAATGGGGCAGATGCGGGACCCTGGGATCATGACCTGAGCCAAAGGCAGACACTTAACTGACTGAGCCACCCAGGCGTCCCTGGACAAACACTTGTTTGAAGTATGTTTAAAGGTTGTTGGGTTTTTGGGAGGGAAGGGGGATGGGTGAGGAGATTAGGAAGCTTGGATAAGCCAACTTTTATCCAGCCTTTCAGCGTCTAGATTTTAGTGCATAAAGAAATACACACACACACACACACACACACACACACACACGACTATATATATGTATAGTCAAAGCGCAGAAAGAAAAGAAAGGAAGGAAGGGAAAAAACAAACAAACCTTGCCAACCAAGAACATTCAACCCAGCAAAGTTGCCCTTCAAAATTGAAGGGAAGATAGTTTTTCAGACAAGTAAAAGCTGAAGGAGTTTCTCACCAGTACTAGATGGGCCTTATAGTACATATTAAAGGGACTTCTTCAAGCTGAAATGAAGGATGATAATAAGTAATGAAGGATGATAATAAGTAACAGGAAATAATGTGAAACTATAAAACTGGTAAGGTAAATATATAGTTAAATTCAGAAAACTGTTTCATGGCGGTGGTAAGTCTTGAGATTTCTTGTAAAGTGAGTAAAGAGCAATTGTGAAAGAAAGGAAAGGTAGCTATGTTTGGGTTTATATTTACTTTTTGTCTTAACAACTATTATACTGTTAACTCATAATGAACTTAACGCCAAGTAAAAAATTTTTTTTCTTAAGTAGGCTCTACACGGGGCTTGAACTCACAACCCTGAGTTCAAGACTGGAGCTAAAATCGAGAGTCAAACGTTTAACCGACTGAGGCACCCAGACGCCCAGGCCAAGTAAAATTCTAAGTAAACCCTCTTTCCTTGATTCTGTAAAATTATTTTCTAGGTACAAGGGTAAGACTTCAAATAATTTTGTCTATTTTTTTTTGTTGTTGGTGTTAAATTTGTTTCAGTGACTTCTGTTGAAATTTCTTAAACTCCTGATCTTAAAGTAACCCTATGAGGCTACTCACCTTGATTTTATGCCATCTAAAAACTGTTTGATTTGCCGTCAATGATTATTGAAGTTATCAAGAACACGGTTAGTGAAAACAGACGGAGCTGTGCCTCACACAAGTAGACATCCTTTGCTGACTGGCATATTTTTCTATTATTACAGTCATATTATACCATAAAAAAACACTCTCTGAGAAAGTATTTTCGAGACTGAAGCTGCCCCATTGAATTACCATTTAGTCTATCTGAGTTTAAACATTATTCTTGAAAGGCTTGTATACCTTCTAGGCAAAGAGCTCTGTTGCTGAGGATTCTAACTTTGATTCTAGTTGCCAGGGAAACTTTATTGACTATGACAATGTTTCTGCCCCCTTGGTGCTTAAATGCTATTAAGTAAACAATAAATAAGTAGGCAGGAAAGCAAGATAACTCCTAAAAGTGATTCGGTAACATGAATAAAATGAAACAGGTTGGGGGACTAGAGTCACAGGGTGGTTCTTTTAAGTCAAATAGTTAGAGAAGGCTTCCTTTAGGTGACTTCTAAGTGAGACTTAAATGAACAGAAAGAGCCAGCCTTGCAAAGACCAGGAATAGGAAAAAAGAGAAAAGGTCAAGGTGGCCAAGAAGAGTAAATATAAAGACAACTGTCCTAGCTATTTTGTGATCCTACTTTCTTAGTTGGCTAGTCATTCTCAAATGGCCCAGAAAGAGACATTAGTACCAGTAGGCAACTGTGGACCTACAAACCTACAGTTATAGCTCTGGACTGATGTAATCCATTCTGGAGGTTGGGGATGGGGCTAAGTGGGGGCTATACTCTTACTTAGAGGCTAATGACGAATCACAAGTCACCATGGCTACCTCTATTCAATGCTCATAACCATCCCACATTCGAAATAACTTTTTATTTTATTTTATTTTTAAAGATTCCATTTATTTATTTGACAGAGAGAGAGAGAGATCACAAGTAGGCAGAGAGGCAGACAGAGAGAGAGGGGGAAGCAGGCTCCCCGCCCAGCAGAGAGCCCAATGCAGGGCTTGATCCCAGGACCCCGGGAACCACGACCCGAGCCGAAGGCAGAGGTTTCAACCCAATGAGCCACCCAAACGCCCCATAAATAACTTTTTAAAGAACAGATCGTTGATCACACCAGAAAAGGAAAAGAGTGAAGAATTAATGTAAATCAACAATACTGGAAATACAAGTCAAAGAAACTATGCTCGGTGCTCAAGAACTACATAAGCAAGGGCTTACCACTTTCACAGATATGTGGCAAATCTGAGGATGTGTTTGGGGAACATAAAATAATTCTATTTAGATATAGCACAGGACCTACGAAGATTACCAAGGTTAAGATGTAAAGATAGTTTGGGGAAATATCACCGAACAGTTTTTATGCCAAGCAGTTGAACTTGATTCTGTATGAAACTACAAGTTTTCTGAGAATGGTAGTGACTAAGCCAGAAGCTCAGTGGAGAACACAGATTAGGAAGGAGGAAAATGTAGAAAATCATTGTAATAATCCAGTTAAGAAGTATGACTGCTTGGGGCACCTCGGCGGCTTAGTTGGTTAAGATCTCACTCTTGATTTTAGCTCAGGTCACAATCTCAAGGTCATGAAAGGGAGCCCAGGGGCACCTGGGTGGCTCAGTGGGTTAAAGCCTCTGCCTTCGGCTCAAGTCATGATCTCAGGGTCCTGGGATCGAGTCCCGTATCAGGCTCTCTGCTCAGCGGGGCGTTTGCGTCTCCCTCTCCCTCTGCCTGCCTCTCTGCCTCTTGTGATCTCTCTCTCTCTGTCAAATAAATAAATAAAATCTTCAAAAAAAAGAAAAAGGAAAAGAAACAGAGCCCAGAGTCCGACTCTGAGCTCAGCATGGAGTCTCCTTGAGATTCTCCCTCCTTCCCTCCCTGCGTGCACTTCCATGTGCTCTTTCTCTCTCTCTCTCAAAAAAAAAGGTAAAGTTGAATTTTTCTGGTGTGAGAATTGCATGAGATTGAATATAAGAGACAGAGGAGAAGAGGTCAAAAAATCCGGAGGACTGATAGTTAACAAGAGTGAGAAAAGAGAAGCTATTGAAGATGACCGTGAGGTTTTAGGCCTGATTGTACAAGAAAGGAGGAAGCAGGAGCTGTTTGAGAAAAGACTCAAAACAATCCAGGAGGACCTGCCCTGGTCTCATCCTTGAGACACTATGTAAACTTGGGCAAATTCACTTTAACTTAGTGTCTGTATTTACATTATGTAAAGTGCTGCTGGCAGAGGGCAGTTGAAAGAGATGCCCTCAAATCTCCTTTCCAGACAATTCTGAGATCTTTAGCATGTGGCTGTGAAATCTCTTAGACTATAAACAAGTTTAAGGCAGGGATTGATTAACTTCTTCTGTCTAGAATATCAGCTTTATTTTCTTTATACCAAATACATCATTAGATGTATATGGCCTTTATAAAACATTTGAAAAATTTTTTTAAAAGATTTTATTTATTCGACAGAGAGAAACACAGCGAGAGAGGGAACACAAGCAGAGGGAATGGTAGCGGGAGAAGCAGGCTTCCCGCCGAGCAGGGAGCCCAATGTGGGGCTCGATCCCAGGACCCTGGGATCTGACCTGGGCCGAAGGCAGACGCTTAACGACTGAGCCACCCAGGCACCCCAACATTCGAAATTAATAGAAAAATGTAAATACATCTGTTTCCTTTCGAATTTCTCTAATGCTGCATATGTACTTGTCTCTGTGTTTACAAAACTCTGGGGTTTTACCCGTTTTGTAGCCAGTTTTTCAGCATTATAGAATGAGTAATTTTCTATACATCCTTAAACGTTTAAAGCCATATTTTCTTAGTAGCTTCATTAAGAGGTTTGGATAGCCATAATCAAATCAGTTAAATCCCCTGTTGGGTGTAAACATCAACGCTTCTAATAACATTGAAGTAAACACATTGTTATGTAAATCTTAATGTATAGCTCTATATTATTTTCCCCAGACAAATGTCTAGACCTGGTATGTCTCATTTAAAGACAGAGTTTTAGGGCTTTTGATATGTTGTCAAGCTGTTATTTAGATTTTGTCCTGTGCATATTGTAACATACAAGTTGTAAATTACTATGTATTTAATGTTTTTCTGTTCAGCTCCATCTCATTGCAGTGTTCTCATTGCTTTTGTTGTTCACTGAGAATTTCCAGGACAATGTTGGAAGGAAACCAACCAGTCATGTGTCCTTGTCTTGCTCATCTTTATATCCCTCAGAGCATGTGGAATGTGTTCTAAAAATATATACCTGAGAGCTGAGTGATCTCAAGTTTTCTGGCGAGTCGTCACAACTCTGACATGCAGACGTTACTGTCCCCATTTTACAGATGGGGAAACTGAGGCTCAGGGTTACAGGACAGCCACAGAGCCCAGGGCCAGTCTGAAAAGGACAGCTCCTGCAACTCGCACGTGCTTCCGGAGGAGGTGAGCAGTGGCCTTCTAGGGCTGGCGGGTGCGGTCCCTCCCTCCGCACTGCCTGAGTGCGGTGTCACTCCCGCAGCGGCTCCAGCCCGGGGGTCGGGGGGCGCTCCCACGCTCCATCCAGCATCCCTGCAGGGCTCCGCGAGGCCCTGGAGCACCCCCGGGCGTGGCCCGCCCCCCACCGCGGCCCGCTCGCCTCCCGTCTGCCCCCTGCCGGCCGGCCGGTGGCACTGCGCCCGGGCGGGGCGGGGCGGACCTGGAGCGCGGAGCCCGACAGGGGGCGCGGTCTCGCCCCGAGACCCCGGGCCATGGCGCGGGTGCTCATCGTGGGCGCCGGGCTGACGGGAAGCCTGTGCGCAGCGCTGCTCAGGAAGGAGGCGCCCCGTCCAGTGCACCTCGCCGTGTGGGACGAGGCTGGGGACTCAGGTGGGTCGTGGGGCGGTCGAAACGGGGGAAAGGAAGCCGGCGCCTGCTGGCGGCCCACCCCGGGAGGTCTGTGGGACAATCCGGTCACCGCGTTCGCCACCTCCCGGCGGCGACAAGCGCGGTGTGCGCCCGGTCACGTGGCCGGAGCCTCCAGATTCCCGGACGGGCCCGAGGGGAACGGGAGTGGGCGGTGACCCCCGCGCCGGGCGGGGAGCGGGGGGGGGGGGAGTGGGAGGAGCCCGGCGGGGCGAGGAGGGAGGAGCGAGAGGAGCAGGGGGAGTGGGGAGATCGCGCACGGGGTCCGGAGCGGGAGGAGGGAGGACACGCGGGATGGAGGAGTGGGGGGTTGGGGCGGGGAGCGGGAGGAGCCCCGCCCGGGTCAGGGAGGAGGGAGGAGACCGGGTGGGAGGGGGGATGCAGGGAGAGAGGGAGCTTCGCTCAGGGTACGGGAGGAGCAAGAGGAGCGCCGGGCAGGAGGAGTGGCGGGTTGGGGCGGGGAGCGGGAGGAGCCCCGCGCGGGGTCAGGGAGGAGGAGCGGGAGGTGTTCCACCCCCGAGGGCCGCCCAGCGCCTGCGAGGAGCTTGAGCACTTTGCACAGCCTGAGCCTCCAGCCTTGGCCAGTGCGTGGGTTTCTTTTTTATCTCGGCCTGGCCATTGCCCTTGCGACCTTCTGCACATTTCGCGGATCCCTAAGTGCCCTTGGACCAGGACTTTACCAAGATCTAGTTTACAGACTCCTCATTTTCTCACGAAACCCGATTACAGGAGTGAAAACGTGCTCCCAGTGATTCATTCTGACATCTCACGCATTATTTCCTTTGATGTTCTCCCCGCACCCATTCCCTGTTGTTTGTGAATCCAGGGGCCTGGCACAGCGCTGAGCACTGCTACACGATCCATGTGTCGTCTTTAAAAATACTCGCAGTGACCAAAGTGCCCTAATGATGGTAGAGGACAAAGCCCAAAACTAAAACCGAAAGCACAACGAAGTCCTTTTAATACAGCCCTGATCTTTTTGGCTCACCCAGAGGTGAATGATTGAGGCGTTAATTGCAGAAGGTTCATTCTGATGCACTAAGATGTTTCTTGTGAATGAATCCAAGGGGGAAGAATGGCCACAGCCAGGAGTCCCTACAACCCACAGAGCACAGTTGACTTGGGCGCCCAGTACATCACCTGCACGCCTCACTATGCCAAACAACACCAAAGGTGAGTTAGTTGAAAGGGGAGGAATCAGTCTTTAGGCCCGTATGACCTAAAAAGATAGAAATTATCCATTTTAACACGGTGCACTTTGCCTCCTGTGATATAGTGAAGGTATTATCATCCTTGAGGGCATTAGCCCGAGTAAAGTGGGAAAGCCGGGTCCGTGCCTCTCAAGGGAGGTCATGAAGATTGGAGGAGATGCTACATCCGGAGGGCTCGATTTAAATATGAATTACCGTGTTGACGCAGAGGTCAGCTAGTCAGTCTTCACCAAATTCCAAATGGGGGGACTGCATACCTTTCTAGCTTCACTGACTGTAATTTTGAGGTATACAAGAAAGTAGGCCTTCAGCTAATGTCAGCAGAAGATTTATAGATTCTCAAGACGTTTCTGTTCTTCACCTGAATGATGGTTTATTAGTTTTTAAAGGAAGCTCTGTGCCCCACGTGGGGCTTGAACTCACGACCCCAAGACCAAGAGCCCCGTGCTCTATCAACTGAGCCAGCCAGGTGCCCCTTGAATTGTTTTATTAACACAAAACATACATTGAGTTGATCAGATGAATATTTCTAGTTACTATTTAGAATGACAATCTCTAAGAATTCTTGGAAGAGAATACAGTATTTTTAAGCTGATTGTGGTATATGATTATATCATATATATCGATTTATTTCAGTTTTTATGATGACCTGTTAGCTCTTGGCATTTTGAAGCCTCTGACCTCTCCTATTGAAGGGATGGTGACGAAGGAAGGAGACTGTAACTTTGTGGCACCTCAAGGAGTTTCTTCAATTATCAAGCATTACTTGGAAGAATCAGGTGGGATTAGGATTTTCTCTGCTTTCTTTTAATATCGGCATTTAAGGATGAAGTCGTATACATAATTAAATATTAATACTCTAAAGAAAGTTATAAAATAGATGTTCTCCTCTTTACTACCCAATAGCTAATTTTCTTTTCCTAAAGTTATCCCTAGTAATAGTTTTCAATGTATGCTTCTAGAAAAACCTTTATGCATCTGTCTATTGATTTACATGGCCGCCTCTTTTTACTTATTCATGTGTGTTTATATTTATTCTTTTTAAGTATACAGAGGGGATTATTTTTCATAAATAACGAAACGACACCTTGTTTGGTCTGTTTATAATAAATCAGTCCTCCCCGCCCCCCATCTATCTGTCTGCCTCCTATTGGTTCTATTTCTCTGGAGAATCCTAATACATCATCATAGACTGACTCATATCAGGTCTGTTTTCATAACAACAAATTCAGCATGCTTCATTCTTCTGAATGCCTGTTCAGTATTTATTTTATAAATAAATACATCGCTCATGCCAGTTTCTAACTGGCCAGTCGCTGTGTCAAATGGTATTGTGAATTTTTAATTAAACTAGGGGGTCCCATCTCTTCCTCTTAAAGAAGATCTCGTCATCAGCAGTGAATGAGGAGGCCCCTGGGTGGCTCAGTCGGTTAAGCATCTGACTCTTGGGTCCAACTCAGGTCATGATCTCAGGGTCGTGAGATGAAACCGAGCTCAGTGGGGAGCCTGCTTGAGATTCTCTCCCTCTCCCACTGCCCCCTCCCACTTGCGTTTTCTGTCTCTCTCTCTCTCTCTCTCTCTGAAATAAATAAATAAATCTTTTAAAAAATTTTAAAAAAAGCAGTGAATGAAAATTTCTCTTTCTGTGCATTTTGATATTATGGAGAATTTAAATTTTTGCCAGAGTGATAGATTAAAGCTGGTGTCTTTTTGTGTTTTGATTTGTATTTTCATAATTATGAGTGAGTTTATGCATCTTCGTGTTTTTAGCGAGCTCTCTCCATCTTTTTTCTTTTTTTTTTCCATCTTTTTTCTGTGAGTTTCTTATTTATAACCTTTGTCCATTTTCTATTAGGATTTTCATTTGTTCTTTATGCATTTTATGAATGTTTTGAAAATGACCTTTGTAAAAAAAGATGATAAATGATCTTGGATGATGAATGATTTTTAAAATTTTTAAAATTTTTTAAATTGTTTTTTAAAGATTTGATTTATTTTTGTGAGAGAGAGAGAGAGCATATGCACCAGGCGGCAGGCAGAAGGAGAAACAGACTCCCCGCTGAGCAAGGAGCCCAACCCAGAACTTGATCTCAGGACCCTGGGATTATGACCTGAGCCGAAGGCAGATGCTTAACAGACTGAGCCCAACAATTTTTTTTTCAAACAGAAGTAAGTTTCTTGATGAATCATAATTTAGGAAATTGCCCAATTCAAGATCACTGACGATAGGTTCTGAGAAGTTTGGTTTCATAAACTATTTCTAGAATAATTACTGTTTTGATCTTCTTTCTCACATTTTACTTATTGAGAACCCCAAGAATCCCTGATAACAGGCAAGGGAGAGGTCGGTGAGACTGACTATACATTCAGCATGGGAACATGTTAGATGTCATTCTGGTTAGACAATTGCTCCATCTAGAATTCAGGCAGTGATGGTGTATTACTCAGGATTTTCCAGAGAAACAGAGCCAATAGGTGGTAGATATAATAGGATACGTGTGTGTGTGTGTGTGTTTATATATATATTATATATATATATATATAATATATATATATAATATATAATAGGACATATTTGTATATATATGATTTATTATAAAGAATCAGCTCGTGATTAGGGAGGTTGGCAACTGTTAAGATCTGCAGGATGAGCTGGCAAATCCAAATACAAGGGGAAAAAAAAAAAACCCCACCTCCCCTCCCCCTCCCAGTTTGAAGGCTGTCAGTCAGGAAGAATTCTTCACTTTTGGGGAGGGTCAGTCTTTTTGTTTTCTTCACGCCAAGGACTGGATAAGAGCCATCTGCATTAAGTAGGGAGGGTAATCTGCCTTACTCATTCTACCAATTTAAATGTTCATCTCCTCCAAAATCACCCTCAAAGACAGACCCAGAATAACGTTTGACCAAATATCTGGGCACTCCACGACCCAGTTATAACCCAGGTTAGTGCATAAAATTAACCCTCAGAGAATGTGATAGCAGTGGGTATTTTGTAGAATGTCACTGTCAGCTTCATCTGTTGCCACCATATAACTTTTAAAAATCTCATTTCCATCGTGATTTGACCCAATTTGGATGTGCGTATTTCCTGGAATCCTCAGGTACCCATGAGCTGTATTATATATCCTGGTCTATCCATCCATCAGTCAGCGCTTACCCAGCACGTACCATGTGCCAGACGCCGTTGGAGGTGCTAAGGGTACAGGATCCAGTCCTTGGCCTCTCATGGCGACGTTCTTCTGGCTGAGGGACAGTCCTTGAATACATAGAACCTATAGCCTTCTGGTAGGTGTTTGGGAGAATACGTATTTTATCTGCCAATTTTGCCTCGGGAGCTCTTGGGAAAAGAGGTCGTATTTAAACAGAGAATTTAACACTACCCTGGACATAGCAAATAGATACCATGATATACAGATTTCTGTATCTATTTCTATATATGTGTATGTACGTACATACATTGGAGTTGTTAAATATATTTAATATAGTGGTGAAATATAATATATATATATATTGGGTGACTATCAGTTTGAATTTAACCAATTCTTGGTAAAAACCTGTTTATATTTTTAATTTGTACAGCCTCTTAAGACAATGGTTTTACAGATCTTTTTTTATCACTATGTGAAATCCTATTTACTTCAAAAAGTAATTTTTAAAAGAGATTACATACTACTGGTAGGAAGTTTGGAAGATACAGAAAAATAGCAGGAAAATTGTCACTGTAGACATCAATAATAAGTCCATTTTGTGACCTAATTTCTGCTTTTTTAAAAAATAAATTTTTAGGGGCGCCTGGGTGGCTCAGTGGGTTAAAGCCTCTGCCTTCAGCTCAGGTCATGATCTCGGGGTCCTGGGATCGAGCCCCGCATCGGGCTCTCTGCTCAGTGGGAAGCCTGCTTCCCCCCCCCTCTCTGCCTGCCTCTCTGCCTACTTGTGATCTCTCTCTTTGTCAAATAAATAAATCTTTTAAAAAAATGAATTTTTATATAATTGAGTTCAAGGTCTGTATAATTTGAGTGTATATAAATGATTTCTTTGTTGTTTAATATTATCTTTGTAATACTTCTAGAGTCTTTTCCCTTCTTTACCCAGATCTGTTGTTATAGAATCTATAGACCTCATCTATACTATTTTGAATTTTATGATTGTATCCTTTTAAACATCCTTTAAACTTCTGTAAAGTTTTCTCTCCACTAAATGATCCACAAGAGTGTTTTCGTGTTTTCCCACGAGCGAGAAGAGTTTCTGGAATTAGAGTGACCTGGAACTAACTAACCCCTTCCTAGTTATTGTAATAATGGGAAACGTTAAAAATCTATACCCTGGTTCCTTTGTTGGAAAACATGAGAGTACTAACAGTACCCACTGCAGAGTGTTATCGTGAGGACCATGGGGTAGAATGCATTCATTGTCAACCCAAGCAAATAATAGGCTGGGTACATAGCAACCTCTTGATACATGTTGGTTTCAAAAATAATCTCCTTGAAGGAAGTTGACCCTTGCGTAAGAACCCAAATTGTTAAGTCATTCCAAAACTACTCTACAGTTTGGAATCGATAAGGAGTTTACAACCCCACAGTCTGTTGGACAAACCAGTACCGTTTCGATTGGACCAGACGTCCAGGGAAATTATCTGTACGGGATACGTCTAATCATGTATGCTTTAGAATGCGTTCAAATCTCTGAAACCAATATTTAACTAAACAACTTCCCAGAGCAGCGGCCTGAGCAGCAGAGATGCTGGTTCAGGAGGTCTGGCTTAGGTCTCAGAATGTACATTCCTAACAGGTTCCCGAGGGCTGCTGGTGCTGCCGGCCTGGGGTCCACCCTTAAGGGAACCACACCACTGACATACCCCTTGCAGAGTACTTTGGGACCCTTGGGATACATGTCCAGGGCATTAGGCTAGTATGGAGAATGTCTAGGTCCGTGGACTTCGGTTCCCTGAAACACACATGCCTGCTCACCAGCGCCAATAACCATGCAAGGCTCTCTCCCAAGGCATCCTAAAGAAACAGAACCAAGCGAGGGGGAGCTTTCAGGCTGGAGTGGAGTCAGTAGGTAGGCGTTGGAAGGTGCAGTTCTCTGCACTTTCCCCAAGCAGGGGCCTCGGGGAAAGCAGGCGAACTGGAGGCTGTTTACTAGCCTCTGCTCTGATCTATGAACAGAATGATGCTAAGTGCCTCAAAGAGATGGACCCCTGGGGCTAGTTAGCACCTCATTCCTTCTAATATATTTGCATTTGATTTAAAAACTGAATGTTTACAGTGTTGTCGCAGGATTCCAGGGACGGTGAAAGCATCCGTGAGCTCTAAAGACATGACAGGGAAGGAATGGGTGTTTTTGAATAGATAAGACATACCTGAAACATGCAGGTATTTTGAATCGATGTCAGAACGATGGTGGAGGGACCCCAGGGCGGACAGAAGCCGGATCTTGAGGGGCTGGGATCCTGAGGTGTCCCCGGAAGTGATGAACAGGATCTTCCGACGTGCTTTTTTGTCTTGTTCTTTTTTTTTTTTCTTTAAGATTTTATTTATTTATTTGACAGAGAGAGATCACAAGTAGGCAGAGAGGCAGGCAGAGAGAGAGAGGGAAGCAGGCTCCCTGCTGAGCAGAGAACCCGATGCTGGGGCTCGATCCCAGGACCCTGAGATCATGACCTGAGCCGAAGGCAGAGGCTTTAACCCACTGAGGCACCCAAGCGCTCCTTTTTTGTCTTGTTCTTTCTTCATTTCTTGCTTTTCTGTTCCTGAGATTGCATACAAGTAGATTTGTTTTTAAGTCAAAATTTTCTGATAATTGGAATGTGAGGTAAGTGTTTGGTCCCACGGAGGCTTAGCGACCCAGTTATATTTTCTTATCTTTTGGTTTATGGTTCCTGATTCATCCTGGTCAACAAGTACTTATTAAATCCCTAGTGTGTGGCAAGTCCTCCACTGTATATGTGATACGGTATTCACAGAAACAAAACAGACATAGTTCCTTCCCCGTGGGCTCACAGATTAATAGGAAGAATATATTAGTCAAAGAACTACTCAGGTAATTATCAAAATGCCTTGGTGATAAATAAGAAAAATGTGATGAGAGGACATTCTCGACTGTATTTCTCCTGATTCCAGTTCTTAATAAAGGTAAATTGATCCAGCAACGAGGGGTTGGATTCCTTTCACAGACACCTTTTTCAGGCTAAAGAGGGAAGGCGAGGAGAAAGTGAACCCTTGGAAGAGAGCCTTCGCTGTTTAATTCACGCGCATGGGTTCGGTTTGTGAGTCTTCCTCTGTCCTTGTTCATATCGGAAATCCTGATGATGTGAATGTGACTTCGCTTTTGGAACAGGCGCCGATGTCTGCCTCAGACACCGTGTGACCCACATCAACCTGCGGGACAACAGGTGGGAAGTCTCCCAGGAAACAGGTCCCCCCGAGCAGTTTGATATTGTTGTCCTCACGATGCCAATTCCTCAGCTTCTGCGGCTTCAAGGTGACGTCGCAAACCGTAAGTCCCGGCCTGGCCGTCCACCTCGGAGAGTGGGGTTCCTCTCACGGGGCCTGAGTTCAGTCTAACTCTCTTAGCAAACGGTACATTGTGGATTCTATTGATTTGCGCAGTTTTAAAAATGGATACTCTGGCCTCGTTCGTGATATTAGTCTAGGTCAAACCGAAACCCATGGAATTTTTTTTTTAACCAGTTAAAACTTGGACACTTTTCTTAACCGCCCGTGCTTTTAAGAAGTAAATCTTTTTGGTGGGCATGCAGCTGTTTGGCCTAAAAGAGCAGTCTTTTTGTGTCCATCCTGGAGATAAGAAGGTTTTTATGGTATAAGAATTGATTACATCGGGCGCTTGGGTGGCTCAGTCGGTTACGTGTTGGCCTTCAGCTCAGGTCATGATCTCAGGGTCCTGGGATCGAGCCCCTCATCGGGTTCTCTGCTCAGCGGGGAGCCTGCTTCTCCCAGTGCCTCTGCCTGCCGTTCCCCCTGCTTGTGCTCGCTCGCTCTCTGTCGCTCAAATAAATAAAATCTTAAAAAAAGAGAAGAAAAGAAAATGTTCGTGAATGATTGACTTGGTACACTCGACTGAGGGTAAGGGTCTTTAGGTTTTGTATTGGCTCAGATCAGAATTGGACCCCCTGCAAATAAGCCTGTGTTTATTAGTTCATTGTTATGAAAGAAGCCACCGTAGCCAAAAAGGGTTAAAACAATATCCATGGGGCGCCTGGGTGGCTCAGGCGTTGAGCGTCTGCCTTCGGCTCAGGTCATGATCCCAGGGTCTTGGGATCAAGCCCCGCATCGCGCTCTCTGCTCGGCAGGAAGCCTGCTTCTCCCGCTACCATCCCCTCTGCTTGTGTTCCCTCTCTCACTGTGTTTCTGTCAAATAAATAAAATCTTTAAAAAAAAAAAAACAAAACAAAACAGAAAACAATATCCAACAGTAACCCTTCACCACCTATGGGTCTAGAACAAAGGGATTACTTATTTATTTGAGAAGAAGGGAGGGAGAGGGAGAGGATCTCAAGCTGACTCCCCCCTAAGCGGGGAGCGGGAAGCCGGGCTCCATCTCCTGACGGGATGCAGCTCAGATCATGACCTGAGCTGAAATCAAGAGTCTGATGCTCAGCAGATTGAGCCACCCAGCAGCCCCTAAAACGAAGGGATCAAAAACATCTGCTTTCCCTTTAAATTCTAAATCTCAACACCGAGCCCAGTAGGAGGACTGTTGCTGTCTGCTCTCTGTGTTTCCCCAGAGACGTAAATGCGAGCGTGTTTGATTTTTACCCGGTTACGTCATAGTTCCCAGGAGTTAGACCTTCGTCTGCAAAGCCGCGTGCTGCCACCTCGTGGACACTTTGTGTATTGCAGTCCCCCCTCAATTTTTAAACTAGAGCGGCCTCTGAAGATGAGCGCAAAACAGAATATAGTAAAACTGCGGCTGTAATCCATAAAACCCCACAGGGTCACAGGGAAATAAACTTAGGCCCGCGATAACTGACGAAGGTACTCAGAAGTGCATAGCTAGTCAGTGACAGGCCTTGCCTTCCTACCAACTGTGAGCAGTCCCGAGCCTTTGCTTTCTTTGCATTTCCTTTTCGCCCTGCCCCCCTTCTAAATCACGTCTGCCCTCTTGGATCGATGCAAATACCATCTCTTAGGTGAAAGACTTCCCTGTTGATTACACGTGGTCTGGGTTTTCCCCTACCCACTGCTCTTTCCTTACTTTTTACAAAAGACACGGAACTAATTTTTTTTTTTTTTTGCCAATTACTTGTTACATTTATTGCATTATTCCATGTAGGAGAACAGGTCATCTTTATGGCCCATGTAGACAACCTCTTAGAATTTGTGATTTGTCTTCTGGTTCGATAACTGTGCTGCTCTCTATGTATTAATATCACAGGATTATCTCTATTAATCCTCACAATGACCATAAGACATTATTATGATTGTTTGCATTCTTGGTGCTGAAGGAACAAGCATCTCTTTTATTCCCCAACTTGATGATAAGCTCCTTGTGGTCCAGATGACCTTGGAGTCCACTGGTCCCAGCTTGGTTCCCCGTTTGGGTGCTGGGATAAAAGGGTGAGCCTTGGGCAGACCAGAGGGTTTTGGGACTGGAAGGGACCTCGGGGCTCATTGCTTCTGCCACCTTGACTTTACAGATGAGGGGTTTCAGAAGTGATCCACCTTCTACAAGATCACACAGTTCAGTGGGGACCATGCAGGAGAAAGTGTGGCTGGGGAAAAGGAGGCACCTTTCAAATATTATTATCTTGGAGCAATAATGGGTGATCTGGGGCAAGTTACTCAACCTCTCTGAGCTTTGTGGGCAAAAATGAGGACAAATCACATGATCTACATGTGGGATCATAGTGAGGACCCTGTGAGATACTCTGAGTACAGACCTTGTCAGGGCGCTGGACACATACAAGCCCATTGCTGTTATTAATACTCTTGGTGACTTTTTAAATGTTTGTGACTTCTTTACCACTAGGGAAAAGGTCTGGGCGTCTGTTTAAGGGGTGGAATGCTTGGTGTTGGGGATTAAGGCAGCCAGAAAAATCCCATGTATCAGTAAGGATACTGAAAACATGGCAGGGACCATTACTTTGCCGTTGTGCAAAACAGTGGCATATTTGGATCCAGAACACTGTGTGGTCCCCTCACCTTAGAATCTATAACACTGAGGTGCGAGGAATTTCTGTTTCTTTATTACTGCAAGTGTACAAGTTACCCTCTCCACCTATCTGATAGGAAAGCCTCCCTCGTCTTTATTACTAACCTGGAAGCCTTTCCGCTGCTCCCAGTGAATCCTGCTGCAAGTTGCCTCCCATGCAGGGCATGCAAGTGGGATCCAGGTCTCTACCCGGACAGGAACCCCCCCGCCCAACCCCTACCCGTTAGACATTCCATGTCCAGCCCCTACCTTTCCATTTTCAGGGATCCACCACCTCGACCCACTTTACAATCCTGCAAGAGAAAGACGCTTTACTTCCTTCTGACTGAGTGTGGGGTGAGGGTAGGGGTGGTCCCCACCTTTAGAAACACATCACTGAGCATCTCTTTCCCAGACTGGAGGGTGGGGAAGGGAGAGTTGGTTTTCTCTAAATAACCCATCGTGGTAAATTCTTGAATTTCTGGTTGCTGTATGGTAGCAAAGCTAGAAGAAAACTACAGCCGCTCTCAAGAAGGCACACGTATATGTGAGTAGAGGCTCACAGAAGTGAAACCTTTATGGAGAGAGGGAGGGTTCCACAGGTCTGCAGTGGCAAGAGATACAGGTATATGCAGACAGAGAGGAGTATATTTAATTGTAAATGAGGAGAACTTGGAATTGCTCTTAAAATTCTAGAAGACAACCACCAAAGGAGCAGCAGCAATCTTGGAAGCCTCAAAGTCAATAATTTCCGTTTAAGGATAGGAAATTAACTAATTCCATAATTAATTATGGAATTAATTAATTATGGAATTAATTAAGAAATTAATACCCATCAATCGTATAATTTGTTGATTATATTAATTAGTTCGTATTAATTAATATTAATTAACTCATTCAACAGATGTTTGCCGTCTGACAAAATATAATTTGTTTGAGTCTAAAGGAAACGCTTACTTTGCCTCTATTTGAAAAATTATAACTCGTTCGCCCAAAATGTATTAGTTTAAGATTTTCAGTAAATGCACTGATGGAAGGTTTTTGATGAACCATTAAAGATCTTGGAACACTACATCGAAAACTAAATGATGTATGGTGACTTAACATAGCACAGTAAAAAAAAAAAAAGAGTCTGAATATACCAATTAAAAAAAATGTTGAATTAATGTGGAAAAAAAAAAAGATCTTGGGGGTCCGTTTCTAAATTTGTAAAGATGCCCCAGCGAATATCGGCTTTCTCGATAGTTCTCGGTGTACCTCCCCTTCCCGCTCCCTTTCCCCACGTTGCTGCCCTAACAAGCAAGCAGGCAAAACTCCTCATGCTGTCTCACACTCTGGTCTGCTGTCCAGCCCTGGCTATGGAGTCGGACTTCGGATACCCTGACTGGTGCACTTCAGGGGTATGGAATTACTCAGGATCTATTGTTAATATATCTCTTAATATAGCTAATATTTCTGTTCTTTGGGTTTACCTTCATGTGTCAAACCAGTTTGATGGACATGTAGATTTCCAGTTTTATAAAGCATCGCCCACAGAATCCTCACAGTGTTGTTAAGTGCAAATCTGACCCAAAGATTTTCTCCACTAAATTCCTTTCCTCATGGAAACAGTTGATTTTGACGTGGAGTAGAGTAAGGCCCTCTTGATGGTTTTTTTGGTTCTAAGTTTTCTTGGCTAATCTGTGTTTGATTCCTGTGTGCTTTAGAATCAGGTCTCATTGAAAACTCCAGTTGGAAAACTGACTCAGATTACATTGAGCATAAGCATTAATTTAGGGAGAAAGGACATTGTTAAAATAGTGCATCTTTCTATCCAAAAGAACACAAGAAAACAACAAAAACAAAAATAAAACAGTTCTCTAGGAATTTTTATGCCCTTCAGTATAATTTTGTAGCTTTTATTTTAAGATCTTACACGTTTATTATTAGGGTTTTTATGAAATCTTTTGTGATATCTGGGGAGATTATGAAGAATATCACTTTTGTTTTATGTTTACTTAGGCGTTTTCAGGGAAAACCACCTAGTTATTTCTAAATCCATCATGAAAGGTCTGTTTCTTTTGATACCAGAGTTAAATCCTTTTACATTTATTGGGGGTAAATAGCGTGTTGCTTTTATATTTTCCATTGATGTCTGTTATTTATTTTACTATGTTGTTTTCCCATTTTCTTCTTTTTACCAACTTTATCAACTTTCCCTTTCTCACGCTCTTTATTTATAGGATCTACAGTGCTTTGTCATTCCGTGAATGCTTGTCCTTTTCTCCTTTACAAATGTGTTTAAACCTATTTCATCTCCCTCCTATTCCTTTCTACTTTATTCCACAGATAATTTCTGAGTGCCTACTGTATTAGATGTTGGGAAAAGTAAGAAAACATTAAGTAGTCCTTCCCTTCTCCCAAAATATTTTTTTTAGCACTTTAAATGACAAAGCTGATGAGTAATCCTAAAACGAATGAAACAATCAGAGATTGAACTAATGATTAATTCCCTGCACTGTCCTCTCTTCCCGCTCCCCAGAGGTAGTTGATGTTAGTGGTGTGGTGAGTCTCCTTGCTCCGAGCAGGGGGTGCCTTCTAAATGTATTGTTTCGAAATTGGCTCTTTCTTTATTTATTTTTTAAGATTTTATTTATTTATTTGACAGAGATCACAAGCAGGCAGAGAGGCAGGCAGAGAGGGGGAAGCAGGCTCCCCGCTGAGCAGAGAGCCCGATGCGGGGCTCGATCCCAGGACCCTGAGATCATGACCTGAGCTGAAGGCAGAGGCTTTAACCCACTGAGCCACCGAGGCGCCCCAAAATTGGCCCTTTAAATTGACATTTCTTCAGGGGCATCTGACTCTTGATTTCAGCTCAGGTCGTGATCTCGGGGTCCTGAGATTGAGCCCCATATAGGGCTCCGCACTCAGCAGGAAGTCTGCTTAAGATCCTCTCTTTCCCTCTCCCTCTGCCGCTCCTGACCCATTTGTGTGTGCGCTTTCTCTCTCTCTCAAAGTAAATAAAATCTTCTTTAAAATTTGACATTTCTTCAGGTAAATATATCTTATTTATTTCTATTTAATGGCTGCATAATCTTCTATAGTTTGGAAGTCCTAGAATTTAGTGTTTCATCCCTTATTGTGTATTGTTGGACATTCATGTGCTTTCTAGTTTTATTTCTAATTTATTCCTATTTATTTTTTAATATTTATATAAATAAATATTTACATATAATTTAATATTTATATATAATTTAATAAGTTATAAAAATAATAAATAATAAAAATAATATTTATATATAATCTAATATTTATATAAATATTATAGGAATATTTAACCAATATTCCTATATTGAGTGATAAAGTGCCAACATTGGAATTTTGGGCTCAGAAGATCTGTATGTTTTAGCAGATATTGCCGTATTTCTAAAAATTTTATAATGATGTGCATTCCTAATGTTTGAGAATGCCTGATTTTCTATATACTCTGAGCAGTGGATATTTTTAATTAATCTTTTAAGATTTCTGCCGTAGTGATAAGTGAAAACAAGTACATTATTCTTGTTTTAATTTGCATTTCCCTTGACTGAAAATGAGATTGAGCCTCTTCTCAGGTTTGTTGGTCATTTGGATTCCCCTCTTGTGAACATCCAGGTTCTCTCTGATGCTTACTTTTCTAGTGGCCTATTTGTCTCTTAGGAGCATTTCATATATAAAAGATATTCATGTCTTCGTATGGTATCACAAATATTTTCCAGACTATCATCTATTTGTCTTTTGCTTTTTTTAAATGTCATTTGCCAGAGTAATTTCTTAAGATTTTTATTCGGTTAAGCATGTTTATCTTGCATGGATGCTGGATTTCCCGACTCGCTTCTCATTTCCCTCACTCTGAAGTCCTGCAAATATTCTAAATTGTGTTTTAATACCTTTAATTCTCATGCTTTATGTTTAAATCTTTATCTGTAATATGTGTTTTATAAAGTGTGAGATAGCGATCTGGCTTTGTGGGGTTCCCCCCACCCCCGCCATAGGAATACCGATTTTATCAACATCTTTAAGATTTATTTTTCCCGCTAAATTGAAATTCCTTATTTGCCATATGTTAAGTTCCACATATATTACATTTGTTTCTGGATATCTGTTTCATTGCGTTTATTTATTCCTGTGCCGGTGCCATCACTATTTGACTTACAGTCCCTTTGTAGCTGTAAGTCATTTTTAGGGAGTCTGAGTGGTACGTGTGGGGTGTAAGCCTGAGGAAGCTTGATTGTTCCCTGGAACGGCCCTCAGGCTCTCCTGTGTGAACTCCACGTCCTTCCACAGAGTAAGGGCCTGAATGGAGTCTTGGTCATTGGCGACAACTTTCTAGTCGCCTTTGTCTTTGGAGTAGTCTCATGTTGGTTTTTAAGGCTCGGTCGTGGTTATTTGAGTCTTGATTATGGAGCTCATTCGCTCCATCCCCGATGCCAAGTGGGCCTGTCTGGTACCAAGGGCCGGTGGCAGAGTGGCTTTGGGGGTCTGATTCTCAATATCCGCCCACTCCTTCCCTAAGACTCTCCCGGGACTGGCTGCTTGGTGCTGGGAGGGAGTCGGCCTTGGCTGCCTTGGCCTTCGATCCTGTAGTCTGACGCTAGCGGACGGGTCTACATGTAGGCAAATGGGGTGTGTTTTCTTGGCGCAGAGGGCGGTTTCTGCTTCATACTGAGCGTTTCCAGGGCTGTCTCCCCGGGGCTAGAGGCCGCGCCGTCTTCCCCAGGCAGCCCAGCCTCAGTCCCTGTGGGGTCTGCCCTTCCCCAAGTACCTGCTTAGAAAACAAGGCCCCTCCCTCTTGGAGCTCCCTCTCCAGGGAGTGTTTCTGGATCATTCTCTGGGGGGCTTCCGGGATTTGGAGGAAGAGCTTCTCTCTGGGAATACTAGCAATCCCATAAAGCTGAGCTTTGGCCTTCCACGTCCTGTTGGGATTTTCTCTTCGTATTGATGGGGCGGTGGGGCTCAGGGGAGCAGGGCCAGGTCTTACTTGGTGAGTCCTCAGAATTCGCTGAGGGCATTGGTTAGGTCCTTTTAGCCTGGTGGCCTCTGGAACTTCACACGTAGCCTCCTGAGTGCTTTTTGTCCGAGCTTCAGAGAGCCGGGGCCGTGGGGAGACCCGCTGTTGCAGTTTTCACCCCTGGAAGGCAAGAATCTCCTTCCCACGCTTTTATGGATATACCCCAAGTTCATCATAACCGCGCACCCGCCGGGAAAGTAGACTTGTTGGCCCCCCTCTGCCCTCCGTTAGCCTCCTGTTCATCCTCCCAGCTCGCAGCAAAGCTCCTCCCTTAGGTCTTGCTGACCTGCGGGCCTTTTCTCCTTCCCAGTTTCCTGTGCCTCATCTGCGGAGCACTCACTACAGCCCTAACTAATTGACGGCTCAGCCCCCTGTGTGCTGTGTGTCTTCCCTGGAAGACTGTCAAAGACACGAAGACAAGAGCTGGTCCCAACTTACCGAGTCCTGCTTTCCCAGGACCCCCTCGCCTGTAGTTGGCCCTCGGGCTCCGTTAATGAACGAACGAATGACTGGTTGGATCTGAAGGATGTCTTGAAGACCAGGCCGAGGGGCAGGAAGGGGACGCTGTGGAGGAGATCAAAGGTCTTAGCAAAAAGCTGCAAGTGGAGGTGCTTATATATTTGGGGGACTGAAAATAGACTGGCTTGGTGGGAGAGAAGGCTTCGTGGTGGGGAAGTTAGGGAGATAGAGCTGGAAGTGTGGTTTGGGGGCGGAATCGGTGAGCCTCGGACGTGCAACATCCATTGAACAGAAGTCCCGGTTCATCAGAAATATAGATTCTACCCTTTAAACCCTGACTGGGTACCCTGAGTTGGTAGATAAATTTACGTAATTGGCTTGGGAGGAAGGAAACATTTGCGGGACTTGGGGGAATGTTGTCCCAACGGCGTTTCCCCCGAGCAGACCCTCTGTCCTTAAATAGGAGCTTAGCACTTCAGGAAACCGAACCGTAGAAATACATACTCTCAGAACTACAGCGTCCTACAGAATAAAACGATAAATACGGCTCACTATGAACACCTTCAGTCTCCTTCCTACGACCGCTAGAATCCCCCATTATCTTTGATGGAAAAATGAGAACCAATTCTTTTTTGCTAAAAGAAGTTTAAATTCCTCATTTTTCTTTGACATTTCGGTGAAAAGGTTTCGATTAAGAGTTCAGGAAACAAAGGTCCTTTCTTCATCAGGTAACATGCTTTGTGGATTTTTCCAGCAGACCATCTCCATAGGAGGGGAGATGATTCAGTTTCGAAACGTCTCCGATGTTAACTGCTCTGTCAGGCTGCCTGCGAGCTTATGGACTGAGATCTCAATTTTTAGAAAAACCAGTGATTACTGTTAAGTTCCTTTTTTTTTTTTTTTTTTTAAAGATTTTATTTATTTGACAGCGAGAAACACAGTGAGAGAGGGAACACAAGCAGAGGGAATGGTAGCGGGAGAAGCAGGCTTTCCGCCGAGCAGAGAGCCCGATGCGGGGCTCGATCCCAGGACCCTGGGATCATGACCTGGGCCGAAGGCAGACGCTTAACGACTGAGCCACCCAGGCGCCCCTGTTAAGTTCCTTTTATTTGTCGTGTCTCAGTCTTCACCTTTTGTATCTCCCTCGTCTACTTGATTTTCTTTATGATTATTTGCCTAGTACTGGAGAGTGGGGGTTGGTTCTGGTTGATGTGTCCTGCCGTTAGTGGCCAGGAGGCAACCCAAGCTAATCTTTACCTTCCTGCAGAAACGCAGTAGTCAGCGGAGACGGCAGAGTCCTGCCTCCGTCATGGGGTCTAGAGCGGTCTGGCCCCACTCCTTGTGCTGATTGTCCACTCAGGTCCTGGTGGGACGGAGCAAGCGTCCCTCCTTCCATACCTGTCACTCTGGGGTCTGACTGCTGGGGCCCGAGAGAAGAGTTAGAGGTCATCTGGAAGTGTCTGGAAGATGATGAGGACCAGTATCGAAGGCAGTTTGTGCTTATTGTACTTGCTGTTTCAACCACTTCACCCTCACAGTTTTTTTTTTTTTTTTTTTAAGATTTTATTCATTTAGTTGACAGAGAGATGAGATCACAAGTAGGCAGAGAGAGAGAGAAGGGGAAGCAGGCTCCCTGCTGAGCAGAGAACCCGATGCGGGGCTCGATCCCAGGACCCCGAGATCATGACCTGAGCCGAAGGCAGAGGCTTTAACCCACGGAGCCCCCCAGGTGCCCTCACCCTCACTGTTCTTCATTCACTCTTCACAATTGCCTCGTGAGTGTTTCACTCAGACTCCAAGAGGTAACGTTAGCCTGTCTGAGGTCCCGGGGGTCATGGAGCTGTTGGATGGCCATCTGGAATCCAGTCTTCTCCAGGCTCTGGTGATGGAGGCCGTGTACCTTTTGGCCCCTGTCCCCAGCACCATTGTGTGTGATTTCCCCTTGCTTGATGTAAACACATCAGTGATGTTAATATTTGGGCCCCTTTGTTCTTGGACACAGGCTGTCGATAGCTGTGTGATGTCCGAAATCACCCGCTAGGTTGCTACTTGAACACAAGAAAAGATCCCTTCGTAAATCTGCCTTCCTGACTGGGTACTTCCTTCAGGACCGGGAACTCTCTTTTCCGTTCGGACTTCTTCGAGAACAGAAAGGCTTTAAAAAGTAAAGTCGCAGCTAGATACGGGATGAGATGAAAGAGCTGTAATTTATTGAATTGTGTCATTATTACCGACTTGGCCACCAAGTGACTTGAATGAAACTTTTTCCCTTCTGGGCTGGCGGAGGCATTTGGAAGAGACAAGAAGTTCTAGAACCGAGATTTTTAGCTCTGTAGCAGAAATCTTTGAAGATTCAGATAAGATGTGGTTCACACAAAGAAGAAAGTATTACCGCCGTCAACTACTAATTTGGAAGGAAGGAATCGTAATTATTAATATTGAGAGAGAGGAAGGGAAAGACAGCGGTGATACAGCCCCAGCCTTCTGCAGGAACACATTTTCTCCCGAACGTGTTTTTCTTTTTCGTAAACGGATCTCATTTAAGAAGTTTCTTTTTCGTTGGACCAGGTTTGCAAGACATGGGTCTACACTGACCGGACAGCTTGGATCCTCTCTCGTTCTTCCGAAGCGCTATTTTTCCCGAGTCTGACATTTTCTCATTTTGACTCGAATGTTTGCTTTTGGAAAATGACGAGAGAGATCCTCTCAAAAAGCATTTCATGTTTACCAGTGTAGAAGTCTCTGTTGGTTTGAGGAAGCTTTAAATGTTGGTCTCTGCTAAAACTTCTTCCATGACATCGTAGTCAAGGAAAACCACTCTAGCCAGAGCAGAGATTCCTTTCCATTTCTCTGAGTTGTCAGTTTTTTTTGTTTTGTTTTGTTTTTGCATCATATACTTTTATTTGCCACAAGCCAATGAGAAGATATTTCGTTTCAAGAAGGGAAATTAAAATCCAGTCTTATTTGCCAAAAAATGATTGTTGTAGCCTTTTATTTAGATGTTGAAGTCAGGATTATCATTGTACACGTATCTGCCGAACTCTCTCTGTGTGCTAGAAACTGGATGCTTCAGATACAGCAGTGAACCGAACAGTAACAGCATCCGGGAGCTCTTATTCCAGTGGAAGGAGACAGAATATCCTATAATATTCTATTCCGGGGGGAGGAGGAGAAATAAAGAAATATCTATGAAATGCCTCCAGTTTCGTGTAAGAATTGGCCATTGGATTTAGGACTATGGTGGGGCAAGGGGGCCACTGCTCCCTGGGTACTAGAAACGAAAACCAGTTTGAAGAAGGCTTGAGAAGAAACAGTAAGAGAAGACACTGAGACTGTAGCTTTAGACCCGTGTTTGTTAATCTTATTTTCATCATTACCTCCCTAAGGAGCTTTTGTAGACATCTTTTTTCTAATTTTTCTTCCCTCCCCCCCGATGAAATTCTGATATCACTGATGGGCTTTATATTTGTTACATATTGTTTGCATATGTATTTGTCTTATGCATAAAAAGAGGAAGAATTTCTAACCCTGCAAGAGCTGTTTTTTGCCCACTGAGGGGAGTATCACTCCTATGAGGAATGGAATGATTTAGCCATTCTTTAGAGGGGTTTTCTTGTTGGCCGGGGGGAGGTGAGGAATTGGTCTAGAAGCTAGAGAGGGAGAATGGATCATATCTTTATTTTGTACTTTTAGATGGCATAGGTTATAACATGTCTGTGTGTGGGTGGGAAGAATCTAGTAGGGTAAGGGAAACCTGATGAAGAGCAGGGTTGGATGGTTCTGTAACCCAGGGTCTTGAGTAGGAGCTAGTGGAAGGGGCCTTCGCTGATGGCCTGATGGGTCTCCTGATAGAGCAGGTGTAGACGCGGAGCTGTGGACTACAGGGGTGCTGGGATGTGGTCCGTGGAGGTCGTGGAGCCCCTGGATGTCCTCTGCTTGGGTGTTTTCTCAGTGAAACAAGAACCCAGGTCATCAGCTGAGATGGGGGAGAACAGTAGAGTCGAAGCCTTCAAGGGACACAGAGGAGTGATAGCGTCCTTTGGGGAGTGAACTGAGGAGAACATAGGAGGCTAGCTAAGCAGTGCTAAGAGCCACTTAAAGTCCGTGGTTACCAGTTGAAGAGGAGACGAGTCAATATGTTTTTCATGTTCTCCCCTAACTGCATTAGAGATTTTAAGTATTTGAGTCAATGAATAAATAAATGAAGTGAGTTAATACTAACTTTACGCGGCACGCTTCCTAAGATTTTTTTTTTCAGTTTAGCACTTATTTTTTTTTTCTAAGATTTTGTTAATTCTTTTTGTTTAGGGAGAGAATGAGTGTGAGTGGGGGCAGGAGAGTACAGAGGGAAGAGCAGAGGGAGAGAGAATTTCAAGCAGACTCACATGGAGTGTGGAGCCCCACGTGAGGCTCGATCTCACAGCCCTGAGATCATGACCTGAGCTGAAATCAGTTGGCAGTTGAACCGACTGAGCCACCCAGGCACCCCCTACCACGTAGATGTTTTTAACTGGGGTAGTGTATGCTTGCTTTTGTTAAAATTAAGGACTTCAAATAAGAACACAGAATCACACACCCTAGTTCAGCTCTTCTGATCTAAGTAACTGATGTGAATGTGGATTTTTAGTGCTTTTTTTTTTTTGGTTCATGCTGCTGTTGAATATGGGAAGAGGAGGTAAAAATGATGGATAGTTTTGAATCGGTCTCTATATGTTATTTTCGTTGAAAAGGAAACTAGAAGTATGTGGTGGTTTCTTTGAGGACGTGGTAGTCATTCCCGAGAAATATCTATAAATTCTGAGCTGTGCCTCTTCACTCACCGTTTATTCATTCCCCAAGGATTTTTCTCAGCCTCTCCTCTCTTCTCAGGTGCAACAGGACAAAACTGAATCTAACACGATTCTTACCCAAAAGTACCGTACAGGAATCTCACCTTGCCCTCCCTTTAGGAGAAGTGTCCTTGGCTTTAGCGTATCTACAGGTAGGCTCACGTTAACACATGTTAACACAAGGGTGCACTGATGGCGAGAAAACATTGTGAAATTTGTAAAGTAAGAAACTCAAAGACCTCAGTAAATTCAATCCCTTATATATAAAATCCTCCTGGTAGACGCTCTGCTCTTCCAATTGGAAATGATGTGCTCACAGAGACCGCTTTGTTGTGAACACAACGGTGTGTTTCACAGGATCTTAGCTAGATGATTGATTCTTCAAGAATCACTAATTCTTAAAGTTGGTCCATGTCCCTTGTTCAAAACCGGTTGGGGCTTCGAAGAGTTCACAGCCTCCTAAATCCAGCCCGAGATTCATCCTTCCCGGAGGAGGTGAGGTGCGGTGCCCGGGCTGCAGGACACACGGAGGAACAGCAGGGGGCAGTGTTTAAATGCTGTTCGGAGACCCGGCGCCCCAGGCCTTAGACAATTCAGAACACTTCCCTGCAATGATTGCGAATGCATCCCGGGATTATATTTTTCTTTTATATTGCTGTGTGTCACGCTTTGTTTGCCAAACAGAATATAGAAAATGAATAGGCAGTTTTCTGGCACCGTTCTCAGTAGATAAATTGTCAGAATGAACTCCGTTGCTTAAGAAAAGCATAAACACGGTTCAGTCACTGGATGTGGCTGTGGGGAATTTGGTTTTGGCCAAAGTGGTATTTTCTTTGAAAATTCTGTGAGACCACGGTTCTGTTTTCATAATACTTCTACTCCACCCCCCAAAAGAGCAAGCTATCGGATTACCGAGGTTTCACTTGTATACATGCATGCGGCTGCACATTTCTGACAAGACTGTGAATTTATTTTGCCATGACTTGTAAGTTATAGATATTATTTGAATAAAACGACACTAAGCTGGGGCTCCTGGCTGGCTCAGTCTGTGGAGCGAGCGACTCTTGATCTCGGGGTCTGGGTTCGAGCCCCATGTTGGACATAGAGATTGCTTAGGAAAAAAAAAAAAGAAAGGAAAAGAAAACTAAGCTATTGATTCGCTTTCCAGGAGAATCTTTTCCATCTGGTGTATACAACAGGGCGTATTTAAGCAATCCCCCAGATACAGATGTATGTGTGTGTTCGTGTGTGTGCGCGCGTGTGCGACTCCTCTTCATTGTCCTTACATTTCAGGGTGACACCACTCTTGGTGGTTGGAATCCTTACATGATAATATGCTGGTGGGAAAGCTCTGTGAACATAGTCGTCATTACCAGGCAGTAGATACATGAAGATACTGTCAGTCCGAACCACTGTCCTTCACGGACGTGTTCACTAGTCCTCCATCTTTTATATTGATGAGTCATCACAAAGACTTTGCTTTGAGACACTGTGAGTCCTCGTTGCCCACATTGCCCATTGCATTCCAGTTAATTATAATCCTCGGACCTCGACTGAGCATTCACCGTGTTCCAGGAATTGCCCCGGACTCTGAGTTCACATAGGCTGTGGAGTCCTCACCCCGGTCCTTGGGGAGCTGGGAGTAGGAAGATTGGTCTCCGCTGGACTTCTCTTCCAGTCCTTCTGAACTGTGTCTTCTTGTGTGTAGTTGGGCGGAGGGCGATGTCGGGGCGTTTCTCCCGCCCTTCTTCCTCGTCTTGGCTCTGCTGCTTGTCAGCTGGGTGACCTCGGGCGCACGACTGAACCTCCCCGACTCCCCGATTTCTCTTCTGCACAGTTGAGATGACAGTCTCTCCTGCATCGGGGCACTCATTTGGGAAGAGTAAATGAGATAAATGAGATCACGGATGACAGCACCTCGTAGGGCGCTGGCGCGGGATCAGGGGTCCGTGGAAACCGCCCTGCTGTGGTCCCTTCCCTTGTGTTGGGCGCACGGCTGGCGCTGACTGCCACCGAGGTTTTGTCCACTTTTATTCCCTCGCTGCTGATCCATCATTCTTCAGGCACTTGGCTAGTTGGGAACTTAGAAGCCCAGTACCTCGTAGGAGCTCCGGTTTATGACCTGGACATTTTATATGACTGTAATCCTCGAAACCACCCAGTGCCGTTATTACCCTCACCATTTGGGGGAAGTCTTGGGGTTAAAGAGCCACTGTCTACAGCTGTGGCGCCACCTACTGGAAGAACCAAGTACTGACCCAAAAGCCTGTCGCCTCTTTACCACCAGACGTTGTGTCCAAGGTCCCTTCTCATTCTAAATGCCCTAATTTATTTTTGTTTTGTTTTGAAAAATGAGTGTGTTATGATCACAAGGCAGTAGAATCTCGTTTGAGCACAGGCTCAAACGCTCAAAATCCGGATGCCTGATGATGTCATTAGCGAGCTAAGATGTGGAGATCTGCATTTTTATAAATAAGTGTGACTATTAGTCCACGGACAGAGCAGAGTTCCCCAAATAGTTCTCGGTTCTTGCCATCTGCATCAGTTGATTTTTCTGTATCCAATGAAAGTCAAATTATTTTTAAAGGGGGCAAGAGGGGAATGCTTTTTTTTTAGACTTTTAGAAATATTTAAAAATTGTTGATGAAAGTTTATCACTTTGATTTTTTTTAAAAGAGTTATTTATTTGAGAGAGAGTGGGAGTGATCACATAGGAAGAGGGAGAAGCAGACTCCATGCTGAGCAGAGAGCCTGATGTAGGACTCGATCCCAGGACTCTGGGATCATGACCTGAGCTGAAGGCAGACGCTTAATCGACTGAGCCAGGCTCCCCATCACTTTGACTTTTAGTGAAAGGATCGTTTTGATATCTTGACTTTCCTTTAATCATAAGTAGTAAACGTTGAAAACCTGTGTTTGCTCTGGTAGAGTAGTTCCCTGTCTTTACCTTATATGTGTCAGTCCCTGGTAGCCTGAGGACATCAGCCATAGAGAGATATGAAACAATTAAGGAGATGGACCGCTGACCCAAGAGGCACAATTTCTCAGCCACTGCCCTTTGAGTTCAGTGTAGCAAGGATATCCGACTTGAGAAAGAGGAGCTTGTGGGTGTGTATTTTCTGCAGAGAAACTGAACAAACTCTTAAATTAGAATAATTAGAATTCTAGGTAAAATTCTCTGTATCAACTTCTAAATGGTTACCTTGGGCAAATGCCAGTCTATCTGGACTTCATGTCTGTAAAATGAGACCATTGACTTCTAGGTCTCCAAAGATCCTTCCACAGCTAAAATTTAGTGTGCAATCTAATCTGAAATGATTCTGCAAAACGGCAGTTGTGTGCGTGTAACTGCTGCTTAAAAAGCAAGTTCCTTGAATGTGACTTCATAAGACATAGATGTCAGAAAGTGTGTTTATAAAATGTTAAAGTGGGTGAGAGAGAAATACTTCATCCTTGTTTACAAACACCTTGGTTAGCAAGCTCGCACCTTTCTTGAATACATTAGATTTTGGGGGGAGGAAAGAATAAGGCTGCTCATATTCAAACCAAGATGCAGATTTTTAAAAAGAAAACTGGGGCACTTGGGTGGCTCCATCAATTAAGCATCCGACTCTTGATTTTGCTATCACATCATGATCTCCAGGACGTGAGATCAAGCCCCACATTGGGATCTGCACTGGGTGTGAAGCCTGCTTGAGATTCTTTCCCTTCCTCTGCCCCTTCCCCTGCACTCTCTCTCTCTCAAAAAAAAAAAAAGAAAAAAAAAAGAAAAAAAAAAAAAGGTTAACTTCTCTCTTTCATCCACTCAGCTTGGGTTCCTCGAGTCTTACTGTAGCTCTACCACCTACCACTGTAATAGTTCTGGAACGAGTGGATTATGAATCGAATGTTGAGAGCCCCAGTGTACTTGATTATGCATTGTGGGATGAGTATGAGAAAGCAAGACTTCTTCAATCTGTACTCTTTTTAGCCTTCACTGTCCCATCACCTGCTAGGTACGTATGATATGTTGAGGGAAGAAAAATCAGTGACCAGAAGAAAAAAGACCTTTCTTTTGGCTGTTCCCTCACTGAACTCTCTTTAAGGAAAAGCAGATGACTCTGTTTTTGATGGCTAGCTGATTTTCTTGAGGCTCTACAACTATAAAGAAGTAATCTTTATTTCTATAGAGCAGTTCTACCGAATGGAATATAGCGGGAATTCGGATAGATCTTTTACTCCATTTGCCGAAAGGATGTCTAAAGCAACAATAAAATACAGCAACAACCAAAGAAAAGAAGGTTTGGGGATTATGTGGGTGGATGAGTGGACAAGTGGGTAGGTGTGGGTGCGAGTGTGGCTATTGTATTGAAGGAGGAATGGAATTTAAAGGCATAATTATTTGCTTATATTCTGAAGCTACTCATGGGTTTCATACTGAGTCCTACAGTAGTAAGTTTCAATATTTGTTGTTTTGAATGTAATGATGTTTTATGCAAGGAGAGGTTTAAAAACTGGGTTTCCATTTGTGAATATAGGGGGAAGAAAAAGATGAAAGCGCTTCCTTTTGTGGGCCTCAATCTCCTTAACTATGACACGAGAGGGTTGGGGTACACGATGTCTAAGGTTCTTGATGCAGCAAATGTTTGCTGATTTTACACATCAGCCGGTCAGTTTGATACCACCACCGGCTTTCCAGGTTGACCCCTGAGTGGTATTTCTCCTTTGCTGCTCTTCCCTTGGTCTTTCACTCCCTCCTGTTTATCTCTTCAAAACAAAAATATTTTTTTTACTTTCATTTTTGTGCTTTACTAAAGTACAAAATACAATATTTTGTAAATACCGATAAAAAGATTTACTTTACTTTCATGAGACAAGAGTTGCTGGTCTCATGAAAACGTGTAAAATCATGAGCAAATTGGATGTGTTTCCAATTTACGTTTACAGGCAGGAGCACTCTGTCCTTTATGTTAACATACGTGGGACCGAATGTTAGGAGAGGAGGTAGTGGAGGGCAGCAGGTGTATGAGGAGCCCCGTGTCGCCCCGTGTCGCCCCGTGGCCCTACGTGCGTGCGGACATTCCCCAGGATTTGTCACACTGGACAGTCTGTGAGCATCTACCGTTAGTGCTACCGGCATCACTCCCCTAAGTGTGAAATGAGCCCTAGCTGGGCTGTCGAGGTTGTTCGCAGCAGCCCGCTCCCCTTATGAATGGTTCTGAAGAGCATCTACAGGTCTTGTTGTTGAAGCTGTTGTCGTGTGACCCAGCGGAGAGCGAGCCTTCATTCACACGCACGGGTTCCTGGAAGGCTTGGTGCCACCTGTGTGTTAGTTAAGTGAACCCACCATCATTTGTTGATCTTTGAATGTGTGGGTTTTTTAAAAAAATCATACCTCTCCTCATTAATAGGTAGGGACATATTTGGAATCATGTAAAAGTGAGACGTAGTTAATTACCTCATGAGGCGCATCTAAATGAATTGTTTAAATGTACTCCATGTATGTCTGGAATTAGTGGATGTAGGGGTCATTGTGGTGACACTGCCTTGTCGGCATTTTGCTCTGGAATACGTGTGCCTCAGCGGTCGATCCGCCGACTTACTGCTGCCTGAGGAGATGGTGGGTCATGACCCTTTGGTATGTGGAGACGGGCACCCAGAGTCTTGGCCAGTGACTCAATCAAGCAGACAACCCAGCAGGGGAAACCCAGCAGGGAAACTAATAAGAACAAACAAAACATGACTGGAAAGTAACGAGAACGATTTTCTTAGCTGTCTCAACCACTGAAATGCAGCTATGCCAAGAAATTCCGGAGACACTGTGAGAATGCTGGGATCAAGGAACATATCGATAAATACACTTTGGCTTTTGGAGACATTTCTCAGGAATGAACCACGCCGTGGTTCCCATTGCCACCGCGTGGTCCCTAGTAGCTTGCTCGGAGAGAGTTTTTGAAACTCCTAATGAAATGTACTGCATAAATTTTTTGAGGGGAAGAAAACTGAGGTGATATTTAATGCCCATCAAATGTTTCTATCTCAAGCGGCCTGTATGATGTGTCCTAGGGTGAAAGCTGGTCTCTGCCCTTAAAAGCAGCTCAGCGGAGAGGAGTCCCGGCACAGCCGAGCCAGGTGCTCCATGAAACAGATGTCTACACTCTTGTTCATTTATCCAGCCTCAGGAGCATCCCTCTCTCACCAGCCCCTCTTCTGTGCTCAACAGAAGGAAGCTGTGAGCCAGTGGGATCTGTTTGAAGAGACTTGGGGACACATGGAGATAGAGGTATTTAAGAAAAGGAACCTCATCGTCTGATTCAGCTTTTCTGTTAAATTTTCACGATCATATTCCACATTGCGATGCATTGTGATGCCTAGTTCTCGGGCCACTTTCATAGAGGATGATGAGCCCTCGATAATTGGACTAAAATCTCAAATCACTGCTGGCAAAACTGGTGTTCTACACAGGTAACTCTCAGAAGATTCCACAGTTTTAACACGAGCGTAATTCTAAACCATTGTAACTGTTCTCTGATCTGCAACCCTGAGAAAAAGATCTAAGTACGTGGTTTTTTTTTTAAGACTTTATTTATTTGAGAGAGAGAGAGCACGAGCAGGAGGAGCACCAGCAGAGGCAGAGGGAGAAGCAGGCTCCCCACTGAGCAGGGAACCCGATGTGGGGCTCGATCCCAGGACCCCAAGATCATGACCTGAGCCGAAGGCAGACGCTTAATCGACTGAGCCACCCAGGCGCCCCAGATCTAAGTGTGTTTTTTATTCCCACTTCAAAGATGAGAAAATTGCACAATGGTGACACAGTTAATGAGAGAGCTGGCCTTTGGACCCATTCAGGCTGCGTCCAGGGGCCGGGCCTTTGTCATTCCATCACACTTTTCACTATTTATGTGATTCTTATACCCAACAAACGAGCCACAGGTTTGCACGTAGAAGAACCTCAGTAGAAGGGCAAGATGGACAGTTGTTCACTTCCCGTGTTTTCATACTCAGTGGGTAGGCAGAAGAACGGCCCCCCAAACATGTCTGCATCCTAATCCCTGGAACTGGGGAGTATGTTGTGTTACCTGGTGAAGGGGACTTTGGAGATGCGGCTAAGGATCTGGAGATGGGGAGATGATCTCAATCATCCAGGGGGCCCGGTGTAATCTCAGAGGCCCTTGTAAGTGCGGGTGGGTGGGGAGAATAAGAGGCGGATGAGATGTGCTGTGAGAACCAAGTTCAGAAAGATGCCCTTGGCGACTTTGAAGGCAAAAGGGGCAACTGACCCAGGACCGTGGGCAGCCTTTGGCAAGAAACAGATTCTCCCAGAGAACCTCCAAAGTGCGAACACAGCCTGTTGTTAACTCTGTAGGACCTGTTTCGGACTTCTGCGAGGCAGTGTATTTGGGGGACTTGAAGCCACTCTGTAGGATTTGTTATAACAGCATGAGAAAACTAAAATTCCCAGGAATTATTTTCATTAGTAGTAATGTTTTTTAATGAAACTAGCTCATTCTTATCTGAGAATGATCATAATATTGAACATTATAATCATTACTGACTGAATATGTAGGAACTGTGAGGAATTTAGCTCTCTTCTCTCTCACAAATGATCCCAACTGACTGCTTTCTCTGAGTTTGAAACAATCTTTGCATCCTTACAGTTTTGTGAAGTCAAGTCCTGATCGTCTAACTAGTTCTAAGGAACTTGAGAGCAATTTACTTGGAAATGACCTACGAACTTATGTAGGCCTTTTAATAAGATCGTTTTTTAATTTTTTTTTTTAAAGATTTTAAAGATTTTAATTATTTGACAGAGAGAAACACAGCGAGAGAGGGAACACAAGCAGAGGGAGTGGTAGCGGGAGAAGCAGGCTTCCCGCCGAGTAGGGAGCCCGATGCGGGGCTCGATCCCAGGCAGACACTTAACAGCTGAGCCACCCAGGCGCCCCTTGTTTTTTAATTTTTAATTTTGTTTTGTTTTATGGTGAAAAGGGTCTGCCCCTTCATAGAGGATCATTTATATCCCACCCATTATTGGGAAAGCCAAAATGACTTTGAAGTTTCAAAATGCCAATATTTTTTTTTTCTTTTTTTTAATTTTTATTAACATATAATGTATTATTTGCCCCAGGGTACATGTCTGTGAATCTTCGTCAAAATGCCAATATTTTTGGAAGTGTATTTACTTCGCCCGAGATAAAATTGATTTTATCTGCAATTAGTTTCACTTCGCATGTTGCAAGGATGCATCTGTCAGTAAGTTTTGTTTAAGACCTCACTAATTATTTGACGAGAAATGTGGTTTCCAAATTCATAAAGTTCCAGGAAGCACCCCAGGACTACCAGAAGCAGATGCCAGCATGAGCAGTTGAAGGGACTTTCCCATCTCTTTCCACCTGGAGCTCAGTGACCTTGGACTTGGACAGTGCTCTTTAGGTTAGTGCCATCACAAATCAACATGAAAAGAGAAAATGATTTAAAAGTAAGGAGAAGGAAGTCTTGAACTAAGGACGTGATATCTCTGAAGATTGTGTCGAGGGGTTGATACCCCATTTAGGACCATTGCTTCCGAACAGTGAAATGAAAAAGCCGACACTCACTTGTCCTCAGTCTTCCATCCCCAGTGCACCAGGGCGCACAGACACACATTGCGAATTTAGTCCCGTTAGTATGTACTGGACATCTGTTGTTGGGGCATCACAGTTCCCAACAATTCCTTCCATGTCATTTACATGCTACAGGCTGCTAGCCGACCATCATCTTGATTCTTGGTAAGAAATCAACTTAAGGTTTGAAAGTTCTTATTGTCTTTGAAGTAACGTTGTTGGATTTTCGAACACGTTATGGAGAAATTTTATTTAGCCTGCACGATAATAAGTCTGTGGCTAGTTAAGAAAGATTTTTAACATTTCTTGCCTCGGTAATTTCTTGTTTGATCATTGACATATGACATCGGTTTTCTGAATCGTGGATTAGATGGTAACATTTCTATTCATCCCCAGCATGAAGCCAATAATCAACTATTTTTAGCCACTATCATTATGGGAAGTTTTTTCATTGGGAGCGTTCATTGACACGTTCATTGTTTCTTATATGAAAGTAAGAAAACAAACAAACCAGTGTCTCTTTGTAATAAGCACAAAGGGCACAGCCTCATTCTCTTACTAATTGTGCTCAACATAAATCAGGGAACTCTGTCTTGATTTGAGCTGTTCAGAGTTTTTTAAGTCACCATTATTTATTTTTGAATTTTAGAATTTTCATTTTTGGTTCAAGTAGGTGAAAAGATTGGCAAAGCATTTCTTTTTCTTTTTATAGTAATTTACAGTGTTCTGAGTAGGCGACAGTTCCAGAGTATCCTTTTGCATTTACCAGTGACTTTACAATAAGATGAATATAGAAAGTGAATATCGCATTTTATCCATTGCTATGAATAGGCCATCGGCAGTCAAATATACTTGGGACGATTAGAGAATTATGTAGGTTTGGATGTTTGTTTTCATTCTTCATGTGAAAGTAATTGCAAAATTTTCCTGCCGTTACAATATGTAAACATTGAATATATTCCTCATTCTTTATAATTCCTTCTCGGTAGCCCTCGGCATGCCAGACGTGTATTTTTTTTCTCAATACAGCCCCCAAATTTAGGACATTTCATTTCACATGAACATATATGTAATTTTTAATTTAGTGATTATGTACGGAATGACGCGTGATTCAAATTCTTGGAATTCCTCTGAATGATTCTCTTAGTTAACTTTTATTGTTCATTAGTGCTGCGGATAAAATGTTTTTATTTAAAATTTCCTGTTATTCCGAGTGCATCATTTGGACATTTTCCCCCTGACATGGCAAGTCTCACGCTGTTTGTAATTCGAGATGGATGTAGAGCGACACATCATGGCAGAAACTGACAAAAAAACAGTAGCCTTTGACAAAACGAACTTCTGGGGACCGTCCTGTCAGCTCGCTCCCAGTAAGAGCCGCGTAATGCCTAGAATTGTGCAGTTCAGTTTGTATGGACTCTATATCGTTACTTTTTTTTCCTTTTTACTCAAGTCTCTCTCAATTTAAGTTTTGGGTCAGTACTCTAGAAAAAGGAAGAGAGGAAGTCTGGGATAAGACACAGGGAACTTTTCTAGGAGAGCATCCTTTCCAGAGCGATAGTTCCCACCTCCATCATGAAAGACCAGAAGCCACCGGTCATCCACATACACGTCAGGAGTGTCCTCCAGGGGTCGTAGGTCACTCAGCACGTGTGCTGCTTGTTTTCTTAGAAGGATGTAGAGAAATCCTGTTTCTCTGAATGAAAAAGAGAAAAAACGAAGGATAGCTAACAAATAGTGCTTGCCAGGTCATCTCCAAATGTTCGAAGTATATTTAATTCTAGCATCAGTCCTCACATTACTGTCCCGGTTTGCGTGAAGAAACTGAAATTCAGAGAAGTCAAGGAGCTTGCCCGAGACGCAGAGCTTGTAAATGATGGAGCCTGTGCAAGGACTGTCTCCCGGGCTGCCCAGCTACACCCTTTGCCGTACGGTAGACTTTGCTGGAAACAAGAGGAGAGTGTTGTCTGAAGAATCCTAACTATTAATACCTGTGACTTTATCCATTCAGAAGCAAAAGTCTTCGGTGTCTTAGACATGTGCTTCTTGTCATTCGGATTTCCAGTCATCAGTTGGCCCCTAAGACCTACTTTAGGAACCGGTTCTCGTGTAGACTAACTTGTCAGACCCCCAGGGGTCAAAGATACTGTCTGCCATCGTTTGAACCCATTCACAATCTTTGCATTTTGTTATGATAAATTTACGAATATCGCCTAAGGTGTGTGAAGTACATTTATGTGTATTTAGTGCCTTTTAACCAATTGTTCCTGTTAAGTAAATATCTCTGTGCATTTTAGGTTTGCTTTTCAAGAGGCATTTCATCTTCTTCTGTGTCTCTCTTAACCAGACATGATTTTTCTCTTTTTTAAAAGATTTATTTATTTATGTTAGAGAGAGAGAGTGGGGGGCGAGGGGCAGAGGGAGGGGAAGAGAGACTCTCAAGCAGACTTCATGCTGAGTGCAGGGCTTGATCTTATGACCCTGGGGTCATGACATGAGCCGAAACCAAGAGTCAGATGCTTAACTGACTGAGCCACCCAGGAGCCCCCAGATGTAATTTCTTAAAAGATAATTTGGATCATACTGGACAACCACCAGACAACCCATTGGTCCATCGAATTTATATAACAAGAAAGCGTGAAGTGGCATCGAAGAAGTTTCAGAAGAAGATGGAGAATTTCCAGAGAACCAATTTTAGTTTGGATTTTTTTTTGGGGGAGGTAATATTGAAATGAATTTCTTTACATGCAGATTTTATTGTTATGTTTTAAGATTTTATTATTTCTAAGTAACCTCTACACCCAACATGGGGCTCGATGTCACAACCCCTAGAGCAAAAGTTACATGCTTTTCTAACTGAGCCAGCCAGGCACCCCTTTCACATGTAGGTTTTAATTTTTCCTCCCTGAAGTGTTCACTTGGCAAGCGGGGAGAGAGAGACCAGGACCCAGGGCAAGAATGACCTAGGGACTGGGTAGGAGGGAGGAAGACGGGCAGGAGATGGAGGGGTTGGGGGTGGGGCGCTAGCGGCCACATGGGGTCATCAGATAGCATGAGGAGTTAGGCTGGAAATACTGATTGTTTCTGAGGCCTGAGGAAAATGGGAAAAGGAAAGAGAGGTGGGCACACACAGGTTGGGGTCGGCTGAAAGAAGTCCACGTCTTTTAAAAGCACAGTTCAAGAATATTCCGCGCGGCGGCATCTGTGTCACCCAACTAGACCTTGCCTCACTCTGGGGGTAACTGTCTTCATCGTCGTGTTCTAGGAAAGGGTGTCACTCAAGGGAGAGATACTGTCACTCAAGGGAGAGATAGTTGCAAGTCCTGTGGGAGCCCAGAGCATTTGTATTATATTTCGTGATTACAGTTGGAGACGCTGCTTATCTTATTTCTTGTAAAACGCAGAGGGAAGCCTTCCAAGGGCTTTCCTGCTCTTGGGTCTCTTCGTAATCAAATCTGCTTCTTCAGCAGCGATGGTAGCATCTATTATCTCTCCTGAGCCACTGGCCACCGCACCGGGCAGCGGCTTCCACATGGCTTGTGGTTTGCCGACCGTCCTGCCACGCTGTCTAGTGCTCCCGATAATAGGTTCTAAGTGCGTGGCTGATTTATGCTGCCTGGAATTGTCCCATCTCTTCCTGGCAATTGAATTTGGCAAATTAATCATTTAACCTTTTCTGCCCTGTACTCAGGCCTCCCTGGGAGGTCATTGGTGTCACACCAAGTATGTGGTGTTCTTCCCATTCCCAATGGGTTCTTCCCATTGACAGAAATAGTGTTTGCTTTGGAGCTGGGAACGTCACCCCCTCTGGAAGATGTGCATGTGGTCATTTCAGATGAAGGAGCGAAAGCAAATAAAAGCATATTTTTCCAAGTGCACTGATTCTGCAGCAGAACCGAAAAGGGACAGATGTACTCCTCATCCCCGGTCACATGCTTGGGCTCCTTGGGCTTTCTTCTCTTCTCACCGGAGCTCCAGTGCCTGCAGCACAGAATAATCATACTCAAATCCAGCCTCACACTGAAGGTCTCAGAGCTGATTCCAAGATGCTAGGTTCAAGGAGTGGTGGGCACAAGGGGGACCTGTCGAGGGGACCTGCCGAGGGGGTCTGCATGAATCCGATATGCTAGCTCTCCATTCACTGTAGCCTTGAATTTTTATACCACAGGGATCTGTCTTTATCAAGCCTTGTAATTAAGCAGAAACTTCGTGGATAGAGACTCTGACAGTCACATGACTGGTCCCTGAACCAAAATGCAAAGGTGTTCTCTCCCCTCTTTGGCCCCCCCACGCCCCCACCTCTCAGAAAAGCCTCATCTTGTCCTTGGCGTGGGCTGTAGAGGGTTGCATTTAATGCCCTCAGCCCCCCCAGACCGCCTGTTCTCATACCTTCATCCTCACCAGATGGACAGTTCAACCCCTGAGGCTTCCTTAACCATAAAGAACCTTCAAATGAGGGAGCCTGGGTGGCTCAGTTGGTTAGGCACCCAACTCTTGGTTTGGGCTTAGGTCATGATCTGAGGGCCATGAGTTTGAGCCCCGTGTTGGGCTCCATGTTTAATGGGGAGGGAGTCTGCTTGGGATTCTCTCCCTCTCCCTCCCCGCTCCAACCCTCTTTCCTCTTTTGCTCTGTCTCCAAAATAAATAAATAATCTTTTAAAAAATCATCCAATAAACGTCATCAGCAGGAAGTCGTTGTTAGTTCCCTGCAGTGACTCAGAGTGGAACAAGGATATTTCTCCTTGCCTCAGGGGCCAGTTTGATCCCAACGCAGATTTGACCAGAATATAGAGATAGAAATTGTAAGACTAATGAAGGAGCTGTTACAGCCCGTTGTCTTCTTAAGTTTAAGAAGGTTAGAGTTCGGGGGGTGGTGGGGTAGGGATAGGGTGGCTGGGTTGTGGACAATGGGGAGGGTATGTGCTATTAAGTGCTGTGAAATGTGTAAGCCCGAAGATTCACAGACATGTACCCTGGGGCAAATAATACATTATATGTTAATAAAAATTAATAAAAAAAAAATAAAAAAAAAAAAAGGGACTTTATCAAAGGTCAAAAAAAAAAAAAAAAAAGAAGGTTAGAGTTCTTTCTGTTGACAAACATAATTTTCCTGCCTCAGTGTCCTGTGCACTGTAGTACAGTGTGTTCTCAAGACTAATTCTTGGAACAGTCTAGAAGGTTCATGTGCTTCTTATTTTGCTGTTACTTGCGGAAGGCCAAAGGGATCAAATGGGTCAGACTCATCAGGTCATTTGCTTAACACGCTACATATTAATAGAAAAAGGTATGTGGAAATTCAAGGATATGTTGCATCTTGTTTCAGCACTTAATTTCAGATCATGGCCAAGTATCTGTTTTCATGGAGAAAAGCAAGAATTGGCCAAAAATCAACATGAAGCAAATGAATTACCTCATGGTGAAAGAGTTAAGACATGTACACAGACGCATTGTTCCAGTCAGTTGTTATCAGAGTAACCTTGTTTTTCCACTCCTGAGTTTACAGTTTTCATTGCAGTTTGGAGAACTTTTAGTTAGAGAATGTATCAATTTACATTGCTTCCTGAAACTGCTCACATTTCTATAATAGAAATGCTCATGCCAAAAACAAACAAACAAAACAAACAAACAAACAAAAAGAAATGCTCATGCCATTTTCACAGTCAGCAGCCTTATTGTGGGGAGAACTCCCTGATGCTAAACTATGTTACAAAGCTATAGTAATTGAAACAATATGGTATTGGCATAAAAACAGACATATAGATCACTGGGATAGAATAGAGAGCCCAGAAATAACCTCACACATAGATGGTCAATGAATTTATGACAAAAGAGCCAAGAATATACAGTGGGGAAAGGACAGTTTTAGAAATAAAAAGTGTTGGGAAAACTGGACAGCCACATGGAAAAGAAGGAAAATAGACCACTCTCTTACCCCATGCACAAAAAAATTAATTCAAAATAGATTGAAGACTTGAATGTGAGACCTGAAACTATAAACCTAGGAGAAAACATAAGTGATAAGCTCCCTTTGTAGGTCTTGGTGATGATTTTTTAAATCTGACACCTAAAGCAAAAGCAACAAAAGCAGAAATCAACAGTGGGAGTTCATCATATTAGAAAGTTTCTGCACAGCAAAGGAAACTGTCCAGAAAATGAAAAAACAATGTACTAAATGGGATAAAATATTTGTAACTCATGTATCTGGTAAGGGACTAATGTCCAACATATATAAAGAATGCATACAACTCAATAGCAACATTAAACAATTCAACTGAAAAATGGGCAAAAGATCTGAATAGGTATTTTTATGGAGAACACATACATGAAACGCTGCTCAACATCATTAATCACCAGGGAAATGCAAATCAAAACCACAGTGAAATATCACCTTCCACCTGTCGGAATGGCTATTACCAAAAAGACAGGAAATAACAAGCTTGGGAGTGGAGGAAAGGCAACCTTTGTGCACTGTTGGTGGGAATGTAAATTTGTCTTATGGAAAACAGTATGGAGGGTCCTCAAAAAATTGAAAATAGAGCTACCACCATATGATCCAACAGTTCCACTCCTGAATATTTTTCCAAAGAATATGAGAACACTGATTCGAAAACATATTTGCATCCCTGTATTTATCGCATCGTTATCTACAGTGGCCAAACTGTGGCAAGAGCCCACATGTCCACGTACTGATGAATGGATATCGGAGATGTGGTGTGTATATACAATGGAATATTACTCGGCCACTAAAAAGAATGAGATCTCGCCATTTGTGACAACATGGCTGAAACTTGAGGCTAATACACTAAGTGAGTGAAGTCAGGCAGAGAAAAACAAGTACTGTATGATCTCCCTTATATGTGAATCTTAAGGAAAAAAAAGACAAGCTCATAGATACAGAGAACAGATTGGTGGCTGCCAGAAGCAGAGAGGGGTGGAGATGTGAGAGACATGAGTGAAGGGAGTCAAAAGGTAAAAAGAAAAAAATGCAGTTGATGTGAAACTAGCTTAGCAATTTTGAATCACAATCAAAATAGTGAACGGATACGTAGAGAAAAGACAATGTGTATCCTTGAGAGACTTTCTCTGGAAATTTGTACTTACTATATAATTCTCAAAGTATTTCCTTGAAATTTTGGGGAAGTTTTTTTTTTTTTTAAAGAAAAGTTATCGTCAACTCTCTTAAATAAGAATAGAACAGAGTTCTTTTGTTTTTGTTTTTGTTTTTGAAACTGCATAAACACGAATTTGGAAATTTGGAGACACCCTGGAAAAATTCTTCAAATTGCTGTTGTAGTCACACATTCTTTTAGATACATACCTACTTCTCTAGCCACGGCCTGAAAAAAATGTGGACTCTTCTCAGACTATTTTCTACTTTCAAAGGAAAAAGATTTGCCATCCTTGTAGATCGTCAAAAGAATGAGCTGTGTTCTCTCCAAGCAGCTCCAGAAGGGACTTTTCAGACATGGTTAGAAAAAAAGTAATTCTGGTACAACAGTGTGGTTGTCTGGATGTTTTAGTTCTTAGGTATTTGTCGAGAAAATAGAATAGTTTATAGTTGCGTGTGTCATAGTGAGGTAGTCGATACCTTGCTTTAGAAATTTTCACTTCCTTGAACCCAAATACAGTTGCTGCCCTCATTGCCACCAAAGCTTATGAAATTCTTGCCTTTGACTTTGGGAGGAATATGTGACCTTGACATTTTCAGGAGTCACGAAAGCCTAACCTAGCAGGCTTGCTCCCCAAGCATTTTTCAGAACTACATCTTTTAGTAGTGAAAACACATTGGCAAAGCCAGACTCCACAAAATAGGAAAAAATATTATATTTTGAAAGCTAGGTGATTACTTGAAGTATTTTTTATCACGATACAAATTTTATAGTTGAAAATAGATTAATATTTTGGTGGAGGTGGGGTCCAGTCTAAGTCTCTTGGTGAGTTTGTGGCTTGTATTATTAAAGTGATCACACTGTATTTTGTTCGTGAACGGTGGTTAAAAATCCACTGATGGGACAAATGAGTGTGAATGTTGAAAAATTAGATCACGAACATTTGATGCATTGCAGAATAGCTTGATGGGGCATTTGAAAGTAAATACAGATTTTCTTTTGCAAAACTCTGTTTCGAATGACTTAATTTTTGAACATTTTACACAGACTCTGAAATGATGAATCTGAAATCAGATTCAGGAAGGCATCGCAAGTTAGATTTTTACAGAAATTAGCCTATTCAGTGCATCTGTGCTGAGTAACTTCTGTGGTTCCCGATGATGCACGAGGTGCTGGGAAAGCAGGAAGCATACTTACTCCATGGACTGTGGGCTCCAGAGGGAGTAAACTGAACTAGGAGTCTTTGCAGCAGCTCTGTATCCCATAGACGTGTTCCTGTTCCAGATCCCTGGGTTCTGTTCTCTCCTTTGAAGTGTGATGAATTTGGACTTGTGGTCTCCGAAGTCCTCTCCGATTAGAATAGAGTCCTACCCCCCCCCAAGTCCTTCATGTTTTCCATATGTACTGTTATATGCGAGTACTGTACGTGGAAGCATTCTGTGAACTTGGTAAAAGTTCGCAGAAAGTGTAAAATCTTTTCACTCCCAGGTAGCAGTGTTATCACGCAACCAGAAAACATCTGAGCTTTAGGTGCACAAAGGACCGCGTAGACTCGCACAATTACGCAGACAACACAACAGCGGATCTGAAGGTCTTTTTTCCTCCTCGAAAAATTGCAGATACTTTTGCCTGAATTAGCTGGTTAATTTATCCACTGTCCACCTCACTTAGTCATTGTAGAAACAATTTCTAAATCCCCTGAAACCGTAGGTTACGTTCACTCTGGTTTAGACCTTTGTTCTCTGGTGGGTGCAGAATGTGTCCTTCCATCAAAGAGAGACTCTCGATATTGTTTATGGAAACAGGGAACAAAATGAAGTCATAAATCTGGAAGGCACCCTATTTGGCCACTGCCTTTTGGGGAGAAGTAATTCCAAATAATTAAAAAAAAAAAAAAAAAAAAAGGCCAGTTGACTTTTTTCTTAAACATTTTCCAGCAAGGAGTTATAATTTCCCCCAGGAACCTAAGTCAGCAGCCATGGGTGTTTTCTTAAGTAGGTTCCTTCTTGGGGAAAACTGGAACAAAGGACATGACAGGATGATGTCTAAAACTAACCCCTAAATCTCCCTCAAGTTTTCCTATCATTTTGCTTTTATTTTAAAGGCCTCAGCCCACAGTTAAGCCCTCTTCACTGTGCAATTGAATTCACTGCAACTGAGAATGCTCAAAACCTCAGAAAAGAAAAAAAAAATCAGATTTCACACGGGGAATGAGTGTTTTATTATTTCTTTCAAGTTCTGCCCCCTTTACACGTTTCTGGAGGCATCTCTAAAGGCAGGCATTGCAAGAGATTTTGAGGAGAGATAAATGAGGATCAAACACAAGCATGGCAGAAATGTCTTTTTGGAAGGTTAATGAGGTCACATTGTTTGTTATATTTTTTGAAGTCTTAGAATACTTGTGGATTTTTATTCTGATGACAAAGTGCAGCTGTTTCTAGTCGACTCTTAAAGAAAGTTCTTTCGTGGTGCGTGCATTTCAAAACCAGCAAACTTCTGGGGCTCCGGTGAACCTTCCCCCGTGGGAATGCCAGACACTTCCATTGTTTGTGAGAGTTAATCTCCAGGTTAATCTCCAAAGATAGATTTTTTTTTTCCCCGTTGTATCCACATATAAGTCAATAAAAGTCCCCATCTGGATCTCTGCATCCGAGGCTTGTTTTGAATTCATATATAAATTCTTTATTTCCACACAATTGTGCTACGTTAACCAGGTCTGAACATAAATTACATTTTTCCGCTGCTGAAATTCTCAAGGGACTCAACGAGTCATTCTTTTCTCCTCCAGGGTTCCCCGGGGACCCGAGATTTGGAAGGAGTTCACTTATAAAACTGTCATCGTTCACACCATCTTTCCCCCTGCCTTTTATTTTTGTTTTTACTGAAATATGCATATAGAAAAATGCATGTGTATTAAGTACACATCTTGATGAATTCCGGCAAACCGAACACACACCCATGTAACCAGAGTCCCTCCCAAGAAACAGGACACACCCGTGCCCTGAGGAGCCCCTCCCCCACCCCATCCAGTCACTGTCTCTCCCACTCCCCACTAGCTGTTCGCCTGGCTTCTAGCAGCATAGACTTCTTCTTGCCTGTTTCTGTGCTTCATTTAAATGAAGTCGGGGCACCTGGGTGGCTCAGTGGGTTAAAGCCTCTGCCTTCGGCTCAGGTCATGATCTCAGGGTCCTGGGATCGAGCCCCGCATGGGGCTCTCTGCTCAGCAGGGAGCCTGCTTCCCCCTCTCTCTCTGCCTGCCTCTCTGCCTACTTGTGATCTCTGTCAAATAAATAAATAAAATATTTAAAAAAATAAATGAAATCAAACAGTACACGTGCTTAAGTGTTTAGCTTCTTTCTCTTGCCATTTTTTGTAAGAATTATCTGATGGATACATGTAGTTAAAATTGTTTCTTCTTTTTTTTGTTTTAAAGATTTTATTTATTTATTCATGAGAGACAGAGAGAGAGAGCGACAGAGGCAGAGGGAGAAGCAGGCTCCCCAAGGAGCAGGGAACCTGATGTGGGGCTCGATCCCAGGGCCCGGGATCATGACCTGAACCGAAAGCAGACGCCTAACCGACTGAGCCATCCAGGCGCCCCAAATTGTTTCTTCTTACTGCTGTGTAGTATTACATCATAGTGACCTAGCACATTTTATCTGTTTTCCATTGAAGGATATCTGGGCAGTTTTCTTGTTGATGCTTCTACAGATAGGGCTTGCTGCGGCGAACATTTGTCTGGGTTTCCCTTGGTGAGTAATTTGTATATGTCTCCCTTGGATTTATGCATAGGAGATCATCAACATATTTTATGTTTTCAATTTTACTGATGAAAAACTTACATCACTGAGAGTGTCTGATCGGCATACCTCAACCAGAGTGACTCTGTTGATGTAATTTTTTTTTCTAAATCATAGAAACTTAGCATTTTAGTTAGCCAGGCTTTCCTCTTGGTTTCAATCAAGCTCGTTTCATTTCCACCCCGTGCACTGTTGTCCTCTTGCCCCATAGACCTACTCATGCACAACGTATGCTCATGCTTACTCCTCCCTCTTTGCTTGTCCTTCTGTCTCCTAGAGTGGTCTAGTCATCATACTTCTAGGGATAAGTAACAACAGCAACTGTGTATTGAGCACTAAGTGTGAAAAAAGTTATGATATTTTTTACATTATTTTATTTGACCCTCGCATCATTCTCATGTTATGCAAATACTATTGTCCTAATTGGTCAGTAATTAAAAATTATGATTATTATGCTACAAATCTATAAAACAAGGACTGAGAACAATGTAGTTAACATTCATGGACTCAACACTCAGGTTTAATTTATGTAGAAAGTCTGCCATTTTGCTTCAATTTTTTCCTGTCCCCAACATTTAGAGTGAGACGACTTGCTCAAGTCACACTACCATTAAGGGAAAGAGCTGGTATTAGAGCCCAGAGAATATAAGACTCTTCATTAGTGTCCATATAAACTCTATCCTCCCCCTCATACTTTGTATTATTTATTTATTTATCCTTCAGATGGCTCATCCGTGAATGAGTCTATCCTGTTTTAGCTTTTTTTCCCAAGAATACCAGCCAGTGTTTATTCATTCAGCCAACAAATAATTTACAAATTATTTTTTAGGTACCAGGAACTATACTAGTTAATATCTTTGCATGTCTCTTGTAATTCTTATTACCGCCTGTGGGGGAGCTCTAGGTATTGACCTCAGCTGACCAAGAGGAAACCACCTTAGTGCTCTAGATCTCTGAGGCCCCCAAACCAGTATCAATCTCAAGTGCGTCTGCTTCTACAGCCAATGCTTTTCATAACCTCTACAATGTTCCTTGGGGAAGGAATGCCACTTTTAATTTTTTCTTGTGATGGTCGTCGGGATGCAATGCCAGCTGGGCGTGAGCCCCTGTCCCCAGTGTGTGCCACCCCTCATTACACAAGTGACAATGTCCACGTCCAGAGGGGTGTGTGACCGGTACTGGGCCACAGGGCTACTCTGGGAAGCCGGGGTTGGATCCCGACTTCACGACACAGGGGGCCTGTCTGTGACATAACGCTGCCGGTCTCCAAGTCAAGGAGACAAGTGTGTGAACAGGTTTATCCGACAAAATCCAACCTCTTTGGTTAATTCTCTAATAAAACCATTCTCTTCCAGTCCACTTCCAGTGACCTCATCATCCCCCGTAACCCTCTTCTCAGTCTTCACGCTCCCTCCTTCAGGATCTCCTGAAGCTCGTCTTCCCCCAGCTATGCTTGACCTGAACTCCACCTGCTTTCTCTCTAATTGCGATCATGCTTTCTCTCCTTTGTAAGTGACTCTTCTCCCTTCCTCCTAAGATACAGCTCAAGGCTTTGTCTTGAACTCTCTTCTTTTTCTGTTCTCTCTCTGTCAGCAATTTCATTTACCCTAGGACTTCCTGTGCAAAAGACCCCAAATCTTTTTCTTTTTAGCCCTGATTTCTCCTTCGTGATTGATTGATTGATTATTATATTAGATTTAGACCCAGGGCCAGAGCTGCTTGTAGGAGTTCAACTTGTGCCAAGCTAATTTTGGCATTTGCTCTGCTCCTCAAATCTGTTCCCCCCTTTCCGCTCAGTGTGGTTCATCCCACTGCTTGGTCATTCTCGCTGTCATGACCCCATGCGTCATTGACCTTTAGCCTGCGCTTTTATAAGGGCTCTTCCTATCCCTCGTTTAACCCAACCTGGTCACTGAAACAAAGTCATCTTCTTAAGGGCGCCTCATGTCATTTTAGTTCCTCATGCAAATAGATTTTGAGGGCTGCCCGGTGCCCACGAACTAAAATTGACCTGTCCGTGTCCCCTTCTTATCTAATTTCAACTGATGATATTTCAAATCAAATTAATCTCTTTTTTCTCCTGAGATGTCCACACTTTACCATTTCTGAATCTTTTCCTAATGCTGTTTCTTTCTTTTAAACCAGGAATGATGGACATTAGGGGATAAGGCCCGTCAAAGGGAATCCACTCCAAATGGGGAATGGGACCAACATTTTAGACTAGGCCAGAAAAAGAGGGTTGATTGGGGACTTTAACTTAAAAAAATGTAAGTGAAAATTATGTTATAAACATAAGTTTATTTTCCTTATAATTAATAAAATTTAGGTTATAAATGAAATTATGTGCTAATTCTTGGAAAGTACAAAGAAAAATTATTAAGTTTTGGGCATGATTTTCTGACAATTATGAGATAAGGTGACTCAGTCACACTGATTTTGGCTTTTGCAGCACAAAAATAAATGATTTTTTAAAAATTTCAGAAACTTGGGGCACCTGGGTGGCTCAGTGGGTTGAAGCCTCTGCCTTCAGCTCAGGTTATGATCTCAGGGTCCTGGGATTGAGCCCCACATCAGGCTCTCTGCTCAGCGGGGAGCCTGCTTCCCCCTCTCTGCCTGCCTGTGATCTGTCTCTCTCTGTCAAATAAATTAAAAAAAATTTTTTTTCAGCACCTTTTAACTTAACTTGATTTTACAAGCTCTGTGTCAGTCCCTTATGAATTCTTTAATTACTTGGGTTCTCTCTACCAGATCCTCGTTTATGAGTCTTTGCATGGAATTTGAGTGGTTCTTCCCTATCTCTGCTTTCACTGAACTGTATGCAACTGTGCAGAGTTTTCAATACATACACTTAGCAATAGATTACTGTTGATGTTGTAATTATTAAACAATTTGCGAGACTTCCTGTGATCACCTGACACTTTTCCCTTAGGTTTTCTATGGTGTTTACCATGGCCCGAGTGTTTGAGTACATATCTGTTCTACCAGGTTTTAAGTTTCTTGCAAGGCAAGAATATTGCTTTTTTTTTTTTTTTTTTACCTTTGTCAGAATCCATGGAAATGTCTTATACGTAGTAAAAATTTAATAACTATTTGTTGAATTCTATTTTCTGTTGGTTCCCCAGTAGAACCAAGCTTTGCCTTTTGCTGCATTTCATCATCACTGGACACAATGCCATAAAACTAATTTATGGAAAAATGGACCATTTGTTTCTTCTATCAATCAATGCACTAATGAGGAGTTCCATTCCAAATCAGACTCAATTTCAGATATAACCAATAGTGATATAGCGAATAGTGTATCGTAAAAGATAGAAAAACTAAAATCTTCTATAATAACAAGTAAAACATGTATTCCAGATCTTATCAATTATTTATTGGTATATCATGTATAATGATTATTTGTGTTACAATATATACATAAAATGAAAATGTATAAATTAGACTATTTAACATAAGTGTAAAAGTTGTCATAAAATCAGTTAAGATTCTAATTGACAACATTCTCTTTTCTGTCCAAAACTTAGAAGGGGCTTTGGAAGATGATTTTAATAACCCATTTTTTGGAGGGGCTCCTGGGTGGCTCAGTTGGTTAAGGGTCTGCCTTCAGCTCAGGTCATGATCCCAGAGTCCTGGAATCGAGCCCCGCATTGGGGCGGGGGTGGGGGGTGTCCCTGCTCAGCACAGAACCTGCTTCTCCCTCTCCCACTCCTCCCTGCTTGTGCTCTCTCTCTCTGTGTCAAATAAATAAAATCTTTTTTTTAAAAAAGATTTTATTTATTTATTTGACAGAGAGAGATACAACAAGAGAAGGAACACAAGCAGGGGGAGTGGGAGAGGGAGAAGCAGGCTTCCCGCTGAGCAGGGAGCCTGATGCTGGGCTGGTTCCCAGAACCCTGAGACCATGACCTGAGCCAAAGGCAGACGCCTAAAGACTGAGCCACCCAGGAGCCCCTAAATAAAGATAATCTTTAAAAATAATAAAAAATAACCCAATTCTTTTTTAAGAATCTCACTCAAGGGGTACTTGGGTAGCTCAGTTGGTTAAGTGTCTACCTTTGGCTCAGGTCATGATCTCAGGGTCCTGGGATCGAGTCCCATGCTGGACTCCCACCCAGTTCAGTAGGGAGTCTGCTTCACCCTCTGCCCCACTCCCTGCTTGTGTTCTCTCTCTCGCTCTCAAATAAATAAAATAATCAAAAATAAATAAATAAATAAATAAATAAATAAAAATTAAAATTAAAACTCACTGGAACATGCCTCAAGCAGATTGCTTTTTTTGCTCCTAAGTAAGCAGAGATTGAGTTTGGGAGAAGCTGACAATTCTGTCGACCTTAGATTGGCCTTATCTTATTTCAGGGGTTACTCAGTATTGTTTGGGGACAGGATAATAATTTTGCTTCGACCACTAAGAGCTGAGCTAACATTTTCCCCAGTTACCCAAGGCTGAGAACAAATAAGTTCTACACAAGAGCAGAAAGTAGTCATGCCATTCTCCTTGATATTTAGTCACGAGAATACTTCACACACCATTGGAAAACCATTAAAATTATTACCAGGTCATTGGAATGGGCATTTTAAAGGGACTTTCTGGCAGAAGACAGTGCCCGGACTTAGCATGTACTGTTATACCGAAATCAGTGAATGAATAAGGTGGCAAAAATCCAAGAATGTTAGGAAATGTGTGACTGTGATTGAGACGCGTTATGATCTATGAAGTGGCTTGAGGTGGTGACCACCTGTATTACTAACACCTAACTAGGAAAAAAAAAAAAAAAGAATTGCATCTATAACTTGAACATCCTTGCTGTCTTACAAAGCTTTTATTCCTAAGCGGAATTGTAGTGTACCTGGTCTAATGTGGGTTTTCCCAAATATTCTGATAAATATAATCTGAGGTCAAATTAAAATAGATAACGTATGCAAAAATGAGTTTATATACCTTTTTTTTTTTTAATACTTCCCTTTCTTTTTAGTACCCGAGTCTATCCTTCTGCCGTGGAGTTTCTCTTTGTTGCCCTAGCAATGCTTATTAACTTGCAGGCTCCTTAATAAGAAGGCTGCCCTGTAATGTATTTCTCGATGCCTCCATGTAATCATGACAACTGGAACCAGATGCTGTTCTCTGCTCCTCTCCAGTCGTAAGGTGCTATTTTCTAACCTGTAGCTGGGTCAGGTATTAGGACCTGTGATTTAGGACCATTTGTCAAGAAACAGTTGCTCAGTTCAACTCCTATTAGATAATACTTCATTCAGACTTCTTTGGTCTTAGCATAAAACTTTTTTCCCCAGCAAATTCTCATTTGAAACAGTTTATTAGAGAGTGATGCAACATGCATTTCTGGAAACCGTATGTTATCGTATTGGGCTTCCTGGATGACTCTGCCTTGGTGCCCCCCCCCCCTCTGTTTCCCACGGACTCATCCACTCATTTATTCTGTCGTCAGCACATTCCTATTATAAGAAGTCTTTCACTGCACATGGCATTATATTCATCCAGAACCAAAGCCGTATTTTGTGAGAAAAAGGATACATTTTCAGTTATCCAAAGGCTAAAGGATAATTATTATATACATACCATCACCATGAGAATTATTATTATATGTGCTGCCGAAGCGAGCACGACCATGAGAATTATTAAAGGATGTACTTAAGCAGGAAGAAAAGCAAGACTAAAGGAAAATATATAAGACATGCAAGAAGAAATAGCACAGAGGTTCGTCAATGGATTTGTACATATAATTAACTGGCAACTGCAAACAAATAGCTATTTTTTCATACTTCTTAAAACATTAAACCAAGATTCTAGACAACACCCAGGAGATTGTATGTACATGTATGTTCAATGGGTGGTTAAATTTTGGGTTCCGGAAAAAAAATAACTAGATAAAATTATAGCTTCTAAACTGGCAGAGGGAAGAACATGGAATTTAGGAAAGATTCGTTCAATAAAAGTCAAGAAAAGAGAGCAAATGGACAAAGGAAAGAGCAAACATGGAAGAAGATGACAGAAGTAAGCTCATCGTGTTAGTGGTCCACCTCGAGGCAACATGTCAGTCCCACTGAACAGGAGGACTCCTTGCAGGGGCTCTGGTGCGTGCCAGGTGTGGCTCTGAGTTCTCTATCCAGAGCAGCTCGTGGGCTCTTAACAACAGCCCACAGAGGGGGGACAGTTCTTACCCCTCTTCTGTAAATGAGGATACTCAAGTGCAGAGAGAGTAGGTCTCTTGCCGGAAGTCACACAGGTTCAAGGTCGGACCAGGATTTGATTCAGGTCGGGTGTTCTTGAGTCTACTACTCTCTGCCGGCATCACTGTCTAATTGGTAATGATGCCCGAGAAACACGAGCTGCAGAACTGTATATCCAGTATGATGCCACTTATTAAAACGCGAAAATCGTCAAAACAGTACTATGTGGTCTATACGTACGCATATGTTAAAAGTACTGGGAAGACACATTCATCAGAATGACAAAAGGATGTCAGTCTCAGGATAGCGGTTATCTTTGCAGAGAGAGAGAGAAGAAACAAGGATATGATCTCAGAGGGCTTCAGCTGTATCCGTTATGTATTTGTTTTTAATATATGGTCTATGGGGCACCGGGGTGGCTCAGTTGGTTAAGCATCCAATTCTTGATTCGGCTCCGGACGTGATCTCAGGGTCCTGGGATTGAGTCCTGCGTCAGGCTCTCCGCTCAGCAGGGAGTCTGCTTCTCTCCCCGCTTCCTCCCTGCCCCCCGCCCCGTGTTTTCCCTCCCACTCTCTCTGTCAAATAAATAAATAAACCTTAAAAAAATAATATATGGTATGAGGCAGACATGGCAAAAATGTTACAATTTGTTACGACTGGATGATGATTCATAAGTGTTTTCATAGTATCTTCTATTCTTTTTGTATGTTTGGAATATTTCACAATTAACATATTTTCTCTTAAAGCAAAGAAACAATTACAGGAAGGAGACTCTTCTCCCTTCTATACTCTAGGAAATTAGTCATTGAATCCTGAATTTTAAATTGTTCTTTTTGCGTATTGCTCATTCTGTAAAATACATTGCTGCCCGCCGTTGTGCGCGCACAAAACTGTGACAGTGTGGCTGTTTTGGGGGAGCAGTAACTAACAGACCTTACCTCCACCCAAATTTGGAACCAAACCGAGAAAGACAAAGAAGTCAGACAAATGCAGATCAGACTATCACCATTTGCTGCTTCCATCTTGGAGAACTCGGTGGGGTGAGTGTGTGGCAAAGCTAGGCTTTTAATACTGGACAGATCTATCCAGCCAAGCAAGCGGCTCTGGAGAACCGTGGACCTTTGGAGGGGAGGGCCTGGCCCTGTGCAATTTATGCCCGTGAGCGGCAAGACCAGACTTGAGTTTTCCTGCAGGAGAGAGGAAGCAGCTGAGCTCTGTTTACCCAGCTCCTCCCACGGCCCCTCTGGGGTTCACGACTGAGGCATGCAGGAGAGGCTGGAAGTTTCTAGAGAAAAGTACCCTAGTGGAAGTCTGAAGAGTAAGGAAGAAATCTTTCCATGATCCTCCCCAGCCCACTCAAACACAAGTCAGTCCGCCTTCTGTGGCTTCCAGACGCTTGGAATACTAGGAATTTCGAGGACGTGAGTCATTAATATCCTTAGTTCCTAGCCTGATTGGCACATCTGGCTATCAACCAAATCTCAATCCATCCATTCACGGCTGATATTCTCATCAGCTCATTTATGAATTTACTATCATTCACGTATTCATTTATTATTTCCTTTTCTGAGAGACCCTCGCCCTTCGTGCTCTCCCTTCTGGAATCTTCTCTGAACGAGTTGCTCTGGGAGCCTGCCTCAGAGCTGCCGTTCTTCACCATCATTTGGGATATTTGCACCACCTCTGCCCTGGGCCGTATCCCGTTTCCTGCTTGCTTGCTGTTCTCCCTCGTTGGGGTGGGATGCATCTCTCGGCGGTTTCCTAAGCACGGCTACATGGGAGATCCAGTTTTCAACCGTGCGTCTCTGGAAGCATCATCTTTCCTCACTCTTCCCTGCTGTTTTCCATCTTGGGTTTTTTTTTCTACTTTTTAAGGCTTCCTGCTGCTGCATTTTTTGGACTGTTATTTTTATTGTTGCGTCCTTGCTTATCAAATAAGATACGGTATCTTCTCTTATCCATCTGAGGATAACAGACTTCTTTTTCAAGTTTCCGTTACCTTTCCTCTGGGTTCCTGCTTTTGTTTGTTTGCTTTTTGCTTTTGGTGTTCTTCAAGACGGGTGACCCTTGGTCGTCCGTTCATATTTTAAAGGCGCATTGTTATAATGCCCGTTGAAAGTTGTGGTGTGTGTGTGTTTGTGTGTGGTGGGAAGAGGTGACCTGCGGGCTGGCACACGTGACTGAAGGAGGCCAAGTTCTGACCATTTGAGAGGAGCCTACTCAACAGGGCTGGAGCTGACCCATCTAGTACCTTTGTCTGAATTAGAAAAGGATCCCCTGGAGCGTATGAGTAGTTGACCAGCAGATGCCTTCATGCTAATTAGAAAAAAGCAGCACCTCCATCTTGTAAGGGGGGTAGAGACTGGATTTCTTTCTTGACTCACCCCCTCGGGCACTGTCCCTTGCCTGAGAAACTGTGAAGGCCCAGCTCCTGAATGGGAGTGGGCTTAGGCCTTTTTCCTCAGACCTTTAGTGTTGGGCCTGGGGGCGAGGCTGGCCTGGGGTGTGGGGGTGGGGAGAGTCTAAAGGTCTGGTGCTGGAGTTCTAGGAGCCACGCAGAGGAAGAAAGCCGGGAAGGGGAGACGGTCTCACTGTGAATGTGTAGACTTCCCCTTAGTCCTCTGTTGTGCTGAGGAGAGCGACCAGTACCCAGGTAACCAATCCTGTCTGACTCAGCGTCTTCCGAGAGTGAGTGAGTTTCCAGTCCTCCACCATGATGGGGTCACAAAGTCTGCCAGTCGTGAGGGGCAGGGGAGCAACGGGGGGATCCCCAGAATCCAAGTACTCAGCCCCACTCTTGTTTTCTTTTCCATCCCTCCAAGACACAGTTCCTGAATCTTCCTGCAATTTGGTATCTCTGCGGGCTTCCCACGTCTTACCTGTTCCGCAGACTTAGACTTGAGGTGCCCTCTCAGGTGCCTGGGCGACTTCCCTGCGTCCGTCTACTAAATGGCTTTCGAACTTTTGGTGCCGTGCCTCCTCTACTGTTCTTCTCAAATTTTCTTTGTCCTTTCGTGTTTGTTCTGTTTTCACGTGTGTGATGTCATTTTAGCAGGAAATCGTCAGGAAGTAGAAACAAACACGGACGCTCAGTTCGTTGTGTTTCATCGGAACTTCCTCCCTTCTTTATTATTTGGAGCAAGGTTTTTGGGTCCTTAAACTTTTGCATCTACTCATTCTAGCGTGAGTTCTAAATTTGGTAGTGAAGGATTTGATGCATTTTGCTCAAGACCAGTTGTTGCATTGCTTTTACCGTTTGGCTCTTTTTAAAGTGATCAGGAGGCTTGCTGTGCAGAATCTAGTTCCGGTTTTCATCGGCAGTAGTTGAGGTGCTAGGGTCCGTTGCAAGATTGTGAAGGTGGAGTAGATTTAATGGAGGGTGAGGGTCCAGCTTTGGTATGCACGTTCATTCACTTGGACCTCCTGCCGTTCCACAAAGTTAACGCTGCAAGTGAATGGACCAAATCGCGTCTTTACGAGCCTGGCTGTACTCTGCAGCAGCACTCCGTCCAATCAATAGAAAGTATTCTTCTTTACCACCCACTTGACCTGAGTGATTCTTCTTTGTGGGTGAATCTGTCCTTGCAAGATCTTAATGACAAGCCTCAATAGCTAATTTGGTAAGATACAGTGATCTAGAAGACTATGGATTACTTCTTTCACCACAGGATCTATTTGAATACCAGTAAGTGTTTGCGTGTGCGTGTGCGTATGTGCACGTGTGTGTATGTACATATATATGGTTGTGCATATATGCAGATACAGGCATATGTGTATGTATGTATAGAATTGCACATCTAAGCTATGGTTGCAAACTCAGGGAGTATTATTTGTAATCCCAATTCTTGTTAACAAAAATAACTAAATGAAAATAAAAATAAAAACGAAGCTCGCTAGAAACCTGTTTAGAGACGCTCCTCTTCCCTTGGCGCCCAAGGCCATTGTGCTCTGCTGCGGATTCCGCCACCTGTTTCCTGAACTTGGGCGCTCTACGCGCAGCTGTTAGGACGTCCCCAGGGCCTTATACATGTGAAGAACGTTGATCGTCTTGTGAAGGGAGGAGGTTTACAGGTTACTTTGTGCTCTGTAGAATGTATTTCATATGAGGATTGAGGATTTTATGTAGAATGAAAGAATTAATGGTGATATGAAGTCTTTGGTTCAAATATGTCTTACACACACACACACACACACACACACACACACACACACACACAACAATGCAGCATCATCTTTTGTTACTTAGATGACAGAAAAGTCAAGTTTCTCCTTGCCGATGTTTCTTACTATTGGGTTGTCAGATTGGGAGAAGAAGCTGTAGTGTTACCTGCTTTCAGACTAGGGCGAGGGTTTTAGTACTTGAGGTGCATTGGAAGGTTAAATAGAGGCAGTATTTGGGCAAGGTTATCCAGAGAGCCAATATTATATGGATACATTTGAAAATGCACTACTCCAGGACCAACCAGTGGAACTTTCCGTGATGATGGGCATAGTCTGTATCCCCATTGCTGGATCTAGTAGATGCCACCACATATGGCTGTAGAGTACTTCAAATATGTGTAGTGTGGTTGAGGAACCAAAATTCTGTTTGATTTTAATGAATTTAAGTTTAAATAGCTAGCCTTGTTCTCCCTGGCTGCTCGAAGCTCGCCTGCCGCCATTGTGAACGACACAGTAGCTATCCAGGCTAGGAAGTTCATGACCAGCCAACTGCTTCAGTGACCCCGAACTACTCCAGTGACCAACAAATGGTCAATGATGCTCTTCACCGCAGAATGGCAACAGTATTTAAGACAAAATTTCGGGAAGAACTAGCCAAAATGTCCAAGACCACACCAGATGCCATCTTTGTCTTTGTGAATCCAAAGAACCCATTTTGGCGGTGGCAAGACAACTGGCTTTGGCATGATTTAGGATTCCTTGGATTGTGCGAAGAAAAATTAACCCAAACATAGACTTGCAAGACGTGGTCTGTATGAGAAGAAAAAGATCTCAAGGAAACAGCCAAAGGGATGTAAGAAGAGAATGAAGAAAGCCCGGGGACTTTCTGCAGAAGCCGACGTTGGTGCTGACGCAAGTGACCTAGAGGTTGGACAACGGAAGAAGTGAGGATTCTGCCGTGACTTTGTCTGCGGTCATAGTGCAGATTTTTCAGAAGAGGGTTGATTAATAAACTAAGAACTTAAAAAAATAAATCTTAATAGATAATACAGTGTTCTTTTACAGTTGTCTGGGAATATAAATTACAGAATACAGTCATTTGGAGTAGCAGATTTAGTTTATAAAACAGAAAATTGCCAGTAGCTTGATTATGGCACAGGTCATTTATTCACACACTGATTCAACAAATATTAAGTACTCATTAAGTACTCTTCTCTACTTACTGTATTACACTGTTGAGGTCAGCGACTCTTCTGTTGCCGGATTCGTCCTGAAATCAATGGAAAGTCGGTAAGGCCACAACATCTATGTGAAGCTTACCAATTAAGGTTAAAACAGGATAAAAAGAAGAACATGGCCCAGAAAGCCATCAGGGACACTGCCTACAGCCAAGGACAGAGGACAGAAGCCAAGAGACCTAAAGAATTGTTTGTATCTAATCAGTTCGAAGAAATGATGTATGGTCAAAAACTACCAGGAGATCATGAAGCTAAAAGAGAAACAAGGGCCAAAATCAAGTAGAAATCGTTTCAAGATTAGCAGGGTGAAGGGCACATCCTGCGAGACTGTCGTTCAACCAGGATCCAATGATGTTCCAAACTACAGCCGAGTGACCATAAGCCCAGATGAAATCCATCTAGCAAGCAGATGTCTGTTGACTGAGGTGTGAGCCCCCCACTCACTCATTCCCTCACACAGTGTCCTGGCTCAGCGGGAGGGGACGCCACCGTGAATTTGTGCTCCGAGCAGGGACTGCTGTTTTGCCCGCCATTCTGAAACCACTGTGGTCCTGAGCCCCAGCTAGATTCTCCGTTTCGCTACAATATCGAGCAAGGACTTTTCTTGGCTTCCTTTTTAAACTGAGTCTTTGACCAAAAAACTACAGTGACTCATGAATCTGAGATTGTAGAAAGTAACAAAAGGATCTTTCATTTTGTTCTTTGTTATTTTCTGGACTCAAAGGGAAGGATGGACTGCAGCCGAATGTTCCCGAGCTTGGACCCTGATAGCAAGTGGCGCCTGACTTCCAAAGGAGACAAGGATCGAAAGAGGACAATAATAAAAATGTTACGTTCTAGTCATTTTGCTTTAGAGGCTGAAACTGACATGTGAACAATTCCTTTCAGAAGAGTTGTCACTTAACTTTCCAAAAGTTTGTAAGCGTTCAGGTTTGTGGGACGGTAGACAGTAGAGTGTTCCTCTGCACTTAGCTGGGAATATAGACAACTGAATATAGCTATTTTCTGAATGACACAGTGGGACAGACCCATAGCTAATCAACAACAATGTTAAAAAGGATCTTTATGATTTAAGGTTTAGAATCCACCCTTTTAAGCTTCTTTTTCCCCCCAAATATGTTTATTTTATTTTTTCAGTGTTCTAAGACTCATTGTTCATGCACCACACCCAGTGCTCCATGCAATCCGTGCCCTCCTCAATACCCACCACCAGGCTCGCCCAACCCTCCACTCCCTCCCCTCCAGACCCCTCAGTTTGTTTCGAAGAGTCCACAGTCTCTCATGGTTCATCTCCCCCTCTGATTTCCCCCCATTCACCCTTTTAAGCTTCTTAAGAAAAAGTATTCTTGTGACAGTTCCTTCTCACATCTCTTGATGCCTGAGTGTATGGGAGCACTTTAGAGCTGTAAAAACAGAACAGGATTTCTGTGTCTCTAGACTTGGTCCTTCTTCCCTGGACAGCTGTTTCCACCCATAGCGGCACCCTCATGCTAAGGAGGGTCCAGAGAAAGAAGTCCAGCTCCCTGTTACAGTCTATGGGACAGCACTGCCCAGCCCCTGCAGGCAGTAAGTACTTGGGGGAAAAACCACTTTGGTGTCCCCTGTTGGGAAGCCTGTCTTCTCACATGCTACCTACAGGGAAGCCGACCAGCTGTTTACCACACTGACAGAATGCTTAAAGACGACTCTTGGCTTATCAACCTCCTCTCTCTTTGGTTAAATAAACCACATTTTTTTGTCTTTCTCTTTGGACCAATTTTCCTACCTTTTTTTTTTATTCCCTTCATCTCTTTGATCAGTCTTCTTAGGATTCCTTCCAAATCCCATAGATGTTTTTGGTTTGCAGACCTAAAACGGAAGCTAATCATTACTCTTCCAAAGGCTGGCCTGGTGCTGAGCCCAGCGGGGCGAGATTGCCCTCAGTCATCAGTGACATGCTACGAAGACTCTTGCATGAAACTTAGTTTTGAAAATCACAGCATAGCGTCCTTGGCTCATGTTTAACCCCGTTTTTTAGGGCCACAGGTTTTTTTTGCGTCATGGATACTCAACACCAGGCTTGCAAAGTCTATATTGGCTCGGGACGGTTTTCTTTAGAAAAATCCTCTTTGTCGAGTCTTTATTATTGCCTCTCTTGGCCAACTTCTACAACACCATTGCCATTTAGCATTTTATTTGGTCCTCCAATTTCTCCACCTGGTTGGTGCAGAGGAAAGTTGTCCCCGATCAGGGACCTATGTGCTTCCCTCCACATATGTTTATCCTCCCATGAGCATTTTTAATGTATCAATCGATACTTTGGAGTCACTGCTACAACTTCGTCGCAGCCCAAGGCAAGAGTGCATTGGCCTCATTTTAGGGAAGTGTAGTTAAGGAAGTATAAAAAGCCTTCATTAGAACGAGAGACTTCAAAGACCGCATCGGGGTGATGTTTTGGCGTTGGGATAGCCCGGGACCTGAGCCTGCGGGGCCGGATCTGAACGTTTACCCCGGGGCAGAAGTGAAGCAACACTTATATTTCTCGGGTAATACCAATTAACAAGAGTTCCAAGAGAAGTCACCCTCTCGCGTCCACTTACTGGCCAAAATCTGAATCTCCTTTTTTTTCACTTTCCATTCTGGTAACTGTGGGTGTTCCTGGGGTTTATTTAGTTCTTGGTGTTCGGTTCTCGCTGTTCTTTCCTTTGGTGATATGATCCTGTGCTACAGTTTTAACTCTTGTTCTCTGTATTTATGTTTGTATCTTCCCCGTCCGAGCCTCAGTTCTATACTATTAACAATCTCAAACACCATTCCCCGAAATGCGTTTTCTCTCACATTGAGGACATTTTATTCTCTCCCAAATTATTGCCCAGTCCTGATAGCTGTGTTTCTTTCGCTGACCTCCACCTCCTTCACTTAAAACCTCCTTCGTTTTTTTTTTTATTTTTTTATTCTGCCCTTCTTTCCTTCTGCTCTCTCCTCAGGATCACCTGCCTTGTGGGGGGGGGGGTCCCCCCTTCATAATGCATAGTAAGCCGTTATGGGCAGACTGAATTTCATCCTATCATGCTTCTCCAAAAGTTCTGGTGGTTCCCTGACATCTGCAGGATGCAGTCCCGACATTTCAGGACATGCAGACCTGGGAACAAAACGGGGTCAGAATATTAAACCCGATTATTCTAGAGCCTCGCCTCTCTCTCTGCTCCCGACTCCCTTCTGAGCCACCCAGTCAGTTCCCTGAAAGGCAAACCCCTTGAAAGTCAGGATAGGGAAAAGGTGTACTCATGGTTTAGGGTCTGACCAGAGAAGGCTAACTCAAGAATAGGTTTATTGGGACAGAAAAGATTTTAAGCACATTTCCCAGCAAGGCCTACAGAAGACAATGCACGTGGGCAGCAAATAAATAAGGTGCCCTAAGAGGGAGAACCAGAGTGATGGAGGAGGGCGTGAAGCACTGATCTCCAGAGGGAAAAATGTAGTGAGAACCCCTGGGCTGCCTGCTACGTCAGTATCAACGAGGGTTTCGTAGGCTCTTGGCTTCCCGCAACTCTCTCCAGCTTGTTTTCAGTAGGCCGGTATTCAGGGGCCATAGTTCCGCTCAGGATTTAGAACTTTTCCTCTTGGTGGAAGCTTTTCGGCACCTGTTCAGTAAGATATTTATTTTATCGGCCCTGCTCAGCGTGTGAGACACAGAGGAAGGCACGGGAAGGCCACGCGGAGGCTCCCCTGCTCTTTCCCCACCCCAGTAGGCCCTTTCCTGTCTTAGCTCATACCCGGAAGCACATTCTTCTTGGCATAGACATCATGGCACCTCCTAGCTGGAGCCTGAGCCAGGCCCGCTACCCAAGTTCACACACGTCTGCGCATGTCTTGTGGGGCTGGTACCGCTGAGCTGGCAGACAGCTCATGGGAGAGACAGGTCAGAACTTCTGGAGAGAGCACGCTTCCCAGGGTGGGTGGAGTTAGAGTTAGTCTAGGAACACAGCTTTGGTGATTGTTGGGCGTGAACTGGGAAGATCATGGTGTCCATTGCTTGGTTTCTCTACTGGCCATTCGCACTTGAAAGGCCCGGTGAATCCTATGAAGACATAGGCAGGAGGGAACTTGAATGAAAAACAGAGAGTTCTGCACTACAGTCTTGGAAGGCTGTGGGCAATACTGCTGTAGTGCTCGTGTGCAAAAATACAACACTGGATCCAAGCGTGTGGGATTCCCAGCAGCCATCTCTGTCTGTGCAATGTGAAGTGACTTCGGCTTCTCATGAACTTCAGAGACCCCGCACAACTGGAGCTCTTCGAGGACTCTGGCTCATTGGCCCAAGAGCACTGGGAGGAAGCGGTATCCGTTGGAAACGGGCACAGTGCTTGGCAGGCGCAGCAGCGTCTAGGAAGCTATGGTGGCAAATCAGGGATCTGTCGGCCAGAGGCAGCCGATAAACACACTTAGACACTATCAAAGACTTCAGAGCCTGAGTGTCAGACATAGCGGGGCTGGGGGCAAGAGCACACATGAGATAAACCTTGGAGATTGTAAATATTTGTGAAGGGCTTTGCAGGGCATCAGAGATACTGTGTTTTAACAGGTAGGATCAAGACGTAGCACAACACGAATTCTTAAGTGTCTTGGACTTAGAAGGAGGCTCTGTCCGGTCGTCAGTGGGTTTGTTAAGGAACTCTTGAAATGAATAATGATATTTGAAACTTTGAAAAGCGAGATAAGGTGCATTTTAGAAAAGGTATGTATTTTTGTTTTAATAAGTTTAAAGAAATGGTAACTGGGTCTCTGTACATTGATCTGACGTTCACTGCCTATCAAAGGAGATACGTATCTACGAAATCCTTTTATATGATGCCTGGAACTCAAGTAGATGCTCAGTAAGTATTACTGTGCATACACTTCTAATCCTCCCCTCTCGACCAGAAAGATGTTTATAATTTAGGGGAGGCTAGGGATAGAACATTTGCTAGGTTTGGACAAGAACAGAACTTCAAGCCTGAATATGCATCAGATTCAACTGTGGAACTTTTTAAAAATAGAAATGCCTGGGAGGATCCCAGATCTTCTGAATCAGGGTCTCTGGCGAGGGGACCCAGATACTTTTAAAATGTTCCTCAGATGATTCTGATGAGCAGCCAAGCTTCTGAACCGTTGATTGGAGGCTGGAGAAAGTCAGTTAACCCCTTTTCTCCCAGTTTCCCAGCAGCTCAGTGGAGACCTGATTCTTGCGGCCCAGAGCTGCGATGCAGTAAAGGAAATGAAACATCTCTGCGTAGGAGGTGGCCTGGAGTAGACAGACAGTGGCCATTAGGGCCTCCCATGTGGTAATGGCCATTACTGTCCTCTGTCCCTCTCTCTAGGTAGACAGTTACTCTTCAAAACAAGTGCCTTAGCTCCCCCCTTTCACAGTCCGATGGGGGAGATGAACAACAAACCAATTATGCTAGTATTCATTCACTTACAATTTTGTCAATGTCACAGATGTAAATTACATGGTGTGGTGGTCTCTAACAAGATGTTCTGACCTAATCTACACAGTAGGTTAGCCTTCTGTTTTAGCTATGTTTTTTCTTCGTGTCGATGTATGGAACTAATTTTTTCTCCGGTGTTAATGCAGGAAAGCTTATTGAAGGGAATAGAAATCCCTTATCCACACGCATAAATGAACAAATGTACACTGTGTTTTGCCCTCGGTTGTATTTACATATGTATGTTCCTTCCTATTATGGATAAATATGTACACAATGCCGAGGTTTTTGAAAACCCCTTTTAGTGTATTTTAATAAAGAATCTAGATTTTAAATTTTATTTAAGCCATTGGGTTAAAGTCAAAAAGACTGGTTCTCATTATGGTCTAACTTGGCTGAAGTGACGATGAAGAAAAGTCCAGGGTCAGTTTTATTTGGCAACACTAGAAAGAGAAATCTCTCCTACCCTGTTTTTAAAAACAAGTTTCAATTAAGTTTCATTTGGGATTAGGGTCTGTCTTAGTTACATACTTCAGAAAATCAAGATTTATAACAGAGCAGTCCTGCTGTCCTAACACCATTAGGCAGAACTGTATTCTGGCCATTGTTTCCCATTGTGTAAAAGTCGGTGTTCTTTTTCTTTTCTTTCTTTCTTTTTTTTTTTTTTAGTGTTCTTTTTCAAATGGCATGAGGATTGCCTCTCAAAATCTTCTGGCTTTGGCGATCAAGCTTCGTTAGGTGGGAAAATCTTTATTCAGGTTTTCACTTTTCGAAAGTAAGTTAGGCATGCAGACATCTGTGTCCGTGACAAAGCTAGAAGACATCTCTTTGCTGAATGGTGTAAACGCCCATGCTGGAAGATTCTAGATTACCAGTAAAAAATATTTGAAGAAGAAGAGAATGGCTTGTGAAATCGTGATTTAAATTTGTCAACTTGTGTTATGTATGTATATATGAATGTATAAAACAAAAGGCCATTTCACTCAGTTTATATTGTACACACATAAGATAAATATCAAAATGAACTTCTGAGACATCATAAAAATTAACACATTTAAAGCATTTAAATCCTTAAAGCATTGCTAAAACATTAAACCTTTTAGATATGTTCACAACTAAATATTATTATCCCCATTTTATAGGCAGCGTTAGGGCATCCAAGGGCGATGTCGAGTTTTGTTAATAAATGGTGCATCAAATATATGCATGGTAAAAAAAAAAAAAGAACATTGATACATTTATTCTTTCCTTATTATGTAAAGTCTGTTTGTAATAAAAAGGAGTTCTGTACATAGGGCAATAGATTTATGCACAATGAATTCATAATGATTTCCCAGATGTTCATATTTAACTAGCAACCATTATGAAAGGAGTGAGGCTTTCAAAGGTTATCTTCCTGATTAACAGCTTTTGCTGTCCCTGGCTGGGTGATTTTATAGTCTGTCAGGGAAATTAACCATGTAGCCTCCAGATCATAGCCATCGTAATAGAGACAGCATATAATTTCACACGTTTCCATCATAACTTCAAGTGAAAACCAGACATTACTTGATTTCACTTAATGATTTATGTACTGCCATAGATATATTGACTAACCCAAAATAGGAAGGGAAATGAACAGTTTGTCAAAGTTGGCATATAGTTTTTAATACAAAATTATGGCCATCATCACAGACGAAATGCATGGCCACAAGAGCACTCTCAAGGACTTCGTGTCCCATGATTAAATTTTCTTTTTTTTCGTAATGCCATTGAGTATGGCAGGGTAGGAGATTTCGTTTTCTAAGGAAAGCCTCTCTTTGAGACAAACTAACCCAGTAGGAAAGAGGGAACTACTAAATCTGAGAAATATCATTCCACTTTATAGGCAGACTAAAAATTACAGTGATCTTTCAGCAGTCCCAACAATGCAGTGCCGCTACGAATGTGCCTACCTCCTTCAGCTTGAGTGGCTTATTATAATCAGACTAAATTCTCACACCATGTAAATCCATTATAGTTTATGACTTAAATCCATGAGAATTATAATTGAGAGAGCCTTCCCCAATCAAAATCAAATTTAATTATATGTTCACATTATAATCTAGAGAACAGAGGTTTTAGTTCAAAATCAGCCTCATCTCTTTGTTCTGAATGGAAAATAAAGAACCACTCTTTCTTTCTCATTCGTGACATACTTGCCAAGATGTATGAATCTCCCCTGTGCCTCTAATGGTCTACATTTGCACAGTCCCCAACCCAGCCATACTCCCTTCTGCACTCTCCAAGCTTCTCTATCGCTTTTCTGGGACTGTGCATGAGTGTGCTAGGGTTGCCACAGTGGAAATTCCACGGACTGGGTGATTTAAACCACAGAAATTTCCTCTTTCATATTTCTGGAGAGTCCAAGTCCAAGGTCAAAGTATTGGTGGGTGTTCCTAAGGCCTCTCTCCTCGACTTGCAGACGGCCACCTCCTTGCCGTGTCCTCACTCGGTCTTTTCTCCATGTGCATGCATCCCCGGTTTATCTCTGTAGGTCCAAATTTACTCTTCTTAGAAGGACATCAGTCAGATTGGATTAGGGCCCCACCTCAACAGCCTCATTTTGCCTTAACCACCCTTTAAAAACCCCGTCTCCAAATACAGTCGCGTTCAGAGGGACTGGGGGTTAGGGCTTTATTGTATGACTTTGGGGGACAGCACACTTCAGCCCACAATGCCCTATATATATTGCTCCCACTCTCCCTTGCTTCTTTCCTTTTTTCCTGTTTCCTTGCCTTTTTCCTTAAACATTTATTGATCGCTTACATATATGCCCAGTATTGGACTAGTGGCTGAAGGTACGATGATGATTGAATAAATCATAGCCCTTTTCCTCACAGATCTGGAGGAGAAAGCAAGGAAGTAGCTGATCACGTCAGAGAAGGAAGGTACTCTGATCAGGGTGCATGTAGGGCCCTGTGACAAGACAGGACAAGAACTCTGAAACCTGTCTTGGGGATTAAGGCCACCCATCACGCAGGAGAAAAGAACTGAGAGAACATTCCACAAAGAAGCAACATCTACAAGAGCCTGTAGGTGGGAGAGATTTCGCACAGTTGGACCCTGCAAATAACTCAGTAGAATGTGCAGTGAAGCAGTTGTGAGGGTCGAGACTGGAACAGGCAGTGGTGGAGAAATACTAAGTATTTAGTACTGCTTGGAAATAAATTAACATAAAAATAAAGTCATGACTGGAAAAGTAAGTCATGTTAAAATCAAAATAGCAATGACAGACTTGGAAAACAGCAATTGCAACTTATAATAGAGAGGGCTAGTTTCCTCAATATAGAGAGCTGAACTACTCAGTGTGAAGAGGCCAGTAATCGGGTACAAAAATAGGCAAAGAATAGAAAATTGAAAGAGAAAGAAATGGACGTAGCTCCTACACATGTGAAAAAAAGACACAAAATAAAACTGTAAACTTTTACCTTTGGTTTTGGCAAATATTTAAAAATTTGAGAATATGGGGCACCTGGGTGGCTCAGTCCGTTAAGCATCCAACTCTCGATTTTGGCTCCGGTCTTGATCTTGGGGTCCTGGGACTGAGCCCTGAGTCAGACTCTGCACTGAGTGTGGAGTCTGCTTGAGATTCTCCCTCTGCCCGACCCTCCTTCCTCTCTTTCTCTCTCAAATAAATAAATAAGTCTTTTTAAAAAATTAAAAAGATAAAATCTTGATAGTAATATTGTAAAGGTAGATAGAAACAGATAACTTGCCTACATTGCTAGTGGAAGTATCAATTATTATAATGTCAATATTATAATCTCAATTTGGCAATATCCCTGAAAATTGTCAGCACACATTCCCAACAATCCAGTTTCTGCAAAATAGCCACACGCATGTGAAGTAGTGTTTCTACAAGTGTTCATTGTGGCGCTGTAATGTACCTAATAATAAATGATATGCATTAAGTATTTTGAAGGAGGCGTGGTGGTATGTGCAACAAATTTTGAAATTAACAAAAATATGAGGGATGGATAAGGCAAGTATATAATAAAACATTATAGAATCTAGCTGATAAGTACATGAGTGTTAAATTCAACTTTTGTTTATGTTCAGAAACTTTTATAATAATGTGTTTGAGAAAAAAAGATGACTAGGAATCTTGAAGTCTATCCATAGGGCAGTGGCTTCTACCCTGGATCACTACAGCTGTTTTAAAAAAGAATAAGACAGTTGCTTGTGACAGTTGCGACAGGGAAGGCTCTCCAAGATACACTATAAAGTGAGAGAAGAAAAATGTAACTCTGCTTGTATACTGCCATTTGTGTATAATATCTCCACAAAGATGCACAAAAAGTTGGAAAAAAAATATAGTCTCTGATAGGGGAACTTCATCTGGGGGACGCAGTGGAAAGGAGATCTGTTATTTGATATATTTTTGAGTTTTGAGAGCCATGTGCATTTACTCTCTATTAAAAAACAGAGTTTAAAAATATAACGGATAGTTATCGGGCCACTTTTGATGTGTTACTTAGTCGTCACCACCATCCTGCAAGTTAGGGAGATCATTGGCACCATCTGCAGGGGGAGGAAAAGAGTTTCTGAGAAGCTCAGTGATTGTTCAAGGTCACACAAGGAGCACATGCAGAAGGCAGAGCGGGGACAGAGGTCTGTCTGATTCCCAGACCTTTGCCCTGGGCATCTACTTAGTAGTGATGGACGCGAGCCCTGCATTCCAAGCAGAAGATACAATCTGAGGGAGGGCACAGCCAACGGAAGGGGTGGTGCCCTGGGCCGGAAGGGGAGGGGCCCTGGGCCGGAAGGGGAGGCTCTCGCAGAAGACTCAGAGGCAGTGCAGAGCGCTGAGGTGCAGAATGCACCTGGAGGGTGCTAGGGAACAAAGAGGAGCACCAGAGGCCAGGTCATAGAGGAACCCTAGATCCACGCCCAGACAGGAGCCCTCGATCTTACAAATAGTGGGAACCGGGCGTGATGTCCAAGATTAGTTACTTTGCAATCCTGCATGCTGACGGATAGAGAAGAGTGAGACCTGACAAGTTCTGACACCCGGCTTCATGGGGGGCTTTTGCTGCCCTTGTTTTCTGAGTGTCAGTCGAGTGATGGAAGAGGCCTCTTCCGTCCTTGGAAGTGGTCATGCCTCCGTTTTCTATGCACACACGAAGACCCTACTTATGTGTAGCAGCAACCTCCCAAACAGAACTTATACAACTTACTGCAGCAAGAATTATGGCCAGAGGGGACTGGTTCCTGACATAAAAGCGTGTCAACACTTTGCTCTCTAAATCCCACCTTCCTGTAAAAAGAAAATAATAATTTTAAAAAGTAATAATAATAGCTAATAAAAATACTTGGCGGTAGGTAGGGATTACTGTGTGCCAGAATTTCCCAACTTCTCTGTTACAATATTATAACTATAATGATATAATTGTTATTATAAATATGCTATTTAATATTAAGCCATAGAACTAAATATTATAATTAATACAAATGTGAATGGCGATTATTATAAATATGCTCTTTGGTAGCAACATTTCCCTTTGTTTTATACCGCTTCAGCGCATGCTATAATACCCGCGTGGACGTGCTTAAATATAGTTCTTACCGATTGGCATTCAAGGATGACTTCGCTTTGTTATTTATAAAAGTAAAAAATTGGAAATAATGTAAACATCCACAACAGCAATTTGATTAAATAAATCATTGTGCATTTATATAAAGAGAGATTATATAAGCATTAAAAATATAGTTTCAGGAGCACGTGACTGGCTCAGTGGGTATAGCGTACACGTCTGGATCTTGGGGTCCTGAATTCAAGCCCCACGTTGGGCATGGAGCCTACTTAAAAAAATGTATGGTTTCAAAAAGTGTTTAACGGCAAATGAAAACATGAGACACAAATTATATCTACAGCGTGACTGTCGATTTGTCAAGGACATCAGTGATCAGGTTGTGTAATCCAGTTGTCAGTTATCTGCCCTCATCACACTTGACCCGCCTGGGTACTTGAGCATTGATTACCAGAGCTCCCTCCTCCTCGAAATACCGTCTTCACTGGCCTTTTCCATCTTTCTTACCTCTCTTAGCATCGTGTTCTCATTCTCGCTCATCTTCCCTCGACCTAGTCTAAGTGTGGGAGTGCTCAGGGTGCAATCCTGCAGCCCTGTCCACATCCTCCCCATCCAGCTTTGAGGCTTTAAGTCCCAACTGTGCATCTTCAGCTTGGGTCTCTCCCCGGAATGCCGCCTGCTTGTCTAGAAAGCACCTTAAACAACTCGTGCAGCATGAACTCCTGGTTTCTCCGTTTATCGCCTCACCCCTCCCAGTTTTCCCCATCTCTGAAAAGGATAGTTCTATCTGACTCCCGTTGCTCAAGCCCAAAACTACATAATTATCCTTGACTCTGCTCTGTCACACCCACATCAGGAAGTGAGGGGGCTCCTGCCATCACCTGTGGCCAGTGCATCCCTGAGAAATGAAGGCCTGAGTGTCTCAGTGCGGCTGTGGGGGTCCAGGAGGCCACCACTGACTGGCCTGGGAAGGGAGGAGAGACAGTATGTCCCATCGAGTCCACATTTTGTAACAGATAGATTTCTGCCTCACCCTAAGCCATATTCCTGTGTTTCCCATTGTTTCCATCTAAAACCTCAGGATTTTTAACAAATATTTTATTTATTTTAGAAGCCAGGGGAGGGGCAGCTCCTGTGGGAGCCAAGGGAGGGGCAGAGGGGGAGAGAGAGGGACAAGCAGACTCCCTGCTGAGCATGGAGCCTGACTTGGGGCTGGATCTTGTGGACCTGAGATCAGGACCCAAGCCGAAATCAAGAGTCGAATGCTGAACCAACTGAGCCACGCAGGCTGTAGCACGTGGTACCACTTTTTTTAGTCTGTAAAGTGGGTATAATAATTGTATATGCCTCATATGGTCTTTTGACATGGATTAAAATTTTAAGGGTATGTAAGGTGCTAGTTAATAGAGTGATTGGCACAGGGGTGCCTGGGTGGCTCAGTCGGTTAAGTGTCCAACCCATGGTTTCGGCTCAGGACATGATCTCACGGGTTGTGAGATCGAGTTGGGCTCTGAACACAGCGGAGAGTCCGCTTGAGATGCTCTCCCTCTGCCTCTCTTCCCCCTACACTCTGTCTCTCTAAAATAAACAAATCACTCTTTAAAACAAATATAGTGCTTGGCACTATAACATAGTAAGCCTTTAATAAATATCAACTTGCTTACCTTTTATTTTCATCTCTGGTGATATAAATATGTCCTCTTTATTAACAGATTTTGCTAGAAGCTAGAAGTTGTTCACTACTGAGTGAGACATTTTAGGGACAGGAGATGTTTGGCAAAAGTTTGATTCTGAAGCTGCTTGTGATGTGAGTCAGTGGAAATTTTAATTGACACTTTAATTCCTTGCTAGTTTGAATAACTGAAAAAAATTTAAAAGCATTCTTTTATCTTTTTCTGTGCTGTTTTCTCACCCGTTTATGTCAGGATGGTTAGGATTATCTGCCCAAATGTTTTTGTTTCTGTTTTTTTTTTAAATGGAGTCCTCTCTCGCATTAAACCAGTGGTTGCTTGGTCCCAAGTGTGCATTCAATTCTTATATATGCCGTGCTATCCTGTTGGAAAAAATATAGTCCTCCATCTGAAAGGCTGACATAAATTTGACATACTTCATGAGATGTGAAATGGTGGAGACTTCCAATCCTAAATTATACTCTAAATGTTCATTTATATTAAAAGCCTCGGTCGGCACGTGTACTCCAAATGTTAATATCCTAGGAGATTACTTACAATGGCCATTTGGACATAGCTAGAAAGGAGATGATGAAAAATTTATCAGCGTTGAAATGGGGCTTGAGAAGTCATCTTGGCAGAAATAGCCCTAAATTGTTCCAGGCAGATGGGTATCCCTCTTCCTGTTTTCAGCGATGCTTGAGGAAGAAAATTGATATGACCCCTCGGTGTCTGACTGTAGTATCAAATGATCAGCTGTGAGGAGCGCCTTCCCTCCGGGTGTTGCCTTTCAGCCTCCCTCCTTTCTAACATTGGGTTCTTGGTAGAGAACAGCTCACCTACATAATCACTTCTTGCATTTATTTATTTTTGAAGATTTTATTTATTTATTTTATTTATTTATTTTATTTATTCATTTATGCAGTACACGCACATGCGCTCCGCAGAGAGAAAGAGCACGAGTGTGAGTGGAGGGAGGGGCAGAGGGAGAGAGAATCTCAAGCAGACTCCGGGCTGAGTGTGGAGCCTGATGCGGGGCTCAGTCTCACGACCCTGAGATCATGACCTGAGCCGGGATCAAGAGTTGGACGCTTACCTGACTGAGCCCCCCAGGTGCCCCACAATTATTTTTGAATCTTCCCCTAATCCTCTGTTTTCTTGACCTAAACTGTTTGTTAACATTCAGCTTAACCACTGAGTGGCATTTTTTTAAAAAAGATTTCATTTATTTATTTGAGAGAGAGAGAGAGAGAAAATGGGGGGGGGGCACAAGGAGAGGCAGACTTCCTGTTCAGTGGGGAGCCGAACATGGGGCTCGATCCCAGGACCCTGGGATCATGAGCTGAGCCGAAGGCAGACGCTTAACCGACTGAGCCACCCGGGAACCCCTGGGTGGCATTTTTTTAAAAGGCAATCAGACGTTTTATAGATTTCATTCTGAGTTCAGCAGTGACTTTAAAACTGTCCTTTTCTTTCCTTCCCGTCTGCCCATCCTTTCTCCCTTTCTATGCACTCTCTCTCCTACTGTCTTCCTGCTATTTATCCTGTCATTCAGTAAATGCTTTCCAATACGTAGCCACACCAGCCACTCCGCTAGGTGTCGGGAGTGCAGTAGGGGACAGGGTCCGCGTGGTACATTGTCCTCTGGAGCTCACGAAGGCAGCTCTGTCCCTCATTTAGGATAATGGGCGGCCATCGCCTGTGTGCCAGTGCGAGAGACCCGCTTACCCCAAAGTCGTCATCAAACAAACAGAGAAGAAAGTGATGAGTCTGTCTGGGCCTTTAGCTGTGTCATGACATCGATCTTCACAGTTGTGCATTTGTTCGGTATCACTTCGCTGGGGGTCAAATAAGAACCAGAGGGAAATTCAGATTCGGAATGCAGGAGAACTCCATGGGGGCAATCTGGAAGAGGCTTAAGAGTCAGCACCTCCCACCCCCCAAAATTGCCTTAACCAAAGGAAGAACAGTCATTTAAAAACAAGTGCATCCTGGGACCCAGAGGGAAGTTTGCAGTGTCATCCAGAAAGGATCGGGGGAGGGGGATGGTAACTCAGTAAATCAGCAGTTATATTTAGGGATTAAGCTGGAAGGGGGAATATTTGGCATCATCAGTGCCAATGTTTCTTTAAACTTCTGCATAGTTTTCTTTCTGCATAGACCTTCCCGGATGGGCGAGAATGCGGGGAAAGCAGCGGAAAGGGTTATGGGAAATTGGCCTTCACCAAAGGACACAGAGCGCCCCCTCCCTCACCCCCTCCCCCACCCCCACGGCGGCTGCAGCCACTATGGCCACAGCCTGAACCACCAACAGGTTCACAAGCTAGTGTCGGGGCAATGCTAGCAAACACACATTGTCTCGTGGACTCACAACCTACCCGTGCGGTAGACCGTTACTAACACCCCTATCTCGCAGTTGGACAGGTAAAGGCGTGGGAAACCAATGTGATTTTCATGAGGTTGCCCAGCCTGGGAGTGGTACGGTTATGCCAACCCAGGTCTGTGTGACCCCAGGGGACACTGTCAGGACCACAGGCTGCATTTCCCCTCTGCAGCCCCCGTTTCACTCGAGAACCTTGACTCGGGAACCCTCCGTTTCAAGTTGATCTTCAGTGGGGCTTTGCTATTTTCCCCCAAGTCTCATGGATGCACAGCTGGCGACTGCAGACAGGAAAAGAGATTTGCTAATAAAAGGCTTCAAAATTGTGCTTACTTACAGTATAGAGACCATTCAAGATTAAAATCCAGATTTTCAAAGAATGGGGATTCATTTCGCAGCTGCAACTGCCATCCATTAACTGATTAACTCCTCTCACTATTGACTGTTTACCCTATTTTAAGGTTGCAGAAATATCCAGTTAATCCCAAGTTATCAATTGTAGAGACGTTAGATTTACATATAATCACAGCTCAAAATCATGCCTGTGGACGTAATAAACGGTTCCATTCTTTTATCGGTGGATTTAGTTTCCCGGTGGCCAGTAATTTTGAACTCGCAATGTGTGCTGCATTGAGATTAAATATTCATTATGATCTTTTGAAGTTTACATTGGAAAGTACTTCAAAAACTATCAGTCCATCAAATTACAATGTATCGCTTCTCTTTTAAAAAATCTGATAGCGGTAATCCTTTGTGAATTTTGCTCTTTACAATTCTTTCATCAGTGCAGATGTTAGCAACTCACACGGGACAGCTAAAAAATGCCTCCTCATAAAAGCTGTGGAAGACAGTCAGTCATAAATCATGCACTTTAAATACAGGGAGAGCGTCTTGCTGTCGATTGTGGAGTTTCTCAAGAACAGATGATCGTGAAATGAAGGGCTTAGTACTTCCACGAACAGAATTCATTCTTTATTGGTTTGTCTGCTGCTGATTGGACTGTTCTTTGAAGGATGCCATTTCAGACTCACGTTTTGTATTTTTCAATAGTTCTTTAAAATTACCAGGAAAAAATCCAAAGGAAATTCTTACCTTCACTTCGTGTATGTGTGTGTTGCGCTTGTGTGGGCTTTGGAGGCCCTCAGACTATGCATTCATATTTAATTGCATTTCATAGTTCATCTCGTGGCACTTGGACTTGACCGATGGCTAACAGTAAACATGTATAATTATTTTTTCATGCACTTGGCCATTGGCAAGTGATTTTCATGGCAGTAATTTAACTGCTGAGGTTGCAAGTCGAGATGCCTCAGTTTTATTGGGATGCTGAACCTTGCAAGCTTATGGTTGATAGTGTTATTAATGTTTTCCGCATTCCCTCTGTAGTAAAGCAGAAAATTGGAAGTACAGCACTTTTTGACAATAGTCCGTGTGTGGGTAGCTGTGGGGCCTCCACAGTTCCCCCGTGGTGATTCCCACAGGGCTCTCAGCTCTGCATTTTGTCGCTTTGGAATACTTCAGTCTTTCACTTTGCAAAAATGCATGCCCAGAATCATTCTGTGTGTTGACTCTTGGCTTTTGTCTTTTGTCTCTCGGTTCCTACATCTCTTTTTGGCATTAATTTTGGTTCGGCTTCTTAGGAAAATGTTCAGAATTGCAGAAAAGCTGAAAAAAAGAGCTCAATGACATTTTTTTTTAATAATTTTTTTTTAAGGTTTTATTTATTTGACACAGAGATAGAGATCACAAGTAGGCAGAGAGGCAGGCAGAGGGAGAGGGAGAAGCAGGCCTCTGGCTGAGCGGAGAGCCCGATGTGGGACTCGATCCCAGGACCCTGAGATCATGACCCGAGCTGAAGGCAGACAAGTAACCAACCGAGCCACCCAGGTGCCCCTATCTCTTTAGCTTTCATCTAAAGGTTTCTTCCCACAGACCCTCCCTGGCTCTACTTTTTTGTTATCTGTGAGCTTGACTTTCTTGAAGAGTGCAGACCAGTAGAAAATCTGTTGATCTGAATGTCTAATTTTCTCCTCATTAGATTCAGGTGAAACGAGGGGTTCTCAGATTTTAGCGTGTTGTCGCATTATCGGGAGGCTTTCTTGACCCAGATTGCCTGCCCTGCCCCAGGGTTCCTGATTCAATAGGTCTGTGTCAGGGTCCACTCACTGCATTTCCAACAAGGTCCCAGGAGATGCTGATACTGCTAGTCTGGGGACCACACTCTGAAAACCACGGGGTTAAACATTTTTAACATCACTGACGTACACTTCTTGCAACACAGGGCACAAGGTGGCCGCTTGTTTCGCTACTGATGATAAGCTCGATCATTTGCTGAAGGTGCCAACTGCTCGATCTCGCCAATGTAAAAGATCATTTTTCTCCTTTGTAATTAATAAGTAATCTAACGGGAGAAGATAATGTGTATTTCTATTCCTTAGCAACCTGCTTTTAGCACCCAGCGATAATCCTAGCCTGAATCAGTTGTCAATTTTCTTTCCCCCTCCTCCTGTCTCCCTGGCCAGAAACCCCTACACTCTCCCTCACTCTCTCTCTCTCCTCCCCACACACCTATGTACACACACGATTTCTCTCTCTCGCTGTCTCCTGCCCTCTCTTCCCCTCTCCCTCCTGTCTTGTTTCCTCTTGCCTACCTTTGCTTCTGAGTTTCATTTTAGATCAAAAGTGTTTTTTTAATTTGATACATTATAACTTATTACTATTGTTATTATTTTGGGGCCTTAAAATTTTACAGATTTATCTGGGAACAGCCCCTTCTGGGTCCTTTTGCAACGATGCCATTTCTATCAGGCATTGCCTTGTTTTCTGGCAAAAGATGTTCAGCTCTCACCTTGCACTTTTCCTGCTCTAGACCTGGAACCTGCCGTTTCTTTAAGGAGAACTGATTCCTTTTAGTAGGGAATATTGTTTAGAAGCCAATATCTGGGTGCTGGGAGGTTCTAATTATACTGGATTGTCACTGCTGTCAGAGGACAAAACCCAAGACTTAAGATCTCTTTGGAGCAATGAGATCATGCTGATATCTTCAATTCAAATACACCATCAGTGTTCTTTCTCACCTTCTTCTGATCATTGGTATGCACATTCATTTACAGTGAAAACTCTGTTGCTCTAAAATAATTTATTTACTTAAAACATTAAGGCAGGGGCACCTGGGTGGCTCAGTGGGTTAAAGCCTCTGCCTTCAGCTCAGGTCATGATCTCGGGGTCCTGGGATCGAGCCCCACATCGGGCTCTCTGCTCAGCAGGGAGCCTGCTTCCCCCTCTCTCTGCCTGCCTCTCTGCCTACTTGTGATCTCTCTCTCTGTCAAATAAATACATAAAATCTTTTAAAAAATTCAAGTATATACATACATTTTTGCTCATTTGCTCTAGTACATACAGAATAGATTCAGAATCACAATAGTGGTACTTCGACCAACAATTATGGAACTACTAAGGACATGAGATTTCCTTATAATTTTGTGTCCTTAGAATTTACTGCAGTGTCTGGTACTGAGTGCAGTAGATAGTCTGAGTCCTGTGCTCCAAAGTTTCTTAAATAATTTTTATTTGTGTTTGTGTTATCAATTTGGTAGACAGTTTATTGTAGTGTTTTCTGTTTTTATTCCATTTTAGGGTTTTTTCTCCAACTATTTTGATTTAATTTTATGTTTTGAATATGTGAAATATTTACGTGGTCAAAGTCAAAACTATATAAAAATTGAAAAGCTTTAATCCCATTTGTATTTAGTAGTCTCAGGTTTATTTTTCTTTCCTATGTTTCTTTTGTCAAAAATAGGTGCGTGGACATTTCCCCTTCTTATACAAAAGGAGAATATTATATATCTTCTTTGGTACCTTTTTTTTCACTTGATAATGTATTCTGTGAATTGTTCTAATATCAGTCTTTCTCAAAAGCACGTATACCCCATTGTGCACTAAAGATGATTCAGTGTCTTATGGATGAACATTTAGCTTGTTTCCAAAATTATGTTGTGGTAAGAGATGCAGCTTTTAGCTGGCCCGGTTCAAGTCTCTCAAGAGGTTGCAATCGAGCCTTGGGCCACTTATCTTTGGCTCAATTGAGGCTGGAGACTCCACTTTTTAACTCACTCACATAGTTGCTCACAATCCTTTGTTTCTTGCCACTTGGGCCTCTCCATAGGCCGCCTGGGTAGCTCAAAGCCTAACACTGGCTTCCTTCTCCCCTGGGCCACTTTCTGACATGGTGGCTGTCTTCCTCCAGGATCATGATAGCAGAAATCACACGCACCCACCCGCACCCACATCCAAGGCAGGAACCACAGTCACTGTATAACCAAATACTGGAAGTGTCATTGATTATCTCTTGTGTATTTTATTAAACTAGAAGTGAGTTGTGGAGCCCAGCCCACACTCAAGAGAAGGGGAATAAGCTCCACCTATTGGGGGGGATGGGAGGAGTGTAAAAAAGAGAGAGTGAGAGAAACCAAGGAACAGACCCTTAACTCTAGAGAACACACTGATGGTCACCAGAGGGGAGAGGGTGAGGGGATGGGGGGAAATAGGGGATGGAGATGAAGGAGGACATGTGTCTTGATGAGCACAGGGTGATGTATGGAGCTGTTGAATTACTATATTGTCCACCGGAGACTAATACTACACTATATGTTAACTATACTGGAATTTAAAATTTAATTAATTTAATATAAAAAATGTGTGAACATACTTTTAAAACTACCACATTGCCTAATGCAGAGACTTCATCTCAAAACACATATTCTGTGATAGCACTTGTACTATATGATGTCATGAGTGTTATCTCATTTAATGCCAACAACCATCCTGTACTACACCAGAGAACCACACATCTCCCACACCATAGCTTTATAGTTTTAATGAGTTTCCTGATTATAAATCAATTGCTATGACTATACATTTTATATTATATTTTAGTGGATCACCGTACAAGTCTGTGCTACTTAGTGTCTTAGTTATTGTTTTAATGTTTTGAGGACAATGATTTAAAAAAAAAAACCAAAAACCCGAAGAAGAGACAATGGGAAGATCATGGGGAAAAATGAGTGGGATTATAGATAAAAAAGATTGACTGTATGCTGGTGTTTGTTGAAGCTCTGTTGGAAAGAAGTTTTGGGGCTCATTATACTCTTCTATTTACTTTTATATATTTTTTAAGCTTTCCAATATGAAAAGTCAAAAAAAAAAAAAGGCAGGGGAGAGAAAAAGAAAATCTATCTCTTTTGATTTCAGTTTTCTGCCCAAGATTTATTGCAATAAGGGAATAGAAGTGCTTTTGATCATTGGGGAAAAAAAACCACAGCAGACAAGCCGAAGTGACAACTTTTCTGGCCATCGGAATGAGCCCCAAGTTTCTAACCCATAGCCCTTCTTCTGTTACAGGGTCCCCAAACTTTACCATACATAGGAAACACCTAGAGAGCTTGTTAAAATGTCCCTAGGTCCCAATACCAGCAATTATTATTTAGAACATTTCAGTAGAATAAAGAAGTCTGCTTTTTAAGCAGATACCCCTAGTGTTTCCAATTCCAGTGATAAATAGGCCCCAGTTTTGATATACACTCTTCTGTGGATTTATAGAGAGAGCCCTTTTACATGTAAAGCAGTATAATAGATACAAAGATGAATGTGGTGTTCTGACATTATGCTGTATTTCTTAAAGAGACTTGCCAACTAGTAGAGAAGAATGACTTGCATAAAGCATTATAACGGGAGTATAAAGACTTAGGCTGAGTCCATGTTATCCTACCAGCTCTCCGTAAGGAGTGAAGATCAGATTTCTTGTTGGGTTGAGCAGAATATAACAGGAGCTCTGAAAATATAGAGGAATATATCATTGTTTGCTTTTCTAAAGAATCATATGTTTCAAGCTAGTCTTGTCAAATGGTGAAAATTGTTCATTTTTTAGATGACATCTCTGATAAGTTCCAGGGTTTTAGGTTATTGATTAGAGAAGAATCCACATGCTTTGAATATAAAATATGCAAATGACAAAGGTAGTGTGAAATTAAAATCATATTGTTGGCATTAAGTTTTTTCTAATAGCCGAGCAGGAGAAAGACACTCCTAGTTCAGTAGCATCGAAATAATAACAGTATTATTATTGTTAATAAAAACAATAATTTTGGGGCACCTGGGTGGCTCAATTAAGTGTCTGCCTTCGGCTCAGGTCATGATCCCAGGGTCCTGGGATCGAGCCCCACATCGGGCTCCCTGCTCGGCAAGAAGCCTGCTACTCCCGCTACCATTCCCTCTGCTTGTGTTCCCTCTCTCGCTGTGTTTCTTGCTGTCAAATAAATAAAATCTTTAAAAAATAAAAAAAAATAACAATAAGTTTTATTGAGCACTTATGAATGAAGGATAGTATTCAGTATATATTAATCCATCATATATTGTCTCTTGAGTTAAGACAATCTCATTAGATGGTGGCTATTCATTTAGGGTAAGGAAAAGTAATCTAACTTGTCCATTTGCTAGACTGAGTTACATTTTTATTGCATATCTCTTGCTTGTGTGTAATCTTTTTCTTAAAAGAGCTAATATATTTAACTGAGAGGTAGAGAGAGGGAGAGATTGGAGGGGAGGGGCAGAGGAAGAGGGAGAGAGAGAATCTCAAGCAGAGTCCTCGCTCAGTGTGGAGCTTGGCTCCAGGTTTGATCTAACAATCTTGAGATCATGACCTGAGCTGAAATCAAGAGTCGGCCACTTTACTGACTGAACCACCAAGGTGCTCACCAGTTGTGAATAATCTCTGAAAGGGATGAGTAAGAACAGAGGAAGAGTATAGCAACCAAGCCAAACTTTTGGAAGAGGAGGATTATTTAAAATATATCTTTGGAATAAATACTGATGATCGAATTGAGCACTCACCTCAATTTCAGAGAAATGTCAACACTAAATAATGTGATTTGCTTGCCTTCATTTCTGTCTGTGGTTTTGAAGAACTACTTTTATCCTGAATGAAACTAAACAAAGATAGATGAGTTGAAGTGTATCTAAAAGTCCAGGTTAGGAGCATTAACAACTCCTCATGTGTCCCTTAACAATAAGCCAGAACTAACTCCAGTAAAGCCTGAAGTCACTCTAGAGAAGAGAATCTAGTTTAGCAAATACAGGTCTCTCGAGCTCAAGTGAGTTCATTCAGCTTTCGAATATGTCTAACGTCAGTGCTGGAACAGGTTATATAATGGTCTGTCTAAATCCCAATGCTGAAAAGTGAAGCATGCGGCTCCCCTTACCCCTTGCAGTGAAATGGTGGGGGAAACGAGTCCTCTGGTGAAATAATGAAGTGATGGCCTCCTGTTCAGACAGACAGGAGGTAACTTATAGCTAAGGTATTTGAGAATAAGTCCTCAAATTTCATGTCCCATTAGTCAAAAGTTCTGTTTGGCTCAACAACAGAAATAGCAGCTTAGAAAATGCTGTGAAACTCTATTTTAACCAAAGCAGAACTTTGTTCTCTTTAAATCATTACGGGTTCATTATAACGGATATTTATGATTATACATTGTTCGTAATTCCCCATGCCTCATCTTGCTAACCAGAAAAGTCTCCAAAAATGTGCATATCTCATAAACATATGCAAAAAGTTACTGTCTCTCTCTTTTATCTGTTTGACACTTTTCTTTAGATCACAGTGCATTTTTCTTATCTGCTTATTTGTTATGTGTACTTCTCGGATCTCAGCTGGATGATAAACAGGAGCCACTGCTGGGCTTCAGGGATATGAGGGCAAATGTGCTGGTCAGAGCTGGCCGAAATTGATTGCAGAGGTGGGGTTGGGGGTGGGGAGAAGAGCCTGAAAAGCTATTGGAGAAATAGCCCAGGCTGTGTCCACTTCTGGGATCCACATCTACCTGGTTACTGTGGGGGTGGTCCAAATAAACCTACTTATAGAGCCCCTGAGGAGTCTCCTCGGAGAGGGCAGAAGTAGGGGAGAGCGTGACATATGCCCCCCCCTTTCAAGAAAAAGAAGCCTATTAAAGCAGTCGCGGTAACAAATGGTTTTTGTTAAGAGCTTGCTCCATGTTAGCTATTATGAACATGGGCCTAAATCGTAGGGAGAGAGGGAGAACTGTAAGGAAATGCCGGCCATTTTCACTACACTTTGGAACTCATTCGAACCAAAAAATTCTGCTTGAAAATGCATCTAAAAGAGTAATAATCGAATGGGAGCTTTTACTCCCTGGGGATCAAGGCAGTCACCGGCAGAGAAATGCTGTGCCCACCTACGGGACAAAGGAAATCTTGAGCGTGGGGGAGCAGAACAGATTGGTGAATACCCACTGCTGCCGCTATGCCTAGTGAGCAACGATGGAACCTTCTCCACACATGGAGCTTTTACTATCAACACTGCAGCACATCTCCTAAGACTAAGAACATCATTCTACATAGGCATACAGCCATTGTTAAGCCTGAGAAAGATCAGTTATTATGTAATTATGTAATTTCACCCAATATTTTGTCTATATCCAGATTTCCCCAATTTTCTCAAAAACTACAACTGGGTCTCCCCATCCTCCCCCGCCCCCAACCAGGATCCAAGCTCATTTCGTGAATTGTTTTAGTTTGGCTTCTTTCCCTAGGGAGTTTTTCATTGTTAATTTGGAAATAATTTCAGACTTAGAAAAAAAAGGTTATAAGAAGAATACAAAGAAGTCCTATGTATCTTTCGCTTAGATTCCCTAAATGTTAATACTTTACCCCATTTGTTGTCTGTCTCTGTCTTGGTCTTTCTCTCTCTGTATATGTATAATATGAAATTATTTCTTTCTGAACTGTTCGAGAGTAAGTTGCAGAAGTGATATTTCATATCCTTAAATACTTCAGTACAAATTTCCTTAAAACAAGGACACTCTCTTACATAACCACAGTACAATTGTTAAAACCAGGAAATTAGCATGGATACAATATTATCTAATCCACAGACTTTATTCAAATTTTGCCAGTGGATTCAGTGATGCCTTTTATAACAACAGAAAAATATTATTTTTTTATGCTCCAAGATTCAATCCAGGATCACATGTTACATTAGGTTGTCATGTCTTTTTAGTTGTTGGTTTTTTGTTTTTTGTTTTTTTTTAATCTGGAGCAGTTCCTCAGTCTTTGTCTTTCATGACCTTGGTACTTTTGAAAAGTTGAAGAGTACTGAACAATTAATTGTAATACAAAGTGTCCCCTGATTTTGGTTTGTCTGATGTTTCCTCCTGATTAGATTCAGGTTTTGCATTTTTTTGGCTGGATGTGATGTGTGTTTCTCAGAACATTGTGTTACAAGGCACAGGGTGCTGCTCTACCCCACCACTGGTTAACTTACCCATCGCTGTAACTTGGTCATGGTAACTGGTCATGACACTGGATAAGAGAATGTTTGTCAGATTTCTCTACTGTTAAGTTACAACTTTTCTCTTTGTAAATAATAAATAATTTGTAGGGAGATACTTGGACTATGTAAATATCTGTTTCTTTCATCCACTGGTTTGAGCATCCATTGATGATTCTTGCCTGAATCTTATCCAGATAAATTTTATGCTCTGACCAGGACTTTTTGCTTCGTTCTCTCCTAAATGACCTCAAAAACACTATTTTATAACTCTGCTTTGCTCAGAGTTTCTTCCAAATTCTAGCTAGTTGGCTCCAGATAGCTTTCCATGGTATGTTCAGAGACCAGGTGTTGTTGTGTCTCTTCCTTCTCACACCTTCCCCTTGGACAGGTGCTTGTTCGCTCCCAAACTTTTATTGGCTTAAGCCATCAGTTTGTTATATAAGACGTTTCACATGACATTTCTGCTCTGTCCCAGTTTTTCTTCTGACTGTTCCTGGTTTTAAACAAAAATCTTTTCTCTTTGATGCCCACATCCTGAAACACATCTACTTCTGTTTCTCAAGTTTGGGCATTTAACAGCTCCCTTCGTGAAAGACATTCCCATTGTTAGTTGCTGTTGTTTTATAACATGGCTTTGAGCTTCCAAATCTTCCACTTTCTTTGTAGTGTCTTTCTTCTACCTCTGCCGTTTTAGCTTTGGAAGATCACCTTCATCAAGCCTCTTAAGGTCTCTTTCCGTGTGGGCTATGGGAATTTCAAGCCCACCGTCCAATGGTGACGCCCAGTGAAGACGCCCATCTTACGTCTTCACACACTAGAATGCAAAAAGGAGTGAATTCCGTATTGTTCCTTTCCAGGGAACTGACTTGTGTTCATTACCTGTATTACTGTTTTTCCCTTAGGTTGTGTTTCTTCAGTATTTTTCCGAATTTCAGCTTGTCTTCCAAAACAACTCTGAACTCATTTTTTTTTTACAAATAGTTTGCTCATTTTTCCATTTACCGCAGATTGTGTCTCCTTCCCGCACCTGTGTGCCTGCGAGCAGTCAAGTTCATTCTCACGAGTGCCCGTAATACAGCTTTCCCTTCGTTTTCATTTTGATATGTTTCCCAGAGAAGCGATACATTCAGTGTGAGATTCTTAAGCTCTAGTGTACCTGTTCTTGCTTTCATTTTACCATGCCCTATGCTTGGGCCATTTCCGTAGCTATGTCTGTATTCTTGCAAAAATTCCATATAGTCTCCCTCTTAAGAAATACTAGGTCAATTGGCAGTTCTCAAACTTGAAACCTTCCCTGGCTGCACCCCACAGAGAAGTGCTCTTTTGAATGGCAACAACCGTTTCTTGAGTTTAAACCATTCCTTTCCATGAAATCAAGTATTCTTTAGAAGAAATCCAGTTTGTTGTGGTTGTGTGTGGTGAAGGGACATGGCACATGACCACAGGTAGCCTGTGAAGTCCTTGAAATTGTGTGTAGACTTCTGTGCATTTCTCTTGAGGGGGAGGGTTTATGGTTTCATCAAATTCTCAAAAGCATACTGCCTCCCTTTCTGACGTTCTGACCGAAGTTCATTTTCTCTGGTCTAAAAGCCAACCAGGATACCTCTTCTGCATTTTAGCATCGAAACAAGTAAATCTTCAATACCAGAGTCTTTTCTCTTCCGTGCCATTCTCAAAGCGGCTACTGACTTTAGCCTTTGCCAGGTTACTGAAATTCTAAAGAGTTCTCTTGGAGTTTCCCCATCCTTTTCTCATCAAAAGAAGCCAGCTTTGCAATTTGAAAATCCTATCGATTCCCAAATCCCAGGGTCATTAGTTACGGTCTTGGATTCCTGCAGCCTGGCCTATAACCACTCTGTTCTCTGGGGAAGTTGCTCTCCTGTTTCGTAGGCAGATGGTTACAAATAGTTTCCCCTACAGGTGTCCTCCTGGGGCATTTCTCCCTTCCTGTAGCTACATCAGTGTTCCCTGCCCTCTTCCTTCTGTGGCCCTTACAGAGGATAAAGTAGGTGAACGGTGTTTGCCGCCTTTCCCTTGTCGTCTTCTGCACGCCCCACCGCAACTTTGTAAAACTGTTTGCCTCTGACCTGCCTCAGGTTTCCAAACACGCTTTTCTTCCTCTCCAAGTGCCCACTCGGAGCTGACGCTTAGCAAAATCCTGAACCAAAAGAGAAAATGCGGGATACACGTCTCTGCACTCTCTCATTTCCACTCCCGCTGCTCTTACTCTCGAATGCCTTTGTCCGTTAGCTCTGCCCAAGCTACATCCGAACCACGCGTTCATACGCCTCCCCTTTTCCCTCTGCTGCTGTCTTCCCTGCTCCTTTCCAGGCACGCTCTTCACCCCTCCCCCATATCGGCCGTCTTATTTCCATCTCAGCATCCTCTCTCTCCCCGTGTTTCCCTCCCCCTTACCCTCTCCAGCAGCCCCCCTTGATTTCCCTTCTTTGCAGTGCACTCCACTCCCTTAAATGGAGATGATTTGTTTTGACACCACCTCTGTAAGGTTCTGAGAGCAAATGTATTCTATGTTCCGTCTTACAAAGATAGTAAATGAAGCTTGAAAAGTTTAGCTTAGATGTCTAACACCACACAACCAGTTGCCACAGACCCAGAATTCCCTCGTCGCACACTTTTTATCTAGTGATAAGACAAAGAAACAGGCAATACTTGAATGTTGCTTATTTCTCTCTGGAATCTAGAATATAATGACTTTAGCTAGTACCTTAGTTTCCTGAGATTTCTGCTTAATTTTTTAATCAAAAAGAATTGAAAATTAAGCCTGGCCTAGAGAAACATTCACTACTGATTTGGGGAGGTATCTATTATGGTTGTTCCAAATTATATACTTGGCACAGCAGTGAGACCGTGACCTGGGCCATGTTCTCTGGTCCCAGATCTAATGCTCTTCTCTCTCTCTCTCTTTTTTTTTAAGATTTTACTTATTTGAGAGAGAGAGAGAGAGCACTCACAAGTGGTATTAGGGGCAGAGGGAAAGAAAGATTTCCCATGAGCCGGGAGCCGGATATGGGACTCGATCCCAGGACCCTGAGATCATGACCTGAGCTGAAGGCAGATGCTTAACTGACAGAGCCCCCCAGGCGCCCCGCTGATGCTCTTCTGACATAGCTTCACCATCGCTGGGAATATTAGTCTTTGAAAATACTCCCTCTATCAGGCTAGCTTGTCAATATGGCACCGCTCACCTTTAGAAATACCCCAGTGATCTTGGGTCACCTTAGAAACAGCGTAAGGACTGCTTTTGAAAAGTAAGCTGAGCTTCCCATAAATCCTTTAACAAAATGCAAAAGTCATAATAAATATCGTTCTATTAAACTGTAGAGTCTCCCGTTAATTTTATTCGCTCCCGTTTAAGCTCTTTAGCTATCCCGTGTTCTGCCCTGGCTCAAAGCAGAGCCCATTCCCAGCATAACTGAGGAAGTGTTTTGCTGAATGGAGAGATGAACAAATATCCGTGTGCATGCTGAAGATCAAGAGAGTGAAAGTCACAAGACTTTTATTCATATTTTCACTTTTTTTGCAAACAAATAATAGTCAAACACGATGCCACACAATTTCCTGTCATGGAACTTTCTCCACTCTGACGCTGACTCGAGCACTGTTCAGAATCTGAACATCCCAACTCCTGCTTTCCGTGTTCTTCTCAAAAACCTGTCACCGTCCCTGCGTGTATTTAACAGAATCCGTATGTGCTGTCTTTTTCCCCTGTACCTGATTTTGTGTGTGTGTGTGTGCCCTGTGCACATCACGTGTGGGCATCCGGGTTGTACTATCATGACGAAGGATAATCCATTTTCTTTTAGGTTAATTTCAGAGCCAGAGGTCAAGACATGGTCATCTGAATGGCTTCCAGTGTTTTCCATCTTGCTTACTCTCTGCTAATGTTAGAATTGTCTGGGAATTTTTTTTATAACCCAGTCATCTGCGGTGGTAAAAAGCAACATGGACAAATACAGCTTTGACAAGTGACTTCATATCCCACACCACATCGAAGGGAACGGTCAGGATAGTTAGGATCTGTGCCTTTCAAGTCGTTGCTTGAAAAGAGAAGGTAAAAAACAGAGGACAGGGAAGGAGGGGGAGGAAACTCTTCTCCTGCAATAGGAACAGACCTAAATTCATAGGCATTTCCTCGCAATAATGGAAGACAGCGGTCTTGAGCTGGCTTACGAAATAAGGATGAATGGAGCGCTCACTGTTTCAAAAATAATGTTTGGGGGGAAACTTACAAGTTAAAAAATGAGCCAGGGGAGGACACTCCGCCAAGCGTCACGCAAAATCACAGACTACCTGATGTCATTGTAGCTGCTCATTGATGGATGACTGATACTCAGCTTTCATACTTCCCTCTGTTCTAATATAGCTTCTGTCAGCATCTGAACATACTCTGCGGGAAATGAGGGGAAAATCCGATTATTATCTGCTTAAGCTCCTATTAAATATGCACTTACTACCTTTGTTATCTACTTTGTTGTAATATCCAAATATACGTCATTGATGAAAAAAATTATACTATGTGTAACTTCTCCTAAATAACCATTTATAGTGTTTTCTAACTGCATCAGATTATTGGAATGGTTCGTTTGAAGCTGGCTTGCAAATCAACACACGCCGAAGCCAGAGATGACTCATGCTGGTGAGACGGTGAAAAATAAGCATTGATTGAATTTCTTGTACGACAGGAAAAGTTGACTAGTGTAAAAGGTCAGTTATTGGAGGTAGCGCTCATCTGCAAATGTTCTGGGTTATAAAATATTTTTAACTGGTTTCAGACCTTATTCACTTTCAAAACCTAAATATCCCACACTCAGAGCTTTGTCCTCTGTGGCCAGAGGACTGCTGCACACGTAGGGAGGGGGTAGAGACTATCATGTCTCTAAGTTTGGTCATTCTGCCTGTCTAGTTTTAGAAACCATCTACAGGTCGCCTTTTTGGAAATATTTGGGGATGAAGAGATTGAAAACCAGGGCGAAAACTGCACACACACAAAACTGGGCAGGAGAGTCACGTTGGGAAAATATAAAAAGCCCACAAAAGCAGGTGAATAATTTACATTTTGCTGTTATAAGTACATTATCAGCTTGTATGCCATTTCCCACAGCTGCCCCAACACCCACCTTTGGGACTTTTCCCGATGTTTCTTAAGAGGACTGAATGCTACTTCAAACATTACCTTCTAAAATGGGGCGGGCATCTTTTCCCTGAAGGTACCCTCGGAAAGGTTCTGCAGGCTGAGGGGCGGTGGGATGGGACTGTGGAGTTTCTGGTAAAATAATATTAGGAGGTTCTCACACAGTCTCTCTTTCTTTTGACACACGTGATACGTAGTAGTTTATGGAAAGTTCTGCTGTCAAGCAAATTATTTTGCTTCTGTTTATCCTAGCTTTTCTCAAACATACTTCTGAGTTGTTTTCTTTTTTACCAAACTTTTATGTTACTTATTTCATTTTTATTTTATTATGTCTTTAATGTGACACCATTTAACATATCTGAGAATTAGCTGTCTCACTTCAGAAAACATTGGATTGGGGCGTCTGGGTGGCTCAGTGGGTTAAAGCCTCTGCCTTGGGCTCAGGTCATGATCTCGGGGTCCTGGGATCGAGCCCCGCATCGGGCTCTCTGCTCAGCGGGGAGCCTGCTTCCCCCTCTCTCTCCGCCTGCCTCTCTGCCTACTTGTGATCTCTCTCTCTCTGTCGAATAAATTTAAAAAAAAAAAAATCTTAAAAAACAAAATGATTAGACTGCCCTTGACCTTCGGGGTCCTTCATCATCCCTATCCCATCATCACTAGCTCCTCAAGTTCGGCAGTGCTATTGAGGGCAATTATAATAGGGGTAATTATAATTAATGTTCCTTCTCCTTCCCCATATGCCGCAGACACACAAGGCTGCGGATGGAGTACTCTCAGCACTGTTCGATGAGGAGGAGGAAATCTTCATAAATGGTAGCTTAATACGAAATTAGTTTGATACATTAAATCCGGTTTTGAAATACGGGCCAGAGCACTAAATGGGCTCTCTGGGAATCGTACGTTAGTTAGTTGGTTAGCTCATATATTCTCAAGAGACAATGGAACTGATAGAAGAGAGTCCATTTCGATCTGTTTTGGGGTCCACGACACAGGAAAATATTTACAACAAGGGTTTAGAATGCCCCAGGGTTCGGGCTGCTTTTTCCCTCCTGTTTTATAGGCTTTCCTATGTTACAACTCCAACGTAGTTTGTATGCTGTGGCTGAATTGCATAGCTGTACTCATTTCAAGAAATTTTACGGGAAAAACAAAATTTTAAATTTTGAAAAAACTCCCAGTTTTAGTTAAGAAGAGGTTTATATTTTGATGCTGTATTGTACAAGCTTAGAATTCTGAGAATTTAACGGACTCTGCCTCGAAAGAAATCCAGTTTAGAAAATAAGTATGTTGTATTTTTTAAATGGGTTGTGACTGTGACTCGCAGTTTGTAAATTTACTTTTAAGAGAGCTGATGACACGTTACTCCTGCAAAATAATCGGGATTCTTGACCTTAAAAAAGCAGACAACTTTCTATATCATCTGATCTTGATGAGTCGTTTATTGCCATAATCGTGGCTAACGTTGTCAGTTCTTTAACATAAAGATTGTGTGCGCGCAGTTCTTTAACATAAAGATTGTGGGAGCTCCCATTTACCAGCTTGAAAAGTTCATAGGGAAGAGTGAAGAAAAATTTTTGGTTAAAAACGACAGAGTAAGGGATTAGCCACAATTCAAGTAACTGCTTACTACATGTGCTTCTTTAAAATAACCTCCGGGGGCGCCTGGGTGGCTCAGTCGTTAAGCGGCTGCCTTGGGCCCAGGTCAGATCCCAGAGGCCTGGGATCGAGCCCCACATCGGGCTTTCCGCTCCGTGGGAAGCCTGCTTCTCCCGCTCCCACTCCCTCTGCTTGTGTTCCCTCTCTCGCTGTGTTTCTCTCTTTCAAATAAAAAAAAATAAAATAAATAACCTCCGACTACTTGATATTTAATAAACTTAGAGATTAAATCTTAGAGAATTACCTCGAGGCATTGCAAAATAATTTCACTAATTCAGTTTCCAAAAGGTAAATGTTTTGCTGCTACTTACTCCAAATCAGCTTAAACGAGGTCCTTTCGACGGCTAAGTGAACAAATTGAAATTAGCATTCTGCCACATAGTTTTCTCCGCATAAAATCTAGCCAAAATCCATACAGAAAGGTTATTTTCCAAAGAGTTTTAAGAGACTCTTAACGTCATTCTGATCAATTTTCCAAGACAGGGGGTCCCTTTAGCCACGCAACGGGTAGCTGTCTTGCATTGTCGCCCCTCTAGCTGCTCAATATGGAAAATCACAATTTCAGAAAAGAGTCTGTAGTTTGATCAAGGCCAGACTTCTGAATTTTCCTTCTTGTCTCACAAGAAATTACAGCGCGAACACTCTGATTCCGTATTCTGAATTGCCCGCGGGTAGAAACAGCTCAGGAATACCAATGGATGGTCTTAAAAATCTCAGCTGATGAACCGAGCCTTCCATATCCACCAGACGTGGCCGTGTGGTTGAGTTTGCTGCCGTGATTGTCTCCTGAGATGGGCCCGATGCGCCGGCGTGGCCCCCTCTGCCAGAGGTCATCTGTTCTTGTGAGAAAACGGGGAGCTCGGATAGACGAGGTCTTTGTTATTAAGTTTCAATTTGAATAACCTTGGGAACCGTAAGCTCCACATCCATTTTGGCCTTCTGCTTGTTTACACAAAGGGAACGGATTCAAAGACTCACGTCCTAGAATTCCTACCGGCCTCGTCAGGCAGAGCCGTGGGTTTGATGTTCTTGTTCTCAATTTATTGTCGGGGTCCAAGTACCCGGGTACCATGGTGATTAAGTGCCATTGAAATGCACAGGTCATCAGTCAGTGTACTGGAGGATTGATTTCTCCCTTTCCTTTTCCGAACAGACAAAAGGATTGCTTCTTCTTAGAAGCAATGAGAATAAGAGGACACTTAACATTTACGTTATGAGGACAGCATAACGGCAAAGATGCCATTTAATTAATAACTTCACCTGGGCAGGGACTATCTCCAGGGAACTCAAAGCATTGAAAACCCTAATTGGCTTCTCCCATACAGAACACAGGCCTCCCTTCTCCCATTTTTTAAATGGGAAGCTATTGAAAAGGGCCAATCCTTTGCTCTCGAGCTGACTTCAGGTCCAAAATGGAATTGGGACCAAGACCGAGAACTCTTGGATTTCCGACAAGATCCCTGTGTCGAGGGGGTCTTCTCCCAGGTCCCCGTCCTCGCTTGAGTCACTCAGCTGTCCTCAAGGCAAGCACGCGGCAGTTTAAAAGAGGCCACGCAGGCTGAACTAACGGATAACACTTTCTTAAGTCTTTTAAATATTCAGATGCATACGCTTCATTTTAAACGTTGGCAGCTTTGCCATTCACAACCACGACCCAGATTCGTCCCTCAAACATTTTAACTGAAGCCAAAGTACTTTGCTTTCTGCTTTTACGTAAGAGTGTGGCACACTCATTGCTGTGACAAGAATCATGGAAAATTTGGCTTCTTGCTCTTTTGCTTGCTTAGCTTTCAACCTCTGTTTCCTGGCGTTTGTATCATTGTTCGACCCGTGTTCTCATACTTTATATTTTATTTTCTCTGGTTCATTTATTGGTCTTTTCCTTACAGTCGTCTCTTTGAAGTTTTTAACAGGTACCGTTTCGCTATTTTTTTTCTTAAATTTATTGAGGTATTGAGGTATGTTTATTCAAGCATGTTTGAAGTGTACAGTCTGGGGGCACCTGGGTGGCTCAGTAGGTTAAGTGACCAACTCTTGGTTTTGGCTCAGGTTGTGATCTCAGGGTCCTGGGATAGAGCCCCACCTTGGGCTCCAGGCTCAGTGGGGAGTCGGCTTGAGGTTCTCTCTCTCTCTCCCCTCTGCCCCACCCCCACATGCTTTCTCTCTCTCTCTCTCTCTGAACAAATACATCTCTAAAAAAAATAAAGTGTACAATCTGATAAGATTTATGTATGTGTACACTCACAAAACCACTTAGAATAATGAGGGTATCCACCATCCCCCGCATTTTCTCATGGTTCTTTGCAGTCCCCCCGGCCCCCGACCCCTTCCACCCAACTTTGCAACCCTAGCAACCACTCATCTGCTTTCTGTCTCCGTAGAGACTCTTGACTTACCTAGAATTTTATATAAGTGGAAGCATGCAGTCTTGACTCTTTTTTTTTTTTTCACTTCTTTCCCTCAGCCTAGTTTGATAGTCATCCTCGCTATTGGAGGTGTCAAGAGGTCATTCCTTTTTCTTGATCATTAGTGTTCCTGTATGGATATATAATAGTGGGTTTATCCATTTATTTATTGATGGATAATTAGTTGTTTCCAGTTCGGGGCTATGACAAACTGCTGTGACCATTCCTGTGCAAGTCTTTGTGTGAACACGTATTTCCTGTTAAATACCTGAGGGGAAAATGGCTGGATCATAGGTCACTTGTAGGTTTAAGTTTTCAAGGAATTGTCTAATTCTTCCCCAAATGCTTACACCATTTTATATTCCTTTCAGTGGCAAACAAGAGTTCCAGTCCTCCACATTCTTGCCAACACACAATATAGTTTTTTTCTCATTTTAGTCATCCTAGTAGGTGTGTAGAAGTATATTATTGTGATTTTAATTTACATTTAATTGAATTTGCATCCGCCATTGCCTAATGACCAAATGACGTAGAGCATCTTCTCATGGGTTTATTTGCCATGTGCATATCTTCTTTGGCAAAATGTCTGTTTAAATATCTTTTGTACATTTTTTTATTCGGTTGCTTTTTTTTTTATTTTTGAGTCTTGAGAATTCTTTACTTGGATATTCTAGATTCGAGTTCTTCATTAAACGTATGCTTTGCAAATATTTTGTCTCAGCTCATGGCTATCTTGTTTTTGTTTTTTGTTTTTCCTTAACAGTATCTATTGAAGGATAGAAGTTTTTAATTTGAAGGAGGAGAATTTTGAGTTTATTTTTTTGTGATTATATCTTTTGTGATGTCACCAAGATTTTTCTCAAACTTCACTTCAAGAAGTGTTACAGATCTTAGGTGTTACATTATGTCTATGACCCACTTTGAGTTAATTCTTATATCTGGTGTGTGGTATGGAAAAAGGTCATATTGTGCATATGGATAGCCATACAGTTGTTATTCCAGAACAACTTAATGAAAAGACTGTTCTTTGTCCACTGATTTGCCTTTGTACCTTTGTCAGAAAAACAAACCTCTGTGTGTGTGGGGGTTGATTTCTGGATCCTCTCTTCTCTTCCATTAACCTGCTTGTCTGTCTTTACACCCATGTCACATGGTCTTCAGCTCTGTAGCTTTATCATAAATCTGGAAATCAGGTAGTGGCATTCCCCCAGTTTTGTTCTTCCTTTTGAAGTTGTTTCATCAATTCTGGGTTCTTTGCATTTCCAGGTGAATTTTAGAATCAGTTTTTTCAATTGCTTCAAAACTTGCTGGGATTTTGACTGGGCTTTTCTTGAATCTATAATGTCAAGTTGGGGAAAATTGACATCTTTCTTTTTTCTTTTTTTTTTTTTTTAAAGATTTTATTTATTTATTTGAGAGAAGGAGATACAGAGTGAGAGAGAGCATGAGAGGGGAGAAGGTCAGAGGGAGAAGCCCCCACAGAGCTGGGAGCCCAATGCGGGACTCGATCCCGGGACTCCAGGATCATGACCTGAGCCGAAGGGAGTCGCTTAACCAACTGAGCCACCCAGGTGCCTAAAAATTGACATCTTTAATGAATTGAGTCTTTTGACCCATGAACAGGCATCAAATAATAAGAAATGCTTAGGGACAAATCTGACTATATGTGAGTTATATACCCTGAAACCACAAACTTTGCTGAGAGAAATTAAATGTCTAAATACATAGAGAGCTATGCTTCAACCGACCATTTAAAATTTTGCTATGCTTTATTTGCCTTGTTTTTTTTTTTCCCCTTCCTCTCTGTGTTACAGTCCAACTTTGAAGAAATTAAGATATAATAACTTTAAAAGTGTGCTATTTGACTCTACCTTTGGTCACTAATGAAAAAGTGATTGATGGAAAATTTAGAAAAGTAGTGTTTACAATAAATTATTCATGGAATCATTAGGTGCTCTGTGTATTCTCCAGGCACTTTGTTCTTTCTCTTCTTCCCATTTTTCTGTCTACCTTCTGGCACTTCTAGTTCTCATTAGTGTCTTTTGGGGTAGATGGGGTAGAGAGAAGAAATGGGACTGAACTCAAATTCTTTTGTCATTGTTATTAAAAGCCTTTATGGAAAAAGAGATTGAATGTTGTGTTTAGGGATTTCACTTATCTTTTTGTTCCCATTCCATGCCCTGCATTTTCATAGATGAATGACAATTGGCAATAGTAGGAAAGTACAAATATGCACATTTAACTATCCAATGCTACCTTCTGAATTTGTTAATGTGCCTTATCAGTGAATACTCAGAACATATGTGAGGTGAATTTCTCAAGAGGGAAGCCTATCTTTTTGGAGATTTGTTATAATAAAAATGTAGAATTGTAGAAATGTAGAAAGGAAGTGATACCAGCAGAGAACTCAATAGGTTAAATTATCTAGTAGAGTTGGTTTTGTAGCTGTTGCAGTTAAAACAAGCTATTACTGAGAACCCTGGTAAACTTTTGTGTTATTCCCACATGAGATTAACAATTCTTATGAAAACTTGCTTTTGGATCTCATCTTGTCAAAGACTTGGTATAAGTGACAGCTAATATATATATATTACCAACACATGGCTTTTAAGAATTGTGAGGTATGATTAAATTGGATGTTATTTATAAGAGTATCTTCAATAAGAGGTAGTTAAAACTATATTACTCTGGATAAAAGAAAGAAAGAAAATAATACATATTATGATGCAATATCCCTAATTATCTTCATTATAGTTACTTGATTGTTCATTTGCAAATAGGTAGATCAGCAAGACACTCAGTTATTATCACCAGTTTGTAAGGTGTTCATGTAATTATACTTCATTTAGAGTATAACTGCTTACACAGTATGTAGCATGAGGTTATTAATTCTCTGAGGGAAATTGTTGTGAACAAAGGGAAACAAACCAGAAATTGTCAAGAAAAATTGTATTTGGTCTTTGAGAAGTAAAAATAGAAAAAATACAACTGTAATAAGAAAAGAAATAGTTAAAGAGTACCAAGATAATAATTTTGCAATATGTGTGGGTATTGAATCATCATTTTATGCACCTTAATATACACAATTATATGTCAACTATATCTCAATAAAACTGGGTGGGAGGGAAGAGAGTACTGAGAAAGACTAAATTAAAAAAAAAAAAAAAGACTTAATTCAATAAGCAAGTTCTTTTTTTCCCCCCAAATATGTTTACTTTATTTTTTCAGTGTTACAAGATTTATTGTTCATGCACCACACCCAGTGCTCCATGCCATACGTGCCCTCCTTAATACCCATCACCAGGCTCGCCCTACCCCCCACCCCCACCCCTCCTAAACCCTCAGTTTGTTGCTCAATAAGCAAGTTCTATGACATGCATCATATGACATTTAGGGAACCTGCAAATGTCATCAAGGAATCAGTAGTCATCAGTTTGAAAAATCAGAGGTAACAGATAATTTTCCATGTAATCTTTAGGAAATGTATGCATCTTAAAAAAAGGAAATTCAAAAGTGAACTTCTCTGCCAACTGTTTCTGCAGACCTACTATGTGTTAAGCCTTGGAATGCAGAGATGAAAAGTCAAGATCCTGATTTCAAGGACTTCCAGCTGTGACCAAATGAGCAGCTTGGTTAATCTTCTTCCCAAAAAGCAATTATAAAACTGGAAAAAAAATTTAAGTGTTGTAGAATCAATCAAAGGCATGCAATAATCTGAGAAGCTTTATGCTTGAGAAATTATTTACTGTTGGATCTATTCATCAGAGGATGGAAACTTTACTCGCTCAAGATGTTTGAGTGTAATAACCTCAATCCAGCCATTGGTGGACCACTGAACTGTGCAGTTGCAAGGGTGACCCCTAGGAATCCAAGTTTAAAAATGAAAACAAGAATAAAAGGGAAACCAAGCATGGACATAACTAGCTATACTCCATGGGAAGATACATTTCACAGAGTTAGCCCAGTCAATTTGCCAAACAAACAAACAAAACAAACAACAATACAAATCAACAACCATCACTGTTGGGGAGAAATCAGAATCCAGAGTTGCTGCAATATATTATCTAAAATTTCGGTATACCACAAAAAGTTAAGACAACTGGAAAGTGTGACTAACAAAGAAAGCAGTCAATAGAAATTATCTGAGTGTCCCGAAATGTTGGACCCAGTAGACCAATACTTCAAAGCAGCTAAATGAAATTATTTTTAAAGAATTAAAGGAAATTATGACACTCTGAATCAACAAATAATAAATCTCAATGAGTGGTTAGAAATTATTTTTAAAAAAGAATCATGTGGAAATTTTGAAGTTAAAAATGCAGGGCCTGAAATGAAAAATTTAGAGTGACTCAAGAACAGATTTGGGATGGCAGGAGAAAGAATCTGAGAATTTGAGACTGATCAATAGGAATTATCCAATCTGAAGCACACACAAAAGGTACTGAAAAAAAATTAAGAGTTCCTTGGAGATTTGTGGGGCAACAGCAAAAATACCAACATACATGTAATGGGAGTCCCAAAAGGAAAAGAAAGGGAGAAAGCAGCAGAGCAAAATTTTGTTGAAATAATGGCCTAAAACTTCCCAAATGTGAAAACTACCTTTACAGATCCAAGAAACTCAACGAATCCTGTAAAAAATGAACACAAAATTACCCACCATTATGCCTAGCCACATCATGATCAAACTGTGGAAAGCCAAAGAAAAAGAGAAAATCTGGAAAACAGCAAGAGAGAAATAACTCATTACCTGAAGATCTGGTGCGATTAATGATTGACCTCTCATTTGAAAGAAGAAGAGTCCAGAAAACAGCTGAAGGACATAGTCAAAGTGCTGACAGAAAACACACACACACACACACACACACACACACACACACACAGGAAGTATATATCCAGCAAAACTCACCTTCAGAAATGATGAAATAAAATCATCCCCAGATTTAAAGAAGAAAAGAGAAAGCCTGGGAGAACACATCGGTAGTAGACATGCCTTTCAAGAACACAACAAGAAACCATTTGGGCTGAAAGGAAGTGATACCAGAAGAGAACTCAAATTCACAGAAAGAAATGGAATGCACCGGAAATACTAGGTGTGTAGGTTAACATAAAAGGCTCTGTAAGTATATTTCATCATATCTTCTAATGACTTCTTAAAAAGCCATAATTTATCATTTAAATATCATAATATTATATTATTGTATTTGCATACATAGGTACGCATTCATATATATGTAATATATATGACAATAATAGCACAAAATGGTGAGGAAATGGAGCCATGAAGGATCCAGTTTTCTATAATTTACTGCAATTGACTATTAGTTTGCAGTCAGAATGCATATTGTAACCTCTAAAGCATCCATAAAGACAATAATTCCAAATAAAATCACAGAAAAATCAACAAAAGAGTTAGAATACCACACTAAAAATATACTTAACCAAAAATAAATGAGGAATAGAACAGAAAAAGACAAGATATATTAAGAAAAAGCAAATAGCAAAATGAAAAAAATATAAATCCAAACACGTACATTAAATATGAATGGTCTAGAACATCTTGGCAGGCTAGATTTAAAAGGCAGGATCCAACTACATGCTGTGTACCAAGACCACCAATTAGATTCAAAGACACAAATTTATCTAAATAAATGATGGAAAAAGATGTATCATACAAACAGTAGCCATAAGAAAAGTAGGGTTGTTATAATGGTATCACACAAAATAGACTTTAAAACAACAACAACAAAAAAACTACGGGCCAGAAAGAGGAGTATTTCACGATGACGAAAAGGTCAGTAGACCAGGAAGATATAAAATTATAAATGTATAGTATATACACACACCTAACGATAAAGTACCAAAATACACGAAGCAAAAACTGACAGAATTGAAAGGAGAGATGGAACCGGTATGGGAATGAACTGATTAATTTAAACCAACTAAAAATGTATATCTGGATATGACCAGCCATGTCTTTGTTAAAATAATGTTATACTAGACCAGTGTAAGTTCTATTTATAATATATGTAACACACACACACACACGCACAGGTTCTGGAATGAACAATACAGATTTCGGTTCCATAAAAATCTTAAAAGAAGCATTAACTTCTTTTAGTTAGGTTTCTCCTAAGTCTTACAGAAGCAGGAATTTGACTAAAGTCTCATACTAATCTTAGAGAAGTATGCATGTTACAAAAGGTTTCTCCTAAAGGATAATTACCCGTGGTTAGGCATCAGCGTTGAAGAACCTATCAAGTTCAGCCCACAGCCATGTCAAGAACTTGTACTTAATTGATGACCCAGGAAACAGCACTCAGAATATGCTTACCAGATTTAAAGGTCCCGTATGAGGTGACATTTCTAATGCTCTCAAAGGGTGAATTAAAATTCAAAATATGTTATTAATAGGAAAATAAGCCCACACAAATTAAATGAAGTCCCGGCAAAGCAAGCAGAGTGCAAAAAATGCAGTAAAGTAAGAATATGTGGATCAAGGCTGACTCGTCATAAATTTAAGAGAAAAAGAGCTTAAATAACGGGTGAACACTTAATGAATGTAAAAAGCTGATTCGATGCAAGACTTTTTAACAATGTGACATACAGGTTTTAAAAAGGATCTTTTTATTAAGATCAGCTGGTGAATTTTTCTTCATATGTTGTACCCATTTTTTTCTATTATACCTTTAAAAAAGTAGAACATACAAGAAAGTACAGAGAAGAATGAGTGCTATGAAAAGACAATGAATGGAAAATAGGTCCTTCGTGAGGACAAAAAAAAAAAAGGTATTTGGGTTCCCTTTCCCCAAATGGGAAAGAGTAAGAGATAGCAGCATAATTTACAAGTTCTCAAGTTTTGTTTTTTTGGTTTTTTTTATATTTTATTTATTTATTTGACAGAGAGAGAGATCACAAGCAGGCAGAGAGGCAGGCAGAGAGAGAGGGGGAAGCAGGCTCCCCGCTGAGCAGAGAGCCCGACGTGGGGCTCGATCCCAGGACCCTGAGATCATGACCTGAGCCGAAGGCAGAGGCTTTAACCCACTGAGCCACCCAGTTGCCCTCAAGTTCTCAAGTTTTAATATTTGTAGGTTGTTACAAAGCAACTAGGTAAAAATCTAACCAAGGTAAACCTTGGTCTCAGACCGTAGCGTACTGCGTGACCTACTCTGATTCCATGCGCGTATTCAACAGACACACATTACATGTCCCTGTGACGCTAAAATCTCCTAGCTGTGAGACAGAGACAGGGGCAGTGCCCACATCACGGGAAGGTCATGGGAATTAAGTAGGTGTGATGTATAGAAAGTGTTTAGTCCGGTGCTAGGTGTGGATGATCAGTGAGTCAGGGGCCACTGATGGCCATCTGAGTCCCCATCTTCACTGTCACCCCATTACCATCACTGGCCTGTTCAGCATCTTCCTCTCTTTCCCAACCATCACCATCATCCCCGCTGCCTCCTATAGCCCCGTCATTTTTGCCCTCCATGGTGGGAATTCTGCAAGGTGATAAGAATCCACTTTGTTGCTCTGTGAGTCAGTTTTTCCTGCGAACACTTCCTGAATGTTACCGTTTAAAAGGCAAATGTAGATGTGGAACGGGCCCCAATTTGTTGTTGTTAGTTTAGGTCACACTGTGTCGTTGTCCTCTTCATGCTCTGATAATAGATAGCTAGCCATCATTTAATGACATTGATACAAAACTGTAATTTGCTGGAATTATTCTCATTGGGGCTCCTCCAAGAACTTGAGTTCCATTTATATTACAGCAAATTAATTGCTCGGGAAAAAAGTCACACTCGTATGGCATTCTTAACTTTTGTGGCAAAGGAACACAGTGTAAAGCACTTAGACATATCCCTGTTCAAAAACGATTGAATTCAGTTTGAATTCAGCTAGCCTTGCTATTTGCCTTTGCTGTTTTCCCGTGCTTTGTGCTTTGTGTGTTTGATGTAACATCAGTCCGCTGGTAAACAAGGAATGGAGAGCTGGCCCCTCTTCTCTGCCTCTGAACTCCATTTGTGCAGGTTTAAAAAAAAAAACATAATGGAAAGAATTTGGCCATCTTTTTATTATTGCTAAATACTTAACATCTGTGGAGAAAGGGATTCGCTTGAAGAGATGTTCTTAACAATTTAGGGAGGTGGCTTCTATTTTTGTCCAGACTTCGGCTTTGAAATGTTATTGGATCGTTGATTTAGGAAGTGGCTTTGACCAGCATTCCTCAAGAGAAAGGAATAGTGTGTCTCCATATGTCACAGCTTCATGTTGGTGGGTATGGAAGCTTGTTTTAGATACGCCGTTGTCCTCTTCCTAGTGCGATGCATTCCACTATGGTTAAGGGTGGTGCCCAGTGAATGATTGAGTTACTCCTCAGTATGGTCCGTGGACCAGCGCCTTCCTGCAAACTGCCTGCGATCAGTCAATGACAAGATAAATCAGGGACTGAGGGTACGTGCTTGGAACCTTTCGTAGTAATAGGACATAGGCATGACATTCGAATATGTATCTTGTATCTAGCTCTCGTATCTAGAGAAAATCTTAGTTACCAACTGATTGAAAGTTTAAAAAAATGAAAAGCAGTCACAATAACCAAAACAGAAACAAAGGAACAAAATTCTCGTCCTTTATCATAGTGATCCACAGAGTACCAGTTCTGTGGGCTATGACTAGGGTTATGACGAAAGGGCATACCATCCTTCAAGAGGTTTGGGAAGAACTGATAAATTCATGTCTTCAGGACTCCTCTGAGACTGCATTGTTAACCTCCAGGAGAGGGGAAGGGTAAGCCTCTGACCTCGTAAAACCCTAAATTTGTAAAGTATCTGCAATGAGGACTTTCCTAGGGAAGACCTTTATGAAGAGTTAGTATTCCGTAGCCGCCCTTTTTTTTTTTTTTTTTTAAGATTTTTAAATTTATTTGAGAGAGTGAGGGAGAGGGACAGAATCTCAAGCAGACCTCATGCTGAGCGTGGAGCCTGAGGCGGGACTCGATCCCATGACCCTGGGATCATGACCTGAGTAGAAATCAAGAGTCAGGAGCTTGAGCGATGAAGCCACCTGGGCAGTCCTATTCCTGTTCCACAGCTGCCTTAAACGTTGCACGCACTTCGTAAACAGCATTAGGACAGCACCATAATTCTTCAAACTTAATTTTTCCCTCATTTTAAAATTTTTGGAACCCCTGTAATCACGTTACCATTTTTCCGGTATCATGGGTTTCTTTTCATTTAGTTAAAAAACAAAAGCAAACACAAAAACTGACCAGTTGATCAAAAAGAGACAAAGCCCCACCTCCTAGACACCAGGGACTACATTTTTCCCATCATTTCCAGATCATCACAGAGAATGTGGAAAGAGCCTCTGCAGATTATGTGAGGGATGACTTGGCAATAATTGCGTTGGAAAATACTTCTTGGCATAGGCAAGTGAGATTAGGAACTGAACGGATACTGGAATGAATCAGAAACGAAAAGGGTTTTTTTAGTGCCACTCACAGAAGGTAGAGGAAAAAAGATAGGGCAACGAAGAGTTAAAAAGGAAAAAAAAGAAGTCATCGAAAACGTGCTTTAAAAAAACAAACATAAAAGTGGTCCTTGAACTGCTGTCAGATATCAGCGTTCTGAAGCCAAGGTCTGGCTCCAGCAACAAGTTGTAGGGAGGAGATAACTTCCCTTCCCAGTAGATCTGTCCTCTCATTTAGCTGGCATGCTGTTGATTCCAGTTTCCATTTTCTTGAGCTTGATCACATTAAACCAGCTCTGTTGAGCGCCGGGCATCACTCTCGGTGCCGGGTGCTAATAGAGTGCGGAGCAGGTGAAAATCTCCAGGAAATTGGACACGGTCCGTGAACACGTAAGCACAGCCTGGAGTTTGGAAAAGCCCCATAGGATGCTGGTGATCTCGTGTCCCTGTGTGCCCAGTTGGCTTCCTCATCATCTCGCCCCACTCACGGCCCTTTACATCCTCCTGAAGCCCAGCCTTGTTTTCACCATCATCCGGCTTGCCGGGGTCTTCAAGTACACGCGTCAATTACACGCAGCAACTCAACACTGCCTAGTTACTTTTTACTTCCCACTTCCCTGTTTTTGCAAAACCTCTTAAACAAGGTAGCTGATTTCCTGGTCACCTCCCCTGTCCTTCGTGTCGGGCATCTGGCTTTCACAGCGGTAAGGATAGCACCCACCGCGGCTGACTTGACCGCACCAGCCTGGCTGCCTGGTGCTTAGCGGGTGACACGTCATTGCATTCTTGCAATAATCCTCGGGGTCAAGTGTTACTCCTACTGCAATGTTACCGGTGAGACGCTTAGATGAAGCAGCTTGCTCCACACAGCCACCCCTGTGGACCCGGCTGGGATTAAGCCACCTCTTTGTTTACCCCAGAGTGCCAGGAAAATGCTTCCAACTTGAAGAGGCATTATTATAATTCTGCTCTTAGCTGGGAGGCTCACCAACCTCCCAGGGGGTGTTTGCAGATTTGTAGGGGTATTAGGTTATCTCAAAGCTAGAGGTGGGAATTCTACTGGGATCTAATAGCTAGAAAAAGGAGGAGGACCGCGGTGAGAAATGCTGAGGACCACCTCACGGAACAAAAGATTATCCTGTCTCGAATGCCGATAATGCCCAGCTCGGAAACAATGGTAATGGATGAGAATCTAATAATGGATTCGGAAAGCCTAAATAACTTCCCCGAATCCAGAGCCATAAATCAAACTGATCTCTGTCTGGCCCTAAAGCTTATGCCCTGTTCTCTCTCTTCAACAAAACATTAAAATATTATGTATAATTTGATTCACTCTCTGAATTATCATATTTTATATGTAGCATCTCAAATATAATTTATTTAGAGAATAGTTAACTAATTTCCTGATTGAATGTTCTTTTAATACATTTAACGGAGATAGCATGTATCATAGTATTTGCCAGATTTTCAGAAGGATGCTGAAACTTAATGAAAGAAACCATCAACGCTGTATTAGATTAAGAAAGCTGCATATTCTGGAACATGCCACCTTCTCCGCTGTTGGCCAGGAGGGGAAAGGACTCCTTTAGGAAAGCAGAAGGATGTGGAAGGGGAAGGTGAAAGCTAGGTGAAGAGTTTAGGAGAGAAAAAAAAGCCATCCTTGGATTTTTGTTTCCTTCGGCTGACATCCTGTGCCCTGGGCTATCACTTGCAACATTTGCTGCCTCTCAAACTCCACCTTTAAAACTTCATGAACATTCTAAAGGGTTGCCCAAACCTAAATAAGATTCTCTGCTTTCTCCGTATATAAAGGCATCTTTTAATGTGCTCATTTCCAAAATACATGACATGTGTTTTTTGTAGCGGTCATGGGTTGTGTTGGGCAAAGACCTTGTCACTCTTGGTAAAAGAGCCTTGGCCTCATCACAGATCACACACAGGGCTATGCACTTGGACAGCCTCCTTGTCTGCAGATTTTAGCTTTCCTTTCCTAAAAGCAAGGCCATACGTACTTTTATTTTTCCACCCAGAAAAATGTGGTCGTAGTTTCAGCCTCACTCCGTGTCTACCAAGGACACTCCCATCATGAATTGCCTGGAGGGGGAAAAAAAAAAACAGAACAAAACTGTTTCTATTGGTTTCTATAGTTTTTCTCCTCCCTCTTTTCGCAACTTGAGCTATATTTAAATTCCCAGTGTATTCCCAGTGTAGATGACTTTCTGGGCAACGGAGAGAACAGAGAATCTCAAACTTTAGCGGTGAGAATATCTGGGGAGCTTGTTAAAAATGCAGATTTCCAAGCCCTGCACTAGAGATTTGAATTTAGTAGCTTTTGGGGGGAGTAATGCGCTTTGTCGACAAGCTCCTCGGGGGACGGAGTACGGGGAGCTCATGAACCAAACCTAGAAGACGGTTCGTTTGGCACTTGGTAGGCCCTTGATAAGTAGTTGTTGAACGGCTCTAAAGGCTCTCCTGATGTGTTTATTGCCATTGAGAGGCTGTCACCTCTAACCACAAGAGCTTACAATCCTGGAGGATTCTTCAGCCCCTCAGCTTTGTCCCCGTGTTTTCAGTGACTCTGAAAGTTGGCTGCTTCTCACAGGCTCCTGCACAGCCCCTCCCCATGCCCACTGCTTCAGGCCCTCCTGTCCCACGGGGTATTGGCAGGGTCCCCAGGCTCCAGATTCTTCCCTCCTCATGCCCGTGCTTCTGTGCATTAAGAGCCTCTTCATGATTTGGCCCAAGCTACTTTTCCACTTGACCTCTCGCTCCTCTCCTTCCCTTTAACCCTACTGGTTTACGCGTTTGTCCCTAAGAGCGGGTTATGCGTTTCCACCTCTCTGTCTTGGCTCATGCCATCTCCCCGTGGGCAGAAAAGGGTTAACTCAGCAGTCCTGGGTGGTTCAGACCCTGCACTTGCTGAAGAAATGTGTCTTCAGGACTAGCCCTTGGCCAGCTCCTGAGAGGTGACCTCTGAGCCCCTGAAATATTCTTCCTTATAAGAGCGTCTTATATACCCAAGTCCTGGGGCCATGCTGTATTTAGGGGTAAACTCCTCTTTGTATGCGTGAGGTCTATACCGTGACCCAGCAGTTTCGCTTTTTGAAGCTTCGTCTATAGAAATCACCCAAGAGTAAACTGTGTGCTGCGGTCTTTGTTGAAACAGAAATCGGAAATAACCCAGTTATCCACTGATGACAATATTAATGGAGTAAGAATTCCTTAAGAGGAGTAGTGCTAGAACTTCCGCTTACTGAGCCCATTCTGTTCCAGCCCTGTGCTAAGTGTTTTACTTAAAGTATGTCACTTACATTTATAGCACATCCTCTGTAGGTTAACCCCACTTAGAGAAACACTGGGACACCTAGCGGTGAGATGAGGTCACGTGACCAAGACCCAGATGACTGTATCCGTCAATTCGAGCAAGGCTTGAAAAGAGTGATTATAACAGAGTCGAAGAGCCCCGTGTGCTGGCATGGAAGGATGCTCACAGCACATTATTAAGCTTAAAGAGGAAAATCGTGAAATCCTTTGCATGTTACCATCTTGCAAGCTATATATATGTCTATGCATATTGTGTATAAACTATGTTCAACATACATATTAAGCGTAATTTTTAGTTGTAAAAAAAATTTAGAAAATGAAGCCAAGCGCAAAGAAGAAAGTCATGATCCGTGGCCCGATCTGTTATTTCCTTGGAGCAGCATTTCTTTTCTGGGTCCTAAGACCAGATCGTATCAGCGGACCCAAGAGACCGCAGTGCCAGCAGGTTTTCTCAAAGAAGAGAAGAAAAAGAAAAGTTTTGTTGTTGAACTAAATTTAACAAACACATGTCGCATCCTCTCCTTGTTCTGGTGCAGATGTGTTTATTAAAGAACTGCAGTAAAGCCCTTCTTTATTGAGGATTTCTTGGATTGAGTGACTGTCTAACTCTTACACAAGTTGACTGTCCCTCCCCTGGGCAGCCGGCGGGATGGAGGGTGACTGCTGCTCCCCTCTCATGGCAGGAACCTGGGCGCTGGCCGTAACTATTTTCTCATCTCTTCATCCAAAACCAAAACAAGAGCTCCAGTTCATTTATTCCACCAATATTCGTACCTTCGCGATCTGTAGGCATGACCCAAATTGACTCCACCTGAGCCAGATGCCCAGGAAGTGACTATGGAGAAGATGCCCTGACCAGTTGGCCTTGGTCATAACTTGGACAGTGTGGTCAGGGCACTGAGCTCTGTGGTGGCCCAAATGGCATGAATCACAAATATCTGAGATGGGAAAATTAGTTTGGAATGGAAACTAATTTTCCATTCCAACTCATGGAAAAGAGTTGAGGGAAAAGATGGCAAAGTATAAGACGTCCTTATATGCTGCCTTATTCTCTTGCTGTACTCTTTGGTTGGAATTCCTTTGTGTTTCGTAAAAACACGTATTATATATACACAACATATATTCCTATACTTTTTCGGTTAATATATTATGAACATTTATTTCCCATTGACATTATTCTTCGGAAACAGCTTTTAGAGCTACTTCATGTTCCATTTTATGAATGAAGTATATCTATTTTTCAAATTTTATTTTAAAGTCGAGTATAGTTAACGTACAATGTAGTATTAGTTCCAAGGGTACAATATAGAGATTCAACGCTTCCATCCATCAGCCAGTGCTCATCACAAGTGCCCTCCTTAATCCTCATTCCCTATTTCCCTCATCCCCCCACCCACCTCCTCTCTGGTGACCATCATTGTGTTCTCTGTAGTTATGAGTCTGTTTCTTGGTTCGCCTTTCTTTTTCTTTTTTTACTCTGCTCATTTGTTTTGTTTCTTAAATTCCACATATGTGTGAAATCATGTGGTCTTTGTCTTTCTCTGACTGACTTATTTCACCTAGCATTATACCCTCTAGATCTATCCATGTTGTTGCAAATGGCAAGATTTAATTCTTTTTTTATGACTGAGTAATATTCCATTATGTATACATACCATATCTTCTTTATGCATTCATCTGGTGATAGACACTTAGATCGTTTCCATAATTTGGGTATTGTAAATAATGTTGCTATAAACATAAGGGTTCATATATCCCTTTGAATTAGTGATTTTATATTTTTTAGGTAAATTGCTGGTAGTGCCATTACTGGATCGTGAGGTAGTTCTATTTTTTAACCTTTTTAAAAAAAGATTTTATTTATTTGAGAGAGAGAGAGAGTGCATAAGCAGGGGGAGGGGCCGAGGGAGAGGGAGAAGCAGACTCCCCACTGAGCAGCGAGCCCTACTTGGGGCTCCATCCCAAGACCCCAAGATCATGACCTGAGCCAAAGGCAGATGCTTAAATGACTGAGCTGCCCAGGCACCCCTATTTTTAACTTTTTGAGGAGGCTCCATACTGTTTTCTACAGTGGTTGCACAGTTTACATTCCCACCAACAGTGCACGAGGATTTCCTTTTTTCCACATCCTCGCCAACACTTGTGACTTGGGTTTTTTATTTTAGCCATTCTGACTGGTATGAGGTGATATCTCATTGTAGTTTTGATTTGCATTTCCCTGATGATGAGCATCTTTTCATTTTTCTTTTGGCCCTCTGTATGTTCGGAGAAATGTTTGTTCATGTATTTTGCCCATTTTTAACTGGATTATTAGTTGAGTTGTAGATTACGGTGTTGAGTTGTAGAAGTTCTTTATATATTTTGGATAGTAACCCTTTATCAGATATGTGATTTGCAAATATCTTCTCCCATTCACTAGGTTGCCTTTCATTTTGTTGATCCTTTCCTTTGCTGTGGAGTTTTTTATTTTGAAGTAATGCTAATAGTGTATTCTTGCTTATTTGAATGAACTATATTTTATGAGTATATTCCTCCATTGTTAGGCATTTAGCTTGTCTCTAATTTTGATTTTAAAAAGCTCTGGTGTATACATTCAGCATCAAGAATTCTTGGTTCTCAAGAACCATTTAGTGTCACAAGACCACATATGACACCATTCTACTCAAAAGTGTATAGAATGGGAGCCCAGCTTGCTGAAGGGCAGAGATGGCTACCCCTTTCCTACAGAGGTCCTTGCAGTGGTCCGCAGAAGCTCACATGCGAAGAGATGAAATGCATATCAAGTAAGCACAGGAACTGTCCTGGCTTCGAAGCCTTATGCCCCCCAGGGAACCAGCAGCTCCGACAACAATTTCATGGGGACAAGTTTCAGAGTCCTTGTAAAGGACATGTCCAATTATAAGAGCACACACCCAGGGAAGCTCGAAGCTGTGGTTCCTATCCATTATTTATAGGTCCCATAGCCTAGATGCCTCTTAACAGCCCACGGTCAGGTTTACTATAAGTCATGTTGACTAGTTGTCAACATACTTGATGTGCTCTTCCATCAGGTTACCAGGTAAGTGAAGGTCAAATCTCATGTGGAAATAGGGAAAGGCTTTATAAACCCTTTACTCACAAACATTTTAAACGTAAATCACTGTCCAGGTATATGCTTATTTTCTTAAAAAAAAAAAAAACCTAAAAAGTGGGAATATTGAGCCCAAGAGAATTAGCAATTTAAAAATCCCTAATGCGTACAGCTAAATTACTGGCCAGAAAGGCAGACCAAATTAAAACACTACTGCTGGTACATCTGTCACGGTTGTGCCCTCACCTGACTTTCCAGTATCACTCACTTCTTTGACTTTCTACGTGAATGTCACTTTCCCTCTGGCCCCGTGAGCCTCTCGACCATTCCACTCATTTCATCCTCTTTCACATTTCTTGCTTAGCCTTGTCCTCTGACTAGAATGTTCTATCATTTCTCTGCCTGGTCTCACCTCATTTCCCTTTAAGAGTATTCTAGAAATGTGACCTTCTCTCAAAATGATCTCCAAACACTGCTTTCCCTCGACTCTTTCCTAAGTAGAATTCTTGACCCACCCTGTCCTTCCCAATGCTTTTTGTTCCAAAGGTTACTTTAATGCTTTTCAGGTTGTCTTATTGTCTTCTGTACCAGACTATGAACTCTTTATAGTTGGAAACTACATTTGTAATGCTCTAGTTCAGAGCACTCTGATTAGTCTATAATGGCCTTTTAAAAATGTTTGTTGAAGAGCATGAATTAGTTTAACAATCAAGATTTATTGGACAGTTCTTCTAGGGTGGGCACTATTGAAAGTCCTCCATCCCCAGCTTCTAGAACTGTCCGTGCACATAATAGATGACCAGTGAACAGGAAGCGCTGGTTGAGGGAGTGAGTCAATGCAGACAGGGCACTGGATTAAAGAGGGAAGGGAGAGAATAAACCAACAAATAAGAAACCAACAAATAAGATGGAATAAGTGCTATGAAGAGAACTAAAAGGAATATGATGTTATAAAATGCTGGGTGGCCATGCTAGCTGGTCGTCAAGGAGGGTTTTGGTGCCGAAGTGACAAGTGGGATGTTTATGCCAAGAAGTCATTGGCTGTGCAAAGGTTTGGAGAAGAGCGTCCCAGGTGGAATAGAGCCTAGGGCAAGGACCCTGTGATGGAAAGAGCCTGGCATGTTTCGGGTGATGACGAGAAATGCTCTGGGGCGGGCCAGAACAGAAAAACAGAGATGATTTTCAAAACATTTAATGGCGGCTACATTTTGAACATGGATGAATCATCACTCATGTCAACCGCTGTCTCCCTCTGCCTCCCGTCATCCCACTTTCTGACTCTGCATGTGTCCTGGATCCAGAGCCCAGAAAGCTTTAGGGACACCCATCTCATCAGTACCATCCTTTGGTTCTCCTCCAACTCTGATCGGATGAAAGAATACTCCCTATCTATATTTATTTCGTGGGATGTCGGGCAGATCATATTTCAGTGGGTATTCTGGAATTCCTGTAAGACTGAGTCTGAGGCTGTCAGGAGGTTGTTTGGAATAGCTGTAGTATAGGGCCCTGATTCCCAAACTTTAATGCTCTGGGGAACCCCATGAATGTCTTGCTAAAATACCGATTCTAATTCAGCAGGTCTGGGGCGGGACCCGAGATTCTGCCTTTCAGCCAAATGTTTGAGGGACCCCTCGAATTAAGGAAATGCATTTTGAGAGTCACAACTCAAAAAAAGGAAGGAAAATGTTCTTTCCTATTTTTCGGATGTGCACCTGGATAACTTTCCAGGTGATGTGGGCACTGCGGGTCCATGGTCCCCACTTTCTATAGAAGGTCACAGAGCTCCAATTCTGAGTCTTGGCCCCCTGTTAAAACCCACGAGGGAACTTTTAAATTTCTTGGCCACCCTCAGGCTGTACCTGATGTTGCTTGAATCTAAACCACTAGCGTTAGGACTCAGGCAGGTCTATTTTTTAAATTCCCCTCATAATTCTACTCTTTGGTGCATGGTCTCACCCAGTCCCGTTGATCACAGGCTAGCTCCTGCAGTCATTGGTGAAGCAGCAGGTGCACTTTCGGAAAACAGACCTCCTAGGAAAAGAAAACCTTACCCTGTAAAAGTCCGAAAAGAAGTCTAAAGATAGTTACGATTTAAGGTTTTTAAACTTCATTTTCATTAAGAGTGTGTTTGTGTTTCCTCCCTTAAGAAAAGGCAAGACTTCGTTCTTGCTCTTCGGCTGTCCTAATTTAAAACTCCTGTTATTGATGCTGGACTTTATTGAAAGAACTTTTCTTTTTCTGAAGCCTTTTAGACAAACTAGGGCTATAAAGTGGGGGGGGGGCGGGGAATGGAGGGACCTGGACCCTGGCTTTTGCTGTAGAGCCCAGTGGAATGAATTAGTGGAGTCTGAGGTTGGTTGGCGTTCTCTCCAAACTGATGAAAAAAATTACACCCTTCTGGAGCCCACTGTAATTAACTCTCGGACAGCATTTCCATTATAAATCCCCATTTTAAGAGGTTTGTTACTCAGCTGTAAAATTTTGCTCTAGGCTACGGCTTGGACATAGACAATTTAAGCTTGAAAGAAGCTTTAAAAATAAAAGTTTTTTTTTTTCATTGAGCAAGTGAAGTGTGGTTTTTAAAAGGAATGAAATACCCACTATTCTCAGACATTCTTTGCATCTCTATTTTTTTCTCCAAGTGGTCTTGATTCCCAACGAATGAAGCCTAGTTATTCACATATTTTAAACCAAATGTTTAAACGACCGAATGTTTGAGGGACTCTTTGAATTAAGGAAATGCACTTTGACGGTCACAACTCAATAAAAAGGAAGGAAAATGTTCTTTCCTATTTTTCAGATGTGCAGAGCTAGGGTGGAGCAGAATTCTGTTCTTTGAAGATCCTCAGTCTGTTGTTCATTTTTCAAGGAGTTACACAAGAAGAAAGCTGAATTGAACAACAGGAAGTGCATTCCCTATGTGTGTGCTTTCACTGACAATTTCTCAAGAGGGTCCTAAAATGTCTCTCTGTCATAAGTGCATGTTAAAATAAACAGTGGTCAATTTCAGGATTAAAAAATAATCTTGATTTCTGTTTATTGGTATTAGGGACTTCTGAGGGCATTCTCTCTCCGTATTTGGAAGGGAACTGCTACCTTTTTCTGGCTTATGTTGCTCCCCCAATGGCGTACTGAGTGGGGATGTCTTGGATTTCTCACAGCCCCTCACCTGTTGCCTCATTAGCATCCTATGTGCTCACAGCGAGATTCTTCCCCTGCCCCGCCCCTTCATCTCCCTCTGACCTCGGATGCAACAGCCATCACGTTTACCTCCTGCCTGACTGTGGTGTAACAGAAACTCGACTGCACACACTGGGGCCCGGAGTGACTCTGCCCTAGGTCCGTGAGTCTGCACAGCCTTACTCGTGGTCAGTATTGGTCAGGCCAAGGCCCTGCAGGACTTCAATCGTCCAGACAGACCTTACGCAGTGTAATGGCGGCAAAGAACACTTTATAAATTTATGCTGTTGGCATTAAAAGTACTATTTCCTTTGTGGGGTGTGCAGTTAAGGGTCCAACTCTTGATTTTGGCTCAGGATCATGAGATTGTGTGATCGAGACCCAGGTCAGGCTCTGTGCCGAGCCTGCTTAAGATTCTCTCTCTCTCCCTCTCCCCATCTCCTCCTCCCCCACCTGCCCCACTTGCAGGCTCTCTTTCTCCCTCAAAAAATAATAAATAACAAATAAAAGTAGCATTTCCAGCATCTCCTTTGTAAGAGGAGATAATACAAAATCATGACATATAAAGATTCTATAAGCAACTACCAATGGAAGAAAGAACAAAGGTAGGCATTAATTTTAAAAGCACACTGTAGGTTCTTTGTCGATGATAGTAGGGAATTCAAGGTGTTCTGGCTGTAACCCTCAATTTGCTTGGCTGTGTCTATTCTAACTGAAACAGTGATGCCTCACATTTTTGTTCCGGCATCATCTCTAGGGAATGATGCCTGACCATTGCCACCCCCTACCCAGACAGACTCATCAAGTCTTTCTCCCTCCTTTCTTCTTCCTCTTTGTCTTCCCACTATACCTTCCCTTACCTCAAATGTAACTCCTCAGAATGTCTGAGTCTGTCTGTCTGTCTGCTCTCCAGCAAGCCGGTTGTGAGCTCTTTGGGGTCAGAGACTGTATCTTATTCATTGTTAGAATCCTAGGGCATAGCGCCTTGCCCCAGTACCAGGCTCAATGAATATTTCTTGTACAGATCAGTAACAAAATGAATAAACCAACAACGTGGAAACATAGGGACCTGTGCCTGACCAACTCCTAAATTCATTTGCCAGTATCCTATACTACTGTCTGGTTTTATCCATGTATTTGGGAAAAAAGGGTTCTGGTTTTGTTTGACAAGGGCTCATTCCCAGCAGTAGCAGTAGAAACAGTAGTAATAGCTAACATTTCCTGAGTGTTCAGTCACCAGGCACCCTTCATAGTGCTTTAGCTGTGTTATTGCAGGTCGTCTTCACAGAAGCCAACATGGTGGCCATCACCATTGGCCATACTTGATGGATGAAGGGACAGATCTGTAGCCCACATCACTACTGTTGGTGGTTCCAACCCAGCCATTTCCATCTGAACCACCTTTAGTCACTGTGATCTATGCATGAGATAAACAATCTCACTTGGCGCCCTTCCCTATGTGCGCGTCATGGTTAACCCTATTTTCACATCAGGGGACCGCCGCTCTTCCGCATTTAGCTTGGCAACCACCACACCCCTGTGCAAAGTCCATTTCTCTGATCTTCATTTCCTTGTAGCATGCACATGTTTTCCTTTCAGTCCCTAGCTGTTGGTGTTTTATGACTCGGGGGGCTCAAGGAGGCAGCTGTATTGTTAATGTAAGTCATTACCAAGACGTTTCTGCTCTTTTCCGCAAACTCATAATCTGTTAAAAGTTCTGGTTTGGGTTTTCCTCACGTCTTATTGCTGACAGTTTTAGCAGTGTGTGCCGGCATTATCGCTGTCTCCAGGGGACCAATTGAGACATGAAGGTTTCTGTAATTGTCTAAGATCACTTGCCACTTTATATAGTACAACTTGCTCACGTAGGTACACTTAGCTTCCAAGCGAACCTTCTGGCCCCAACGGGCTATATAAAATCATCTGATGCCGCTATGACTTTAAAGACAACAAAATATTAGCTCTGAATCATTTGCTTTTGTTAACTCACGTTTTAAGGCTGCCTTTGTACGCTGAGAAGGGAGCTTTGCGCAGTGGCAGTATCGTAGCCAATGAGGTTTATCCGAGGCGCGATTATTGCTAATTGTACGCTGAGAAGGGGAAAACTGATAAGCCGGGATTCTTTGGGGAAATGAAAAAAAAAAAAAAGGGATAGTTTTCTCATCCTCATTTCTTTTCCTTGCTGATGATAGAGGTTTGCAATGCTCTTCTTATAAACTTTCTGCTAATTCTTTCCCATCTGAAACATGGATATTAATTTATTTTATTTTACTATTTTATTTTCTGCAAACAGTGGATCATGGCCCATTTCAAAAGCTGCTCTAATTCAGGTTTTGCTTGAGCTGAGAGCAATTTAAAAGTGAGCACCAGGGGCCCCTGGGTGGCTCAGTCGTTAAGCCTCTCCCTTCGGCTCAGGTCATGATCTCAGGGTCCTGGGATCGAGCCCTGCATCGGGCTCCCTGCTCGGCAGGAAGCCTGCTTCTCCCGCTACCATTCCCTCTGCTTGTGTTCCCTCTCTCGCTGTGTTTCTCTCT
>CM053617.1:4765079-4782810 GCA_028646535.1 Procyon lotor | reverse complement strand
AGGCTCTATGACATCTGGCTGAGGTCCAGGGTCACGTACTCTCCACCACATAGACCCCAGCCCTACTCCATAAAAAGTTACCTTAGCTTTCAGAGAGTCAAAAGTTTCCCAAAAAGAGGGGAGGGGGGCATCTCCCTGTGCCAGTGATGGGAATTTTATGCTTAGTGAGAAAACTGGGGGAAGTAGTTCAAAGTCATCCCCCAGTGAATACAAGGATGGAGGAAAAATGGAAAGAGAGAAAAACATAAACCTTAGCCCAGCACTTTTCAGAGCGGTTCAAGGACCATTTGCATCAGAATTACATAGGATGCTTGTTAAAAATAAAGATTCCAGGGGGCACCTGGGTGGCTCCGTCGTTAAGTGGCTGCCTTATCAGGTCATGGTCTCGGAGTCCTGGGATCAAGCCCCGCATCGGGCTCCCTGCTCTGTGGGAAGCCTGCTTCTCCCACTACCATTCCCTCTGCTTGTGTTCCCTCTCTCGCTGTGTTTCTCTCTGTCAAATAAATAAAAAAATCTTTAAAAAAAAAATAAAGATTCCAGAGCTCCACTCTGGACCTACGGAGTCACACTCCATGGGGGTGCAAAAAGAAATTTCCGGCAGCTCTCCACGTGGTTCTTGTGCGCACTGAAGTCTGAGACTAGCTGCCTTAGGTTTGTTTTACAAACAAATTTCATGAAACATTTTCTGGGAAGTCAATGCAAATTTCAGCTTTGATTTATTGCATCCTTCCTAACGCCTGCATGCACACACGAGCCTGTGTACACACACACACACACACACACACACACACACACACACACAGAGTTTTGTAAGTTTCTAACGGGAACGGGAGGAAGAGGATGGAAGTGGATTAATTGAAATCTTCATGTGTGGTTTTAGACCTCAAGATCCACCCCACCCCTGCACTTTGGCTTATCTTCCCCCCTTTAGCATTTCTTTTATGCATGAACCACCCCCCCACCCCCCACCCCCGCCACTCCACTTTCAGGTTTTCTGGCCATAAGGGAAATTCCCAGGTGCAAGCACATTCAGTCCTCAGCCTCAGGAAAGACTCTGATGTGAATCTTTGAAGACGGAGGAACTGAAACATTAAAGAGTCCAGGTGCCAATAGATTCGAGCCGGAGTCCCAAAGGGGAATTTGTTTTCAACACAAATACTGATAATACAGTAATTGTGGAGTGAATATTTATAGTGTGTTGAGTGCTCTGATCAGCACGGCCCTTGTTCTCTTGGGGGGATGTCAGGGTGGGTAAGTCAGGCCGTGTAGGGGAAAAGCGGTGACCTGGGGAATTTATGCTGAATGTGCATCCCTTTATGTCCTTCAGCCCGGAGGGTTTTGGGTTCCAGGCCTCATCCTCATTAACCCTTCGGTCACCGAGCCTTCTGCCGGTGGTCCTACCCACTGGAGGAGGTAAAACTGAGAACCGATTAGAAGCTTCGAAAAGCACCAGGTGAAAAACACCTGTAGTCATTCCTTAGCCACCCAACAGCCCAAGGGTGTTTAAACGCTACCCACTCCTCCAGATTTAGCTCAAATGCCAAATTCTGCACGAAGCACTGACCGTGTCACAAATAGTATTATTGTAGTCTTAGTTTTATCCCGATTAATGTTACCGTATCACCTACGGCAACATAGAGATATGTATGATATACTAGTTTGAAGATGCTAGCCATGCTACTACACTATATATTAAAACCTAGAATGATACGATTGCTATCCAGTTAAAATAGTACGAGCTAGAGAACAGTAACAGCCACAGGGGTGCCTGGGGGGCTCAATCGGTTAAGCATCTGCCTTCGGCTCAGGTCATGATCTCAGGGTCCTGAGATCGAGTCCCACGTCAGACTTCCTGCTCAGCGGGGAGTCTGCTGCTCCCTCTCCCCTGCTGATGCTCTCTCTCTCTCTCTCAAATAACTAAATAAAATCTTAAAAAAAAAAAATAAAGTAACTACCACAACAGCGATGGCGGACAGTTCCCGAGTGCGTCCCTGGTGTGCTGTCCAGCCTGACCCAAGCACCACAGAATGCTTCCCACCGTTCCGTAAGGGGGGATTCGAGGTGCTCTCCCTGCAAATGAGACAAAGCTTCTGTCATCCATTGAATGATGAGACCACAGTTTGCACCCACAGCCCCTCCTCCTAATCAGCAGGTCTCCTTCCTCACTCCCTCGGGGCCAGACCCGCATCCACGCTTTGGTGGGAACACTCGACGTTCAACATCTTTCCTCATCGTGACACAGGAGTCGCCAGGGCCTGGGGGGCAGAATACGGTTAACCTCGGAGAGCCTGAGCCCCGTGCCACCCAAATGTCTGTGGAAGAGTTTAGAATTCCACACTCCAGCAGGGTCAGGTGTGCGGACGGCAGCGGCTGCCCATCCTCTCCTGCGTTCAGCTCCAGGATGGAGCCAATTATTCACAACTTATTCCTAGTGACGGCGGAAGGGAATTCCTACAAGATTCCCATGCCGATTCCTTCCCACAAGGATGAAGGCAATTACTACCCAAACATTTGCAGAGTGTCAATCAGATTTGTGATGAGTTCTATTAAACTGTATAATACTATGATATGATATAGAATAATGTACAGCAAGCACCTACCGTGTGCTGAGCGTTCTGCTAAACCCTTTGCAAAATCGTCTCATACCCCTTACCACAGCTCTTTGAAGCAGATTATTATCTTTTCCCTAATGATGAAAGTCAAAGAACTTGCCCAAAGTCACTCAGGCAGTGAGTCACAGGGTTTGGATTTGAAATCCAGTTTGACTCCAAAGTCTGCTTTTCATCAATTAATCACTCTTCTAGCCAACCGATTTTGCCCTTCCTTCCTCCTTGCTTTCTTTCCAAGAACACTTAATTGAATGCTTCCTCTGTACGAGGTATGTCTGTTGAATGATGCAAAAGTGGGCAAGCAAGTCACGGTTCTTGCCCTGACAAGACACGAGGCAGAGTCAGGAGAAGAAAGAAGTAAAAATGAAACTCCGTGGAGAAGGCTATGGTAGCATCTGCAGTGTAGACTGAGGACGGAGGTGGGCCGGCCGTGTTGCCTCGGTACCTCGCTTCGCTCTCGAAGTGCAGGTGAATCTGCTTGGCTACCCTTGGGGCTCCGTGTCACCAGCCCTACTTGTGTGTGATGATGCTGAGTTTCAGAGCGATCTGGGCCCTGGCTTAAGGCCACACAGACGGCAAGTGGCAAGGGTGCTCTTCAAAGCCCCGTCTGTAATACCCAAGGCTGGTGCTTTCCTTAGTAGACCAAGTCACCAGGGACTGATGGGAAAGTAATGAAGATGGAATGGCTGCTTTTTTTCCATGGTAGACTATGCATTTTCTACTAAATAAAACTGAATTAAACTTTTCCTAGGCAAACCCTCATCCCTCTACATACTTTAGGGGAGAAAAAAAGTCCCCAAGTCCTATGTTTTTTTGTTTTTTGTTTTTTTTTTTCTAAAGATTTTATTTATTTGACAGAGAGAAACAGCGAGAGAGGGAACACAAGCAGAGGGAATGGTAGCGGGAGAAGCAGGCTTCCTGCAGAGCAGAGAGCCCGATGCGGGGCTCGATCCCAGGCCCCTGGGATCTGACCTGGGCCGAAGGCAGACGCTTAACGACTGAGCCACCCAGGCGCCCCCCTATGTTTTGATGATTCTTTCTGTGAGGGCCATGGAGGAATCCTCAAGATAATCGACAGACCCTCTGATAGTTATTTCAAGTTCTACCCTGATGGAGTTTGCTAGGCTAGTTATTCCTTGGTTCATATTTATTTAGATTTTAAGCCTGCCCACATTGGATTAATAGCCAAGAACCAGCTTCATCTGGGGCTGTGATGAACTAATCAAGGGCTAGTGCTCAATGCAGAAAGAAATGCCAAGGGGCCGATGTACTTGACTGCTGGCTCCCGGGTCTTCAGGCCATCGCTGTTGCCTCACCACAAGTCTTGGGGGATCTCATGTCTTGCTGGTCCTCTGAATTTTCTTTATTTCTTGTAAAATAAACACAATGGCATGGCCTGGTTCCAGAAGAAGGGTCAACTAGCCTTCTGCTCTGAGAAGATTACTTATGCCCTGGAAGAGGAGACAAAGGAGCAGGATTCTTTAAGGGTCATGGAAAACTTCCACTTTCCTGAAAATGCATTTTACAGGAGTCCAGCCCTGCTTCTGAACCACTGACGAGACCATCAACAGCACAGTAGAGTCTCCGATGTAAGTCTGAGCTCCTTGATCCGCACCAGCCTCCCCGCCGTCATAGCGGTTCCATGTGTTCTCGGAGCTGTCTTCGATCCTTTTGAGTCCCTGAAGTGGTGGCAGAGGGTCCAGGAAAGCATTCCTGATTACAAGTCTCTGTTAAACTTCTACCATCCCTGGTCTGTGGACTGCTGGTCTACCCCGTGACTTCTCAAGCATCTACACTCTTTGTAAACATCTCATATTCTGAACAGCACCCTGCATTTTACTAGTGTCTGATTACATTTTTAAAGACTGTCCTTGTGGACAGTGTTTGGACACGAGACAACTAATTTCCTGCGTCATGTGTGGATTTTCAGAACAACGCCGGAGGGGCTAAGAAGACTGTTTCTCTGTTGACTACAAAAACTGTTTTTAACATCTGCCCAGGGCCAGAGTCTTATCTCTCCCAGTGTATTAAAAATCCTATGCTGGAGAGTCAGTGTTAAAGGAAGGGTATTTAATTAGTTGAGTGCTTTTGAAATCATCTTTTCGAGGTCTGAGATAGCGCCGAAGAATCAAAGGCCCCAGCTGACACCGACCCTACTTACCTGGAAGTGATATTCAAAGAGAGAAGTCTGGGCTCCCTCTGAGCCGTCCCCTTTGCCCCACCCTGTTCACAATTTTCTCCTTCGCTGAAGCTCAGCAATAGTTGGCCAAGGTGGTAGGCTGCCAATGCATTGGACTAGTGAAAGTTACTCTCATCAGACCAGAGTCCTGGCAAGTTCAAACTCAGCAGAGCAAAGCCATCGTCTCTTCTTCTCCTTAGTACTCAATAAAATCATTCACTCACCCTAGTATATCTTAAAAAAAAAAAAAAAAGGCATCGATCTTCTCTGTAAGGAAAAGATGACTCTGAGCAAGACTTATCAGTTTCTCGTGAAAGACGCTACATTGTGGAAGTGTTAAGCAAGAGCCTCGTTAGTCTTACACTATAAGAAATTAGGGATATGAGGGGTCACACTGCAAGTAAAAGGCTATAAACAGGCGACCTGTGGGTGACACGGAGCCCTAAATATGTCTTGTTTGATCTACACAGAACTAGCATTTAAAATTATCTCCTTGGGGCGCCTGGGTGGCTCAGTTGGTTAAGCGGCTGCCTTCGACTCAGGTCACAATTCCAGGGTCCTGGATCAAGTCCCACATCCGGCTCCCTGCTCAGCAGAGAGCCTGCTTCTCTCTCTCCCTCTGCCTGCCATTCTGCTTACTTGTGCTCTCTCTATCTCTCTGTCAAATAAATAAATAAAATCTTTTAAAAATAAATAAATAAAATTATCTTCAGCTTCTGAAAGTAAAGAGGCAAGAAAATCCAGGAGAACATCTTTACGATCTTGGGTTAGCAAAACTTCCTTAGACAGAACACCAAGATCATGATCCACGAAAGGAAAAAAATAGAAAAGCTGCACTTTGGCAAAATTAAAAACTTGTGTTTTTGAGAGGCGCTCTTAGAGCAATGAAAGAAAGTCACAGACTGGGAGAAGTACTTGAAAATTATATATCTGATAAAGGACATATATTCAGATTAATAAGGAACCCTCAACACTCATAAATAAATAAATAAATAAATAAATAAATAAATAAATAGCCCCATGAAAAGAGGCAGAAGATATAAATAGACACTTCGCCCAAGATGTCTGGACAGCAAATAAATACACAGAAAGATGCCCAAACTGAATGAGCTGATTGGGGAACGCATAATAAAAACCAGAGTGAAAATGAGTAAAATGTAAAAGGCTGACCATACCAAGTGTTAGCAGGCATGCAGAGCAAATGAGCTCTCACATATTGCTGGGGGGGCATGTAAGGTGGTACAGCCATTCTGGGAAGAGTTTGCTTGTCTCTTAAATATTTAGCTATTGCATGACCCAGCTGTTCTGCTCTTAGGTGTTTATCCAGGAGAAACAAAAGCATATGTCCAAAGACTTACTTTATTCTAGGCCCCTCACCCAACTAGAAACAACCCAAACATTCTTTAACAGATGAATGGATAAACAAATTGAGGCATACACATAGAATAGAATACTACTCAACCGTAAGAGGGAATGAACTACGGATACAGACATCATGAATGAATCTCAGATAATTATGCTGAATGCAAGAAAAAACCAAAAGACCAAATAAAGTACAATACTGTATGATTCCAATTATATAAAATTCTAGAGAATGCAAATGAACCTATGGATTCATTTTTCTAGAGTGAGCCTGGTGTCAAAGATCACTTCGACAGAAGGGACTCTGAGAACTTCATGAGTGCGATACACTTCTCTGGGCTCCCACAGTTGCTCCCTTGCCTGCTCCGGAGGCTGATTTCAGCTCTTCAACTTCCATCAATAACCCTGGCTGGCATGAATCAAAAGAATGCTTTATTGAAAGAGAAGAGTTGATAAGGCTTCTATACTCTTCTATAGCTCAAATCACAAGGCTCGAAAGTTGAGCGGGGCATTCCCCCACCAGACCATCAGCTCGTCCTTGGTTGAAGACTTCCAACAAGCTGGGACTCGGCTGGCCTGATTCTGGCCTGATTCTCTTCCACAGTCCCCTGTGGCTGCTTTGAGAATCCCTATCTGCTTCATCAGGGTCTCAGACAAAGTCTCCTTAGACTTTCTAGATTTTGGCAAGGGGAGGCCAGGAATCCCTGTGCTGATCTCGGTAATAATTAATTGTAACACTTCCCACTACCCAGGGCAGATTAGAACTTCCTTCCTTTTGAGATCTCTGCTTTCCGATTATGGTCATAAACAGCCCATGTGGAGACCCTAGCATGGGGTCGTTGTGTCTGCTCACCTTGCACAGCCCAGCCCTTTGAAGCTTAGAGCTCTGTCTATTCCGCAGGCTAGCAGTGTACCAAGTGGTTGAAAACTCTCCAACCCCCCTGAGCTTCTACAGGGGAATTCTATGGCTCTTCCTCAAGGAATCACTCCCCACCTACTTTGGTGCTAATTTGCTGTTGGTTTTCTCTTTTAGAAGAGTCTCAAGGCCCTTTCATCTAGGGGCATCCTTGCCTTCAACTCCCTAAGTCCTTAGTTTTCATTTTTAAGAGCTGATCTGGCTGTGGTGGCTACTGGGAAATGCCCTGCCATTTTGAAAGTCAAAGCTCCATAGTCATCTCAGTCTTCTAGAACTTGTCTCCCCCCAGAATTTGCCTTCTTCAATGGAAGAGTTTCACCTGAGGCTGGAGAACATCTTCAACTTTCCGTTTGCCTCAAAAGAAGCCAAGTGCTGCCTATCTACAGAAATTTATGCTATTTCTACAAATGCAAACTGTACGATTCCACAGAGCTTGGAGACTGGGGATGGGAAGGGAGTAACTCAGCTTGAATCTATTTTTGGCCAGATCAAATTTAGAGGAAGAATGCCACTTTCATTACTATTGTGGTGATGATTCCTTTTTGAGGGAGTCGCTCTGTTAGTGCCTTGAGAGGAGGGTCGCTTGGTCAGTGTAAGTGTGCACAAGCACCCTCTCTATTCTACATTTACGGGGGGACAGATGGGTGGTTTAAGGAAAGTTTTAAAATCCTAAGGAAACACACAGAGTCAGAGATGATGACTTCAAATTAATCACAGTTGTGGCCAAGCTGTATTTTCCAAAAAAGCTGCCAACTGCCACTGCCAATGTATCTAGAGCTCTTCTTTTTGTTATCTTTTTTTTTTTAAGATTTATTTATTTATTTTAGAGAGAGAGACAGAGAGAGAGAGAGAGAGAGAGATTGAGAGAAAGAAGGGAGAGCATGAGCAGGAGGGGCAGAGGGAGAGAGAATCTCAAGCTGACTCCCAGGTTGGGAGTTGAAGGGATGTTAGGAGGTTGAATAATGAACCCCCAAAATTCACATCCCGCTGGAGCCTAAGAATATGATCTAATGTGGAAGGAGTCTTTGCAGACACATGAAGATGAGGTCAGTCATACTGGCTTAGGTGGGCCTTACCTCCTATATAACAGGGAAGACTATAAGGAGGAGAGAAGGGAAGAGACACAGAGACAGAGGCACACAGGGAGAATGCCCGGAGAATACAGGCAGGAGAACACGGGGAGATGATGGAGGCAGATATACTGCTGTGTATACAAACCAGGGATTGTCAAGGATTGCTAGGGACCACCGGAGTTAGGAAGAAGGAAGCAAGGAAGGATCCTCCCCTAGAGCCTTTAGGGAGAGACACGGCCCTGCCGGTGCCTTGATTTTGGACTTCTAGCCTCCACAATTGTAAGAGAAAACAGTTCTGTTGTTTAAACCACTGTGTGGTATGCGATCTGGCCGTCCTAGGAAGCTGATACAGGACCTGAGCTGGATGACTGAAGGATCATCAAGCCCGATGATGGTCTGCTGGTGATCAAAAAACGCTATGATTGCATGTGTGGAGCGCTCAGTTGGTTAAGCGCCCTACTCTTGGTTTTGGCTCCGGTCATGATCCCAGGGTCCTGAGATCAAGCCCCACACCAGGCTCTGTGCTGGGCCGGGAGCCTGCTTCAGATTCCCTCTCCTCCTCTCCTTCTGCTCCTTTCCCCCCTAAAAAAACAACCAATAAACACGCTGTCATTAACCAAACACCATGGATTATATCTTGTAGATCTGACGCCGAACTTGACAGGTAATGGCCGCCTCTGGTGGTGAGCCCTCCAAGACTAGTATCTTTAGCATTACCCCATTGGGTGTCAAAAAGCTGTTATATGGTTCCTTATCTCCATTGCACAAGAGAAAGAGTCTGGGGAGTTTATAGATTAAGAAACTTGACTGTAATTGTGTAGTTGGTAATGGTCAGAATTCAAAGTTTAGGCCTCCTCCCCTAGACCACATTGCATCTCCATGTCTGAGAATGACTTCCAAAAATGTTGGAGCAAAGGACCTATCTCGGAACTAATTGCACCATGCCCCAAGGTTGACGGATTCGCAGAAAAGTTCTCTTACACAGTAAGCTCTGGTTTGTGTTGGTTTGCTTAAAAACTCTCTGTTACTACTTTGCAGCCACACCTCGTCTATGTGACGCTGGATTCTCTGCCTGCCTAACTTATATCACCACTCCTTTGGGAGAGGCTGGGACTTCTTTTCCAGCTTATACAGAACTGGAGAAGCTGTCAGCGCTTCATAAATAATCGGGATCCAAGCCAGCACAGTGATCCCTACAAATTATGACCCTCAGGCTCTGAAGACTAAGAAAAATGTTCGGTTGTGCAATTTTCCACTCTTTTAATAATCTTAACAGTGTGGGTCATGTTAGTCCTAGTTTAATATTATAATCCAAACAATATTTGACTCTGAATGCAGAAAGAGGCTCAGGAACCACCCGGGCCAACGTATTCTTAGACGACTCATGGTAGCTGGTCAGGCTGTTTTGACCTTTCCCGTATGTGTAGACCGACCAGACTTTTGTCCCTCCACCGCCTACATGCACTCACCCCATGCATGACACGAACAGTGGTGCCATTTTCCTTTCTCTTCTTCTTAACATCTTGTCAAGAAGGACTGGCTCAGCCTTGCGGTTTACGTGGACAGAAGATCACCTTGTGTGTTTGCTGATGCTCCACTTAGAGTGGACTTGAGTTTGGGAGGCTCCAACTCCTCTACTCAGCCATGACTCTATCATTCTTGGCCCCCAGTCAAAGAAATGGCTTGCACCTGGGTGTGTAGGGTGAATGACAAACTATCCTTGAGACATTGCGTGGCTCTTTCTCTACCCGTGGTGTGTCTGGGGGAGGCACGTACCAGGGTTTACCACATGGCGCTAAGGGAGGATGGCCTGGGTTTGGTTCTAAGGACCAGCTTTGGCTTGAACCCAATCTCAAAAGTCCCCCCATGGTAGTCAATTCTGTAAGAAGCATTTGCAGGCCATACATTTGATTTCACACCTCCTTCTTCGAAACCCTTTTTGTGAAATAAAATCTTTGACTTCTTTCATTTTCCAATCTTCCTTTTCTATAAAGCCAGGTGTATCTATTTTTTCTTTTGAGTATCACTTCCATCATCTCTTGTTTTGTCACACTTTGTGTTCAAAATTTGTTAATAGGTAGGTGCTTTCAAGGTGGACTTCAGAATCCTGGGCCTATCACTCAGGGACCCACCTAATTCTCAATCCTTTCCCAATTTGTGTGACAATCATTGATTCAATGAGACACTCAGGTCAAGAGGCTCATTGAGAGAGAATGTAGGTGGGACATGTGACCAGACTCTGAGGCCAGGAGACACTTTGCAGAGGAAGGGATGTTTACACTGAAACCCGACTGTGAATTGGAGTTACCCAAGTGAAAGATAGGGAAAGGGTGTTCTTGGTGGGTGGAATACCATGTACGAAGCCCAGAGGGGAGACAGCATAGCACACTTGGGACCTGAACTCAGTGTGGTGTAGCTGGAGGGCAGAATGAGGTTGGCCCAGGAGCTGGGAAGGCGAGGACCGAAGTCAGAAAGTAGGGACCAGCTCCTGTTGGACTTGAAAGCCTGATGTGTTAGACTTTGTCCTAAGGTCAGTGAGGAACCACTGTAGGTTTTAAGAGAGCAGTGGATGGGGATGTTGGGGGAGACTGTTAAGATTGAACCTTTAAAAAGATCATTCTTGCTTCCTTGTGGATGGTAGACCAGAAGACAGCAAGACAGACTGGAAACCCAACAGGAGGCTATAATGCAGACATGAGATGAAGTAGCAACATGGAGAGTATAAGAACTGTGAGCAGACTAGAGATATATGGGGTCAGGCTGGTTCCGAATATGTCACCCAAGGGCATTCATATCATATATTCTCCTGCCAGGTCACCCTTGCCCCTATCCACAGATACAAATCCTCCCCACACCGATGCTCTCTTTACATGAAGCCTTCTCTGACCTTCAGCCCCCAGAATCCATATCTGTGCTCATAAGCTTTTTCCCCCATGTGCCTTATTTCACGGGGAGACCTAATTTACAAAGTCAGTTCTTGCTTCCATCATGCATTTCTTTTCTCCAGGGGATGGCAAGCATCAGGAACAGAAACCACATCGGTACATCTTCCTATTCCCTCCTCCGTAGTAATTCCAACCTCATCTCATGCAACTGAGATAAACCATCATGATCTGTCCTGCTGACCACCTGTGACTTTGCTTTGCTTCCAAACGTTTGCAGGTTGTTCTCGTGCAGGTCTCATTTTGAAGGGCACACACAGTGGGTCAATATAGTGATCTACCCATCCATCCTTCCACCCATCCATCCATCCATCCATCCATCCACCCATCCACCCACCCACCCATCCTTCCATCTATCCATCCATCAATCCTTCCTTCCTTCCTTCCTTCCTTCCTTCCTTCCTTCCTTCCTTCCTTCCTTCCTTCCTTCCATCCATCCATCTATCCATCCATCCTTCCATCCATCCATCCATCCATCCATCCACCCACCCACCCACCCATCCATCTATTCATTTGCTACGCTCTTCTTCATTGACTTCACACGTCCTTACTAGGTGTGTGCTATGTCCCAGGCACCATCCTAGGGCTGATTCTCTGCCTTTGACCGAGCTCTCCATTTCATCTCGGACACTGCATTTCTCAGCACAGAGCCAGGCCCCCTCTCCTGTTGGCCATGTTAAATGAGCACTGAGTATACTGGAAATGTTTTTCTGCTCTATTCGCTGCTTAGCACGTGGTCCCCAGATGAGTCCCTCCCTTCCACAGGAGGGAGCCAAGGTGTGGAAAGATCCCTTTGGCTCCCCAGGTGGAGCGCTAGCCTTCCTGCAATTAACTAATGTCCTGCCCGTCGTACTCAAACCTTGGTGTTTGAATGTGTACTGGGCTGAGTTAATCCCGTCCTATTTTTTTAAATAGTTCCTGATGTTTACCCAGTTGAAAGAGAATTAAAGAGCACAAGATACTCCCTGAAGAATGTGGGAGTCCTAATGCAAAGTTCTTCATGTCAAGAAAACTCTTGGCTTTTGCCCCTGTCACTGTCCCAGCTTTGAGCCTGCCATCTCGCTGCCCTCCGCCCTCCCAAGAAAGGGCACTGGACTAACTGTGGTTTGGGAGGGAAGCTTCTGAGTTCCCAGATTCTTCTGAACTTCGTTTGTTTTCAGTGATTTTCACTGTACTGTTGCATCAAAGCCCTGCTCTTGGCACGACAGTTGCCATATATGATTAAAAATAATTTGGGGGGCAGGATCTCTACCAGGAATTGAACAAACAATGTACTGTCTACAGCTAGTTCCAAATTCCTAATGCATCTGCTTTGTACAGTCCCTAGTTCATAAAACTACAATTCCTCGTTTGTCTGAGTCCTTTCTGCCTGTGCCTTGCAAGGGTCACACCCCTTTATTTCTGGGCCCAGAGGCACCTTCCCAAGTTTGGGAGAGACTCTCATTTGAAGTCACAGAAGTCCTAAATAATGCAGTTGTTACAAGCATCCCAGTTCAGCACTTAGCAAGCTACCCTACTGCTTTTCTTGACCAGGGCCGATGTTGGAAAACGCCCGACTCCTCCGTTAATTTCCTGGAGAGACTTCCCAGTCCTGATCCATTTTCTGGCCAAAGCCAGCATCTTAAATTCTGATACTTCCCCAAGTTTCTCTCTTGAAACTCTCCAACTGAGCAGATATGGCTACCCAGCCGACATGAGATGTTTTATGGAACTATTTTATCTCGAGGCGAATTGCGAGTCTATGGATCAGAAGTTTGACCATTGTCCTGGGTCTTAATCTCAGCTGGGATTGTAGAAATTTCCCCAATTTGCATATGCCTAATTTAAACTTAGATATTTGATTTTGTTTGTTTGCTTTTGAAGCTGACTCTCTATATCATCCGGTCACATTAATTTGCCAGTAACAAAATCCTAGCCTAAACTGGCTTACACACAAAAAGGAAATCATTGGCTTGCATAAACAGGGACATTCAGGGGGCACATTCAGGCACGGTGGGATTCAGGGTCCCGAGGGGGATTTTCAGGACTCAGTTTCTCCCCATTTCTTGGCTCTGCTGTCTGTGAGCATTGGCATCAGGCTCGTGTTTCATGAGTGGGAGTAGTAAGCCTTCCCAGCAATAGCGAGCACAACCTCTTTGCAGGTGCTGTGGAGAAAGGTGGGTTTGTCTGCCCTACATGTCCAATAGAATTTGGAACCTGACTCTTGTTGACCCATCCCCATCCCTGAAGCAGTCACTCTGGGTAGGGGGAGGCTAATGAGACTAGGACATCCCCGAGGAGAGGAGATCAGACTAGAGTCCAGGCAGAGAACCCTGAACACAACAGAAAGAAGAGACACTACCTGGGCTCCTAAGTCAGGTGGGAACCAGGACTCCCTTTCCCTTTTATCTTTGCCCGCCCCAGGATCCAAGGTTGGGTTTAAAGAAGAGCCCACATTGTAAAACCATTTCAAACTCAGCCGTCAGGGTCTGCAGGAACCATAATTGTACACGTGTGCATGTAATGTTCACAGTCATTGACGTGACTTCAGTTTCTGTGTGGTGGTTATTGTGACTTTTTCCCTCCGGTTTTTGTCTTCACTCTTCTTTCCCTTTTATGCTGTATTTTCAAAGTGGGGTATTCTAGAGTACATTTTCAAAATTCTTTTAAAAAGTTAATACGTCGCTTTGGATGCCATTTGTAGAGGCTGAACAAATAAATGGGAAGTGGTCGCTCTTTATAAAGTTTATATAATTCAGCCGTTAGAAGAGATCTGTTAGCATTAGCTGAAATGGGATAGAATTGAAAGGAAGCAGAGATTAGTGTACAGGATCCTGTGAGTGCCTGAGAGATTTGGTTTAGTCGAGTACTTTGTACTGGCCTCAACAAAATCCACCAAAATGTCCTTCTTCCATCTCCTCATTCTCCTAAACCTTACACGCCAGGCAAAGAGGACACCAAGGCCTATCTCTGGTCCTTATTCTTCATGCTGTTTGATAGGCCTGAATGCCACACATGAGATCCAAAGAGAGGTCAGCTAACTCCTACTGCCTCTGTGATTACTAGTGTTACAATTACTATTACTAAGAAGTATACTAAAGATGGCGCCCAATTATTGAGCGCTCACTACGTGTCCCGACTAGAGGAAGCCCTCAGACTTATCACTGACTGGTTCTGGAGCGGACCTCACCTGGCTGGTGTATAATGTGTCCGCGGTCACCCTTTGGGGACCAGGCACAGTTTTGTGCATCGGTGAGGTCCAATGTTGCTGCTCCTCACATTTAGACCTTTGTTCTCTTCGTCCTCACCCAGAGAAACTATCTATAAATGCAGTTACTGGCTCAATACCTTGTTGTGTCTGGGAAAGAAGAGGTTAAGGATGTTGAAGAAGTTGGGTTGGAAACTATAGCTCTGTTCATAAAAGCTGTATTTCTTCTGTGCTGTATTTCTTCTTCCAGCGTCTTAATCACTGGAAAAAGAAGCAGGAATCAACCCATTCCTGGATGTTAGCCTATCAAGGAGAACAGGGCGCTCTCCATTAAGAGCAGGCTCAGAGTTCCAAGGTATCAGCAGGAAAGGCTGAAGCCTCGCTCAAACCGGCTTGAGCAAGGGAGGGCATTTGTTGGCTAACATCATTGAGAAGTTCAAGCATAATTAGCTTCAGGTACAACTAGGGTTACAGGGTTACTGATGACTTAAATGAAGTCATCAGACATCCATGTCTGTCTACTTCTCATCTCTGCTTTTCTCTCTTGTCTTCATATTCCAGAAAGTTCTCCTTCGTGCTTCTAGTCTCTCAGCTTTCAGGCCCGGCAGAAAGACGGTGCTAAGACTTCTAGCACAAATCCCGAGAATGATACTTTGATTTCAGTCACACACACACACCTCCTGAATCCATTACTGAAAGACAGAGAGAGAGAACTGGCCAGGCCTAGATCGTCTGCTGTCCTCTGGAGCATAGGAGTGGGACGAACCCCTCCGTGGAAATGCTGGAAATGTGTAGAAAGGTGGTTTTCCAAAAGAGAGTCGGGGAGAAGGAGGATCAAAAGAAGAAACCAGCAAGCAAACAAACCCAAATGTCCCCCATGCTTTTTCTAGAACTCGATTTCTCCATCTGGTAGTAAATCCAACTCGAGAATACTGTGCTCCCAGGTACCCGACGAGGTGGCGAAGCAGGCGGAGAAGGTGTGGCATGTGGGCTGTTCGCAAGGGCTGGTTACGGGGACAGAAGAGTGCTCTGGGCCCTCTCGGGGTCCACTAGGCCTGGCGGCTCCTGTAAGGGCCATGAGAGTGGGTCCTAACTGGGGAGATGTGTGGGAGAGAGCGAGGAAAACCAGACTGATTCTCAGACGTCCGTTTGGGGCGGTTGTTAGGTAAGCTTTGTACAACACTTAAAAGACTAACCCTGTGCTGTGCCCTCCCTGGGCTGTGTTCTCGGGATGTGACACTGAGAGATCACACCCACTGTCACCAAGACTAGCAAATGAGGATGAAGTGACAAACTACAGCAGCGCTAAGGACCGTGGGGAACAGGAGTGACGTGGGTGGCACTGAGCTTAATTAGAGGTCTTCTGGAAGGACGCGTGTTCCTACGCTTTGCAGAAATCACTTTTTCATCAGTTTGGGTAAAAATATTAAAAAGATCTGTGGTTTATGTTTCAAGCTTCTTAATAAAAAAGAAAGATAACAAAACCCAAGGAAACATCTTGTGTTCCAGTAGCCGAAAAGTGATCCTCACTCCATGAGTGTTATTTGATATAGAAAGCCAAAGGTTTCTACCTTTGGTTCGCAGCAGGGAACCCTGGATATAGGATAATGGAATAAATTGTAGGCCATCCAGGAAAATAAAATAGAGGGCCTTGGCTGCAAAGAGAAACCCATGTTGTGGAGACACTCCACAGAAAATTCCTATAACTTGTAGCAAAATAAAAATTCCTACGACTTTTCTAAACTCAGAAACTTAATTCAGTTTGATGGTAGAGAAAAACTCTTGGTTTCAAATTAAAAAAAAAAAAAAACAACAGAAAAGAGAAACAATAAGAAGACACTCTATTTTTTGCTTTCCTGCGCTGCGATTAGCGCCAGAGGGCTGGGCTTTGGGGGCTGACTGTCCCACCAGGCGGGACTGGGTGGCCTTCAACGTGGACAGGGGACGGTACCTCTCTCCTCAAGTGGATATTGGCCAAAGCAGCCAGGCCTGTGCCTGTCAAAAGATAAGCTAAGTGTGGCATAGGGGATTAGGGAGGAATCAGGGAACCTCAGACATTTCCAAGAAAAATGAATAATCGAAGCCCAGGCCTTGGACGATCTGCAGCTCGTTAATCCCCCCTTTCCACAGTGGTGGGCGGGCTGCCGGGGATGTGGGCTGCAGCTGGGATGCACACTTTCCTCCTCTCAGGCACCCGACGTCTCCACTTCCTGGCACGAGCAGGGATTTGGAGCACAGGGGTCCAATTCACTCTCTGCATTGCTTGCACAGCTGGCCGGACCCTGATATACTGGAAGGGGCCGGTGGGAACCCACTGTCTCATCTTTCTGCCTCTGGTTCACTGGAGGAGGCCTCCGCTGACCTGTCCCTCCTCGACTCTCAACTTCGGCTCACTTCGAATATTGCCGCCGGATTCACGGTCTTGGAACGATGCGCTCTGTCTCAGAAGTGGGCAAGGATGCCCCTCTTTGTTTCCAGGAGAGTTCTGGAATGCCCTCATCTCCCCCTTCTTGGGTATCCTTCGGACATTTGGCTTGTGCCTTTCTTCAAGTCTTCACCCCTCTCTTGGGCCTGGAATGTTCCCTCTGCACCAGTCCCAACCCCCCGTCTCCTGCCCCGATTGGACGCCCCTCGCTCCCAGGAATTGTCCTTGGACAGATTGCTCAGGTCATGCAGAATCTCCACTGCTCCTGGGGGCATCAGTTGCATTCCACCTTCCCTTTCTTTTTAGCCTATCTTTATACGCTTGCGTTGGCGAGGCTATCGATTTCTCCCTCTCTTGTATCCCTCAGAAGGGTGAACACACAGTAGATGTTCACTAATTATTTATCGAGTAAGTGAATACGTAAACCAAAGGGTATCAGAAAGCCCTGGAAACATTCTTGTTATTTGAGTAAAATAGAGGTTGGAGAAATGATAACCCCCATTTTGGCTGTTTCTGGATGGGAACTCGATCAGTTCGTAGGTCAGGGTGCCTGCGCCTGACCCCTCTTGTTCTAATCCACCTCGAGAGAAGGTGCTAGAAGTATATGCCGTCGGAACATTCCCGCTGTCCATCCTCTGCTTACAGACCTATCGTGCTCTCCTAGTGGTACAATGTCAAGAGCAAACCAGCCCCTCGGCTTCTTGGGGGTCTCATAGCTCCTTGCTTTTATCAGCTCCCAGCAAGCTTAGCGGGCCCGCTTCCCACCTTATTTGACTTCCCGGTTCTGACCTCATTTGAGGGAAGGGCTGGTAGCCAGCCTTTGCCACTTCCCTCCCTGAGGCACTGGGCTGCCTCCCCTGCCTCCGGGGCACAGAGCTGGGGCCTTCGGAATTTTTATCTCTAAAAAGCCGAGTAAAAGCTCCTCTTCAGCTGGAGGACCAAGGGGGCGGGGGAGGGGGCAGAAATCTGATTCACAATTCAGGGTCTGTGACTTGTTGAGATTAAAAAAATAAACAAAAGCAGGCATATTTGGAGCAT
>CM053617.1:4749017-4764579 GCA_028646535.1 Procyon lotor | reverse complement strand
TCTTGAGAGTATGTGAGCTATTGAGAGAAATCAGTGCTCAAGAGGAACCAAATGCTAGAAATGCTCTCTTGAAGCCCAGCTATGGAAAAGAAGTGCAGCGGCACCATTTGTCCTACGGGTGGGAAATGGGAAAAAAGGAATGAATTCAGGCCAGCGGTACGAAGCGCCATGGCAATAAGGCGGCAGCATGGCCGAGCAGAAGGGTACGTGGGTGCTGGGGTCCCCTGGTCTGGGTTTGGAGCCATACTCCATCAGTCGCCTCGTAGCCACAACACCTTGGACCAAAAGTTGAGCTCAGATGCACCATCTTTCCCTCAGAGGGCAGGTAGAAACATCTCCCTCCCAGACCACCTCGCTGGGAGCTCAATGAGTTGACCCTTGCAAGGTGCTCGGCATGCAGTAGGCACTTAATGTATGCTCGTGTTGCTGTTCTTATTTCTATCATTACCACATCATGGACTCACATGCACTCACATTGCTCTTCAGCTGTTCAAAGAAAACGTGGTGTTTTGGGGTTTTGTTGTTTTGCTTTGGTTTGTTTTGTTTCTAAGTAGAATCCATGCCCAGCGGGGAGCCCAATGTGGGACTTGAATTCACAACGCTGAGATCAAAAGTTGGATGCTTTCCCCCTGAGCCACTCAAGTATCCCAGAAAACACAGCTTTTTAATTGTTTCCCTACTGATCTAATATTCCTCAGGAGTTCCCCCACTGCACTGGGTAGTTGGGGAGGGATTTTTAAATTTGTTAGTTAAAGGTACCTTGCTCTCTCTGGTTGGAATACTGGGGCGTAGGGTGGTGGATGGCTCAGTCACGCTGATGTCATCTAGAGTGCCTCCCCTTGCCAGCGCCTCCCACCAAAAAGGGAGTCAATATGAATGGACAATGAGGGCCTGGGACCCACAGCCCTGCCTGGTCCTGGCTATCTCGGCAGTGGGGGCCCCAGACTGCCATTGGCTACGCTGCCCACCGCGGACCCAGCCATCGCTTCCAGCTCTCTGCTGCCCCTGGCCTCCCCAGTCCCTCTGAGTCCCACTGTCTGGGCCATCTGGAATTGCGGGGTTTCCTGCTCACCACGTGCGGGTCCTAGGGATTCAGGGGCCTCCCTCAGTCCATCCTCCCATGACCTCCTCCCCTCTGAGCCACTGCATCACTGTCATGGCGACCTGGAGTGAGACGCCGGGTGTCCCCAGGACAGCGGTCCCTGTGGGGAGCAGGGCACGATTTTGCTCCCAGGACACATTGGATGATACCCAGAGAGTTTTGGTTGTCACCATTGGTCTCTAATAGGTAGAGGCCCGAGATACTGCCCGAGATACGTCTCAGTCACCTTCAGCCTTGCAGATGTTTCTACCACACTGCCTCCCTCTCCTGCCCGCTAGCCCGGGGTGCTGTTTGGGAGGGAGTGAGCAGGAAGATGGGGCCCCGGGCACCCCCCCACTCGGCTCTGCCTTCTCCCCACACCTCACTGGGGGCAAAACGGCGAACCCAGCCTCTCCTGTGTGACAGAAATTTCCCTGACATCTCCTGCTCCTCCTTTCCAAGATGCTTTTTGGCATGGAGACGAGGCCTGGGGCCTCGTCTGGGAACTCCACGGTGAAAAAGTGCAGGGAGAGAAACCGACTTATTAGTGAGGGAAGATAAACTGAGAGGTATTGCAAAAATACTCTATTGTACTTTTATCAATATTTATAAATATTATATAACCAGCTACTTTTCTGATGCCAGGCAGACTTGATAAAATATGCACTGAATGGAATTACTTACACTATAAAGAATTTATCACTACCCTAAAAACAAAAACAAAAAAAAAAAACAACCCCGGGAGTTTCTTGGAGGGGTGTCTTCTTTTCTAGGTGGATTCCTGTCTGGTATTGCTGGGCTGTTCTCGAAGTCTCACTCTAACCAAAGGCACATTCTTGCTTCTCTCCACCTCCGAAAGCGGAGCTGAGGGCCGGGGCTCTACCCCGTTGGAGTGAGGCCTTCCACAGGCAGCTGGCTGCGGGTTCCCTGCCCAGGTCCGAGCACTGCCCACGGCGGCCGAGGTGACCCAGAGCCCGTGGGACCCAGAATTGCAGAGTGTCCCCGCACAGGCTCTGGAGAGAGGCCTCGAGGGGGTTTGGAGAGAGGCCGCAAGGGGGAAATGCAGCTCTCACAGCTGCGGGAGGTAGGAACGGGGCGAGTCACCGCATCTCGCTGAATCTCAGAATCTTTCACTGCAAAATGCATCGGAGACAGTATCAACCACCTGGGGAGTGTCAGTCCGCCCAGGCTCGCATAACAAAACACCGCCGACAGGGTGGCAGAGACAACACAGCTCATTTTCTAGCAGCCCTGGAAGCTGGACACCCGGAATCAGGGGCCAGCAGGGCTGGTTTCGGATGAGGAACCGCTCCCGGGCTTGCAGACAGACAGCCTCCTTCCTGCTGTGGCCTCACTCAGCCTCTGCTCTGGGCACAAGCAGACCGAGCACAAGAGTGGAAAGGGGAGAGAACAAGTTTGTGTCTCCTCCTCCCATTAGAAGGACACCAACCCCTGGCATCCGGGCCCCACCCTTATGACCTCATGAGCCTTAGATTCCTCCTAGAAGCCTGATCTCCAAATACCCTCACATGGGAGGGGAAGGCTTCATCGTGGAAACTGGGGGGTGGAGAGGAGACAGAACTCAGTCCATGGCATAGGATCTCTCCAACGAGGAAACAAGATCTTCCACGTAATGGTCAGCACCCTCTTCCCGGGACAGCCACACGCAAAGGAGTTTACCGAACAGGGACCAGGGAAAGAAGACAGTACAGACCTACCAGGCACTAGAAAGAGCCCCGGGCAGGCACTGAATGTGGCAGGAAGGAATGGGTGGGGGGGAGCCAGGTCCCCCTCACAGCCAGAAATCCACACACTTCGATTTATTCTGCACACAGAACAGCCGCCATTTCTCTGAGTATGTGCTGCGCACTTTCTGAACACTCTCTCCACTGACTCTCTCCTGACGACCTCACCAGATGGCGAAAAGGAGATTCAGAGGAGTTAGTGGCCTCACCAAAGCCACACCGTTGTTAAGCGACAAAGGCTTCACTAGATTCCAAGACTGTTGGATCCCAAAGCCACGCCCTTTCCTCCTGGGCTCAACTGTCCCGTGCGTAAGCTCCGTGCTTTGGACATAGAGATCGGAAGACATTATCCCTTCCCCAGAGATCATGTTTAATGAGAAAGAGGAGCTGGTCTCTAGCAAAGTGTTGTCACCGAAGCCGAGGTGTAGAATCAGGTCTTTCGGAAGGAGCTAGAAAACGTATCCGTTTGCTTCTAAACCTATCAAGCTGCGAGTTGATGTGTGAACTCCGAAGTCAGAAGGATTAGGGGCATTGCGTGGGTTGGCTATCATTTGTTACTGCGGAATAAGTGATTCACTCCAAGTGTGGTGGATTAGGACAAGAATCATTTATGCTTGTTCACAGGTCTGTGAGTATTGCTCATGGAGGCTGGGCTCAGCTGGGTGGTTCTGCCCCAAGTTGAGGGTCTGGGTCAATGTCATAGATTCCCCATGTATCCATCTGGTCCCCAGGCAGACAGGGTGCAGCTACCTAGGGGAAAGCTCTTCTAGAGATGGGAGAAGTGATGCCTCTTAAGGCCCAAGTACACAACAGATGTGGTCATCACGCCCCAATGGCCAAAGCAAGTCACAAGCCCATGGGAAAGTTTACTCTGCCTCTGTGGGAAGGGCGGCCAAGTCACATGGCAAAGGGCATGGGTAAACGATTGAGGCCCACCATTCCCTCTTCTGAAGATACTTTCTGATTGGGGGGGGCTGGCTAACACAGACGGGATGGAGATGTAGGTAAGATCTATAAAATCCCACCAGCTTTCAAAAGATTTGCCGGAAGACTTCGCGTGTGAATAAAACACCACATCTCCCTTTTTCTACAACCAAAACACCGAAAGGCAAACCACCCCCCCAACTCCGCCCTGCCACTTTCTTTCCCCTTTTCCCCAAGGCTACAAAACTGTAGGATGCCAGAATGCTAGGTGAGCCGGGCTAACAAGAGCCATCCCTCCGGTCTCCAGTCTCAAGCCGCAAGACGAGGAGTGTTTGGCAAATGTCTGTGAAAATTGCATCCCTCTGAGTCCTCATTTGGTCTTTTATCCACACCACTGTGAGCTGCAAACACACAGACAACAGCCTAACTGCTTGGCAAATAGGAACAAGCATGCTAATACAACAGAAGGGAAAGCCCTAGAAACATAAATCTGAGAGAGAGGACCAAGGCCAGAGAGTCAGGGGAGGCCTCCAGTGGGGTCACATTCCTGCTTATAGCTGATTTACATTTCGATGTGTTGGCCCAGCAGTTGCAACGACGGGGCTGGTTTTGAACCAGAGACACAGTTCCAATGCAATCCTGGGTTGGTCTGTCTTTTCAATAACCATCTCCCCCGGCATCATTGTCTCTTTTCCCTCTTAGGCACACAAGCTCCGGGGTACTAATTATTTCAATTCCAGGAAGCAAGGACACTGAATGGGCTCTTTCTAGGGCTCCGTGACGCGGCCCGGTACCTTCCTGCTCCCGATCTGTCATGAACCCTAGGAAAATCTTCCATATAGCTTAGTGCACAGATAAGATAGTCGGATGCCTTTTGGTGCCAAACTGTAGGGCCCAGGACATGGTGCAGCCCTAAACTGCAATCACTAAGATGATACAGATCTCTTGATGTCTGAGCCCTGTTTTCGGGCAGGGGGAGGTAGCAAAGGATGCCAACAGTACATAGTCTCGGCCCAGAAATAAATGCATTCATTAGCTTCAGAGCTGTGGTGACTTTGATTTCAGTATAACTGGGGGGGTTGGGGGGGGCGGTGAAGAGTTTAGGGCTTTGCTTATAAAAACACAGACCCAAACCAGATAAGACAACTAATTTAGAAGCGATTACAATGCATTTTATCCTATGCTTTTGCCAAAAAACACCTTATTTGAGCTTGCCTTCTTTTTTATGTTTCCTTTTAAGTCTCCAAAATACCTCCTCCTGGGTCAGGAAGAAGAAGCATAGACTGAGTGGAAAAGGGGGCGATGCATGTTCTAGGTGGCCCCACGGCCCTGAAGAAGCAACATGGATCCAACCCCATCCCCCTCGGGTCTCAGGGTCGGACAGACTCACCCAACTGTGCCCGACCAGCCTCACATTCGAGGGAGGGGGGGATTTCTTTTTTCCCCCACGGACATATGGATTGTGTTAGTGTTTAGAAGGCAGTTAAGTTTAAAATGGAAAAGAGAAAACAAAGTTAAGGTACACAACTTTTTATTATACCAAAGCCAAGGGTCATGTGTGTGTGTGTGTGTGTGTGTGTGTGCTATTAAAACAGCGTCTCTATATATTTAAAAATAAAGAATGTTTGAGAAGATAAAGAAATAAATTAGCAGCATTATCTAATGCAGTCGTTCTTAAATTGGGGGTGCGTAAGAATCCCGTTGGAAATTTTTAACAATCTAAATTTCATTATGGCGGACGCAGAGAGCGGCCCAGGAATCTCCACGTTTTATCCTCTCTCTGAAGAATGTGGTTCAGGGACGGCTTTGAACAGCCCGGATCTAACCACCTCTCGGTTTTCTTTGGTTTACTCCGATGTTCCTCGTACCGTGATCTAGTCCTGACTCCACCAGTGAGCCATAGACCACACACCGCTTATTCCTGCTTTTTGAGAAAGCATTTGCCTAACCCTGGCCACGTCCTATTGTTGAGGGTTCCAGAGGAGGGAGGTTGTCTCCTGAGTTCTTAGAAAAACCCCGCAGACCTCTAGATCACTGGTTCTCAACTAGGAGCGATTTTGCCCTCCACCTGTCACAACGTCCGGAGACGTTTCTGGTTACTGTGCTCTCGGGGGGCGGTGGAGGGGGGGGTTGGAAGGGTGCTACTGACTCCATTGGGTAGAGACAGGAAGGCTCCTAATTTTAGTATATGTGCTGCCGAAGCGAGCACAACAGGAAGGCTCCTAAAATCCCGCACAGGACAGCTAGCCATAGGAAAGGACGACCCAGCCTGGAAGGTAAACCACGCGGAGGGTGAGGAACCCCATTTCAGACCCAGCTATTCGTCAAAGAGAATTTGGAGAACTTACATCCCTTCTCCATGTGCTTAAAAGTATAATGAGCCCAGAGGTGGCGGGTCCTGAATGCCGTTCTTGCGCACGTACACACGGCTTTGTAGCCAGTGAGCTTAGGAGACTAAGAAAAATAACCTGTGCCTGCAAACACTTAGCCCAGAGGAGACTGAGTCCTACCCAACAACACGGATTCAATAGCCCTCAGTGGACATGTCCGTTGCCTGCGACACAATGAGGAAACCACATTATAGACTTTAACTGACTTAGCAAACATTTTTTGGGGGGAACAAACCCGTTAAGATGTGGCTGGGGAGCAGCACCGTCTTTGCCCTCAAATACATTATTCTCTATGCCTGGAGATCGCATCTACCCCAAGAGCCAGGATGTAGAGCAGACAGAGGGAGGCGTGTGGACTGAATGCAGAGTATAAGAGACCCATGTAAACAGAAGAGGGGAACCCCGAATCTCCTGATGGGCAGAGAAGGGATGGGCAGTGGGGAAGCACGCGGCATCATCTTGAGTTTGGTCTAAAGGTCGCGTGATTTTTGACAGAAGCCATGAAAACCAGGTTATTGAGGCAAAGATTCAGAGGCAAAGCAGCTCAGGGTGGCACTGGGGAGGGGGTCCCAGTGAGTGAGCCGGAAGGTATCCCAACAGGTGAGAGAAAGAAGTGACTTGGTCTGGTTTGGGAAGGGTCTGTCTCCTGGGTCGATGTGTATTTGGGTCATCAGGGGCCCCCGAGGTCCTCAGCTTTCCCGGGAGATTAGCCCACCCTCCGACCCCCCGCCTTCAGCTGCTCACTGGGCTCTCTCGAAGGCTAGTAAGATACTGAGCCACGTGACAAGTGTCAATGACCCCCGGGGCTCAGAGACCTCCCCAGAGCCAGCACCTCAGGTTGGGGACAGGCTGGGGGGACAGTGGAGCTGGGCCATGACCTTGGGCTGGGGCCACTAGTGCTAGGGTCATGTCAGCAGACACAGATCTTTGGTTGCTTCTTTAAACAGAGTGGTTCCTTCTAAGCTATCCTCAATCTTTAAAATTCAGAAGTAATTGCTCAAGAAAAGGTATAAATACGAAAGGCAGCTTTCATACAAATATGATCGGTATAAATAGAAGATGGTACAATGAGTGACAGACATCCCTGGACCAGGAGGGCCTGAGGACCAAGCGAGCAGAAGAGACTTTGGATGAAAGTTGCACATGCTGAGGACCAGGTTCTGTGTACCCGGAGCTGCATTTCTCAAACTGCATTCCACGAGGCACACTTGAGTTCCCTGAGGCAAGGTGTTCCGTAAAACCAACTCCATAGTTAAGAAAACTTAGGAAATGTAAAAAAATAAATAAAATTCCACAATCTCCAATGAAGTTTCAAAAGTTCCCTGCAGAGCATCACACTAAGTGTTTTGAGTACTAAAGGGGGAAAAATGTATTTGACTTTGATCAATGCAGATTTTCCAAATAAACTTATTTTATTTGGGGACCTATCCATTGATTTTTTTAATAGCATACCTGCTATGTTTCATGGGTCCATAGGTATCTTACAAGTACTCACCGCGTAGTGGGTCTTATTCTAAACCTTTTACAAAATATTAGCCCGTGTGATCCTCATACCGTACGTACGAGGTGGATAGTGTTGGTTTATTTTATAGACAAGAAAACTGAGGTACAAGACAAGGGCGCAGGGGAGCAGCGAGGTTATTTTGCCCGTGTCATCCGGGCAGCAAGGCTCCATAGTTGAGTTTTTAAGCTGATACCTGGAACGTGGTGCGGAAAATACAGTGTCCTGGGGAGTCGGTCAAGAACACGGGGGAATCTGGCTGCCCCGTTGAGGAGTTCCCTTATCTACTTGGGCGAGCTCCAGGGACCCTGCTGGTACCTGTGTTCTGGTTGGACAAAAAAGCTCTCTGTCATGATGGGCCAGAGGCAAAGGTAGAGAAGGAGACATAAGAGGCGAGAAGGGAGAGGGGACAGCTGCCAGCAGGTCGTACAAAGCAAGGGACAGTGCGGACTCAGAGGTGCACCGAAGCCAGAGTCAGCATCATAAATCCCAGGCTGGTCCCACGGACAGGACTCGGGGAACATCGTCCGTGGCTCTCATTTTACACCAGAGCGAGGACCTGGACCCTATTCACAGCTACAGCTGGGCTCCTGTTTCCTGGTGTCGGACTTTCTCCTGCACGTAACTCCATCGCTGCTAATTTTAAAAATGGAGAGTAGCTTCGACTGAGTCACTCGCTGTCAGAAGCCATCAAGATTGGGTCTCTGCTGACATGGAACCAGCCCAAGATGCCTGAGCCCGAGGGTTACCTCCCGGCCCCCAACCTCTGCATCTGGTTTCCTTAAATGAGGCGGGGGGGGGGGGGGGGGGGGGATCCAAAGATCTGGCTTGCTTTTCTTAAGAGCAAAGTACTTTTTACCCTATGGAATTCCCTGTGACTAAGATTCTAAACCTCCAGACAGGCTGCAGGGTCTTAATTTCTTCAAAAATCTCTTACTCACCACACTGGGTAGACACACCATGCAAAGCTCATTGGGAGGAGGGAGCTGCTGGGTCCCTGAGAGGTAAGAGAGGAGCCCCCAAGTGAAGCTGGCATGGATAGGAAGACTCGGGAGTTGCCCCCACAGCTGCTGGAGCTGCCAAAGTCCTTGGTAAAGGAACACGTGTCCTGCCCCCCACACATGTCGCTGTCACGGAGCCAGGCCTGCCAGGTCTAAGAACAGGAGCTCTTAGAGCAAGCTCCTGGCATGGTTCTCTGCCTCCCCTTCCAAGCCCTGAATCAGACCAGGCAGAGCCAGGGCAGGCTTGCCACTTGGCCCTGCAAACGTTCCTCAGCCCTGGACCAGACCGACCCTGGACCTCACTGTTCGGTATGTAACATGGACGGCTGCACACAATATGGCAGACACGGCCGACTGGATTGCTCCAACTCTGAGATGAGTTTTCTGGGCCATGAACTATGACCTGACAAGATGGAAAAGAAGCAAGCACAGATGTGCGTGAGGAAGTGAGGGAGGTGGAAGGGGAGAGCACACGGACGGAATCCTATGCCCAAGCAACTCAAAGCACAAGAAGTTGATGCAGAAAAATAATAGGCAGAAACTAGAAAGGTTGGTGAGAATTCAAAGAGCCTCAATATTACAGCATACTGAAGAAATTCCATTTGACTACATGTGGGCTCATGCAACGTTTCTACCCACGGGAAGAGGGAAGGCAGAGTTAATCCACCCTTTAAATCCCAACCCCCCCGCGAAATCTCCCCTCATCTCTGTAATCCACACGGACCTCCCCTTTCTGTGCCACGGTCTCCAATTGCATCGCCTCTGTTTGTCTTGTCTCCATGGGTCAGGTCAGGGTGTAGACAGCAGAAGAGTGTCCAGCCAAGGATTCAGACCTGGCTCCGAGTCTCGGTCAAGCCGCCAAGATCAGAACAGATGGTAGATGAGAAGTCCAGGTCCGAGAAAGAGAAAGAATGAGCCTTGCATCTATGTCAGAGCAGATGATCGGCTGAAAATCCAGGCAAATACATCCTGAGGCGTTAAACAGGAATCTAAGATGAAGACAGGAAAGATCCAGAGCCTAGCAGATCAGAGAAGTTAAAGGAAAAGCATCAAAGAGCAGGAACACCAAATGTAGGGCTGACCCCCAGCATATGCCCTCATCCTGCAGCCCTTGTTTGTGAACACAACTTCCTGCTACCAGTTAGTCATCCCTGGCCCAGAAGGAGACAGACACAGGTGTGGTTATGATATTTTGAAGGGAGGTTGGGCAGTTGAAGGAGCAGGGAGTCAGGGTTTGAAATCTGCCCACCACTCTTGACTGGGACGCTTGGAAAGATGCAATGAATGGATAAAAATATTTCTTTCACCCAAGGACAACATCAGTGCCATGAACTTTTATCCCCTAGTGCTCTGCTGCATTGTGTACCAATCAAAGATTTGTTAAGAGATGAGTCATTTAAAAAACAGTCACTGTGGAAGGCAGTATGGAGTTTCCTCAAAAAATTAAAAGTAGAAATACATATGATCGAGCGATTCTGCTGTACGGTATTTATCCACAGAAAACAAAAACACTAATTCAAACATTAATTCACCTCTCTCTTTACTGTTGAAGAGGAGTAGAGCCAAAATATGGGAGTAACCCCAGTGTCCATCGATAGATGAACGGATAAAGAAGATGTGCCATATACACACAATGGAATATTACTCAGCCATAAAAAAGAATGAGATCTCGCCATTTGCAACAACGTGGATGGATCTAGAAGGTATTATGCCAAGTGAGATAAGTCAGTCAGACACAAACACCCTCTGATTTCACTTACGTGTGGAACTGAAAGAGCAAAACAAACAAACAAAAAGCAGAAGAATCAGACCCAGACATACAGAGAACCAAGTGATGGGTGTCAGAGGGAAGTGGGATGGGGGGATGGGCAAAATGGGTGAAAGGGAGAGGGAGATATTGGCTTCCAGTTATCGAATGGGTAAGTCAGTCACGGGGATGGAGGCACAGCACAGCGAGTATCGTCAATGCTACCGTAATAGCATGGTGTGCTGACAGATGCTTCCTGAACTTGTGGTGAGTGCACCACAACGTACGGAATCATTGAACCACTATGCTGTAGACCTGAAACTAACGCCACATGGGTGTTGACTAGGCTCAAAAGTATTTTTAAAAAGAGCCCCCAAAAGTATGATCATTTTAATTAGCAAAATAAAGATCAAATGAACAACGAATGCTCACATACTCTACTTATATTGTTCAGCTGGTGACCGTAGTAGTTAACTGTCACTGTTGAGCATTTCCTAGAAATTGAAGATGGTTTTTTCAAAAGCTAACTAATTCATTATGAAATAAACCCAAAAAGGCATGCAAATTAGTGTTTGGACTGTGAGGATGTGAGAGGTCCGCCACTGGGGCGTTGTGTGGAACTCTGACACAGTGCATCCTTGTAGCTCTAGTGTTCACGGGGTGAGGTCCAAAGGGATGAGCCATGTGTAACCACTGTCTCTGACAACCACCTTTAAAAGCAGAATACTCTGCTTTTAAAGCCTGATTTTATAAAATAGCTGTTGTAATGGAATAAGTCTGACATAAGCAATGTCATATTAATAACTTAGTAAAAAAAAATATCCCTAATGTTGTTATGGTAAGAAGGGATGTTTCAAAGAGACCATAGATGAAGAGTTTATCAAAAAGAGAGAAGGAAATCCACTGAACGTCAAGTAGATCGAAGTGCATTTGAAAAAGCTTCAAGACCGTGGGACAGCTGAGGATTTATTTTAAAGTAAAGAACAAAGCATGTGTCCAGTAGACGCAGACAAATATTTCAGAGCCAATACCAAATGTAAGGTCTTATTGTCCATGTGAAAGGATTGGCTAATATTTTACAATTATAACCCTGTGTCCTAAGAGTGTGAAGTTAGACACGAGTTGAATCCTAAAAAACTGAAATGTTAATGACAATTATTCAAGTTCCCCTAGGACAACAGTAATTTCAACCCTCTGTGTGTTGGTCTGAATAAGCTAGGTTGTGCTGTAGTAACAAACACCTCCCTAAATCTCACTGGTTTACCTATTTCTCAACCCCACAAAATCTCTGCCTATGCAGAGGTCTTTCCAGGCAGCTCAGGATTCAATCTGCTTTCATGTAATAGCTATGAAATCATAGTTTCAAGGTCACCATGGCATCAGAAGAGAAAGCTCAAGGTGGTGCATTGGCTTTTTAAAAAATTTTTTTAAATTTTATTTCTTTAAGTAATCTCTACACCGAATGGGGGGCTTGAGCTCACCACCCCGAGAACAAGAGTTGCATGTTCTACTGACTGAGCCAGCCTTGTGCCCCAGCACCTCAACTTTGAGGTTGAGGTGGCTACTTGACCACCTACCTACAAGGGGGCTGAGACATGTGGGAACATGAGATAGTCAGTGAGAAGTCAGTGTCTGTCCTACCATATGACCCCAACCTGGTAGGAGACGTTGAAGGTTAATCCCCTTGGTTCTCCTTAAGGGGATTTTCTCCAGCCACTTTTCAATCGTTAGATTGATTCTTGCCTACACAGATCCTAGAAATGGATTAGTTTATACCCACAAAAGACTACTAAGGAATCTCTTTACCTTCCCCAAATGCTTGAGTCCTATTGCATTTTTGAAGAGCCTTCTTAGCAGACGTCAGTGTTTCTCAACCTGGAAAATGACTGGGTTCCTAGGTCAGCTCCCTTGGTTCCTATGCATCTCCCAGCCCTGGTTAGGCATTTATGAGACCTGAATGCACAACGTTGTCAAAGGTTTTTGTTTCTTTCCATGCAAAATGTGCTTCGTTACATTACTTTCTACTCCAGGACATGGTTTTGCTTATGTTCACTTGATGATTCTCTCTAGAAAGGATACCTGAACTGTGCAATTCTACCTTCCTACTTAATAGCCTTGGTAAAACGAGGTTGCTAGGGCCACTGCCATTCCTGGAAAAATGGGGTGGGAATATTCTGGGCTTCAGATCTTACTCTTTTTTGTTAAAACTTTGCTCAAAAAAAAATTTTTTTTTTTTTTTGCCATGGAGAAATCTCCATATAATATTTTCCAACAGAGTTAGCCAAGAACATATCTTCAGTGGGAAGCACTACATGTGTTACCATTTAACACTGATCTATCACTTAAACATGCATGCAATTGCAATGTGCCTTACCCAGCCGTGTGAATTCATGTGGGTGGCACCGGATGGGTGTCTTGGGTTCCCTTCCAGCTCCCAAGCACTTTCATCAGGCTGTGACCTTGACTGAGTCACTCAACATTGCTCTGCTGGGTTTCCACAGAGAGGCGAGAGATGAACAGAGATGACATGTGTAAATATATGTTCTTGGAGGAAAGGGAGGGTGTTATATTTTAATAGTGAGGCGTGAGGACTTGGCTATGCATGTACATGATATATATCATTTATGGGAGATGTTCACTCCATCCTTGTGGTTTAAAAAAAAAGATGGGAATAGCAGATTTTATTCTGTTCTGCTGAGATCTATGTAACAAGAGTGGTCTTCTGAGATAACTTCTTCCCTTACCCTCAACCCCCAGAATCCCACATTCCATTTCCCAGTCGCTGTTCTTTTATCAAAAAGTGATGGGTTTGTTTCAAGCCCGCTTAAACCCTCGTCTTTGTGTCGCTAACCAAGCTGGAAAATCTCTCTCCTTTTTTTTTTTTTTTCATTTTAACAGCTGATTTAATTTTATTTATTTATTTTGGGATTGCTCAGACTGTGACTTTCCTTATCTCTGCTGGTCTTCACTTGGAATCTCTGGGCTCATTACATTAGAAACGCACAGTTGAGTAACACTTTCCAAGAAAGAAGAGTTTGGGGACCTGCTTCCTGGAAATATTAACAGACCCTTAGTGAGAAAAGACTTCCATTAAAATTGATTAGTAAAATCAAGACCAGAAGATGCTTTTGGCAATGTTTTTCAATGTGCTTGTTAACATTTTGTTTCAAAGGATATTGATTAAATTTTATTGTTTTTGCAGCCCAGTGATGCAGATTTAATAGAGTATTTTTAAGAATTACATTTCTTTGTTAGATTAAGCCTGACGTTTCTTTTTCTCTAATACCTCTAATACCTCTCTAATAATAATCACATAACAGTTCTCAAGAAATCTAGGATAGCACTGACGTCAAAATATTTCATTGATTCATAGCACTCGGTCACGAATGTGTCTACTGAGTAAAGAAAACAATGCTCAACCTACACTATGTCCTTGTGTGACAAAAGTAACCAAATAAAGTGTGAAGGTTAGCTTGGAACCACATCATGGAAAATACTGAGGACCATGCCCAAAAGTTTGGCATGTGTTAAATAGAAGATGAAGAACCTTTAGAAGGTTTGAGGCCGTATATCATCTCATCGTTTTAACAAAATAAACTTGTCAGTATGAAGAAAAGATGTAAAAAAGAACATGAAGGAAAGAAGACCAGTTAAGGGGACAGTAGTTTAAGTGAGACCAAAGCTAGTCCAGTGACAATGAAATTGAGGACAGAGGGACAGACGGAGTGACATCTCAAAGACAACATGATCAGGTCTTAATAACAATGGGGTGGAGGTGGTAGGGACTGAAAAGTGACAATCGTAGAGGCAAATGATTAATGAATGAATCTGTGTCGTATCGATGGTAATAGCCAAAACCGATACTTCTAAACCCCTCCTGCTCCCATACTCCTTTTTGATGGCACACCCAGTTGGAATTTACTAGACTACTGACTATCTCTGTCTGTATTACTGATGACAATCTCTGAAGCTAGTAATCACGGCTGTATTTTTTGATCAGCTGATGCTAAAGGAAAGGCAAAGCAACAGGACATTTAAAAACAACAACAACAACAAAACTAGTTCCTCTCTTATCTCAATAGCCTGCACAATGAAGGGCATCCGTATACCTAAAAAATGGGGTTACTACTCTAATCCTTCTCCATAGGCTCTGAGCACCGGTACTTTGGTGACCAAAGAGCTACCCGACCACTTCAGACCTGCAGTGCCTCAGGACCACAGAAAGGCTCCTTGGGGCAGAAGCATGACTGCAACAGAACATTCTAGAGAGCTGAGCTTTAGAGATGAAATGGAATATATTATATAGAATATAATAATATATTGATTTCTATTTGAGTCCACATATCAGTAGATTGTCTTGGCATGGCATTCATAAATAATAACTTTACAGTTTGTCCTCAACTAATTGCAGTGTCCGAACAATCTTCTTGCCCTACTGCTCGGGTGACCTACTGACCCAAAAAAATGGGTTATCTCACCTCTGTGCACTGAGCCCACAGACAAAATAATAGTTCTCATGAATATGTGGAAGGACTTTGTAACTAAACTCTGTTTTGTTTTTCCTCAGACATTTGGCTGAGAAAAAAAGAAAAGGAAAGAAAAGAAGGGAACCCGTCTGTGTTCTCTAGCATGATTATTCAAGCCAGGCTTTAAGAAAAGACACATACTGGTGATTCCATTCCCCTGTCGTCCCAATCAACACTCACTGAAACACATGCAAGATACTGGAAAGCTCAAGAAGCAGAACGTATGCCCAAAGAGCTGAATGACTATTCAAGGCCATATGTGTTAATTCTCAATAGATTACAAGGAGAGTGTCCCTGGGTCATTGGATAAGGCATCACCAAGGAGCTAGAACTTAAATGAAGCCTTCAAAGGAAGCAGTTCCTTAGCAAGTAAAGAAGTTGAGAGACAGAGTATCTGGGAAGTGAGAAGCATGGTCCCAAGCAAGAAAGCATTTGTGTTGGTCAGGCAGAATATCGAACACAGATTGGCTCAAGATAGGGAGGGAACTCCTTGGCTCGTGTCACTGAAAAGTACAGGGGTCCATCTGTAGGGACTTATTAACTGCCCCCACCGGAACACTCTCTCTTTCTATCTGTCAGTTCCGCTTTTCCTGCCTGACTTTATATTCAGGAAGGCTCTGAAATGTTGCCAAAAAAACAAAAAACAA
>CM053617.1:4709331-4748517 GCA_028646535.1 Procyon lotor | reverse complement strand
GTGTGTGTGTGTGTGTGTGTGTGTGTGTGTGTGTGTGGTTTAAAAGAAAGAAGATTGCCTTGCAAATTAGGATCTGAACTGTGACTTGATAAAATCGCGATAAGACCAGCATTGAATCTTTCTGTCTGGGAGACCAAGCCTCACCCCCAGCTTCGGGGCTCTTGGCCTGGCTGACCGCTTTATAAAGGAATGGACCTGGAAATGCCAAGAGTACAAAGTATTCTGGGCCGGCTAGGCACCCAACAGGCTGCGTTAATCGTAGACGGAGAAAAGTCCTCTGTCTTGGCCCGGAAGCAGGGGAGTTATTTTGGGAGCAGTGACCCAGACATTACCATCTGAGGTCCAGAGCCCTGAAGAACACAGGCTTGGAGAGAGCTTTTCCATGCCCTGCGGCTCTTCCTTCAGAGGGCTCTCTGCACAGATCTGCTACAAATCCAGTGTTCACCTTCTCGGCACTTGTGGAGGAGCAGGTCGCCGTCATGAGAGGGGGTGAGCTTTCCTGGGAGGGGACCCTGCCTGCCTCTTCAAGGGCCCTCATGACTCACAGTCTTCAGCTTATGCATTGGGGGGGGGTAGCCCTCATTAAAATAAAAATAAATTTAGAAGGGGTCCTCGCAAGCAAGGAAGCCTGAAGCCTAAGCTTCATTAGCTTGCCACGAAATCCACTTCTGACTGCGATACTATTAGTGCCGACAGTATTAATAGGAAGAAGAACAACCATTCTTCAAATCCAAATAAAGGAAAACCAGGCTTTTAGGGTTTTCAAATTGACTTTGATGAAGAACGTTGTTCTAGGCACTCAGAGATCCCGCGGGCCCACCTTCCCACCTCCATGTGATTTTTCTGCCTCTGACTCATTCCACTGCCTGCTCCAACTCCAATTCTCTTCGTGTTATCTCTGGATCTCTGGTGGTGCCTCTCACTATCAGCTGCTTAATAATTATATCTATAGCTAACATTACTATGTGTGCCCGGCATTGCTCTGAGCTTTGCTCTCACTGCCTCACAAAAAACCCTGTACTGTTGCCACCTCTCCGCTGAGGGTCCTGGGCCCTGGGAGATTACACGGTTTGTCTCTGGAATGTGCAATCTTAACCCCACGGCCCCGCCACGGGGCCTCGAGCAGCCTGGGCAAGCCAGACATCAACACGAGAAGACTTCATGTAGTCCAGAATAAAGTATAATAATTACAGAGCCTTTCTAAAAAAAGATTTTATTTATTCATTTGAGAGAGGGAAAGAGAGCCCGAGCAGGGGCAGGGGCAAACGGAGAGAAAGAATCTCGAGCAGACTCCCGGCTGAATGTGGAAGCCGACGAGGCGCTCGATTCCATGACCTCGAGATCATGACCTGAGCTGAAACCAAGAGTTGGGCTCCCTCAGATGCCCCGCAATGTCCTGATAAAGCACCAAGTATCAAGGCTAGACATTCTAGAAGTCACAGACTCAACACCTAGGTCAGAATCCCTTCCGGGCACCCGTGAATAGTGCAAGAGCAAAAACGTCTTTTAAGTCGAATCAGCAATTCGGAGACATAGAAGACTTTGACAATGTGTGATCTGATGATAGGAAATACATTTCCCCTGCTGGAATGCAAATTTTGAAGCCCAGAGAATGCCTCGATTCAAATACTTTGCATAAGTATTGTGCTTTTGTAGTTACTATCAAATTGTGAATGCCAGGAATGGGGTCTGAGGAAACAAGGGGGTGGAGGTTGGGGTCTGTGTGTGTGTGTGCATAAAATTATGTGGTCAAACTAGCTTGGCAGCCTTTTTCCTGGGGCTGAGGCATCCTGGGGAGTGCGTCTCTGAGTCATGTTCCTTGAACTTCAATGTTTGAAAGAACTTCAAAATTTACCTGGTTCAACACATGAGGGGAGTGGGACCCTTGGATACCAAAGGTCACAGAGCTAATGAGCATCATTCATTTAACAAACTAATCGAACACAGATGGAACACAGAACTTTCGGCCACACCACGCTGTTCTGTGGCTCAGACAGGCTATGTGCCCAGCATCGGGAATCCTGCCATTAAGAAACAAATTCTGCCTGTGACACAGCCACAGAAGGTTTCCATTGGTTTCGGCTCTGCCTGCCTATCCACCATCATCCCCCACACGGTCTCAGTATGGACTCTCGGTCTTTTTGTTTCCCAGAAAATGCTCACTAGGCACCCTTGTCTTAGCTCTCGCTGCTCTAACTTAACCCCATGACCTGGTGTCTTCTAAACAAAGAAACCAAAATTGATTTCTCACAGTTCCTGAGGCTGACACTCCGAGATCCAGGTGTCCGCACGGTTGGGGTGTGGTGAGACCTTCTTCAGTGTTGCAATCTGCCAACTCCTTGTCATATCCTCACGGGGTGGAAAGAGGAGGAACTAGCTCTCTGGGCTCTTCTTATCCGGGCTAATGCCACTAATCCCACTCATGAGGGCTCCCTCCACCTCCATGACCCAATTGCCCTGCAAAGGCCCCCACCTCCAAACACCATCCCACTGGGGATTAGATGTCAACATGAACTTTGGGGGGGGACATAAACACTCAGTCCCTCACGACTCTCAGGGCTCTGAGCCTTTCTACGAGCTCACCCCTCCACCTGGATTGCTTTCTTTTTGTCCTCCAGCAGACGAACTCCCTCATTTGTCATGACTCAGAAGCATGACCTTCTCAGGGAAGCTTCTGGTGACAACCCCTCCTCATCTGGGAAGAATTAGTTTGATCCCTCTTCTCTTTGCTCAGTGCCCAGCTGCTGAGTCTTGGGCACTTACCCCGCTGTGTTTTGGTTCTTGGTTTAACTGTATTCCTTCCACCAAACTCTGAGCTGCCAGATGCCAGAGAGCCAATGCCGCTCATTTCTATAAGCATCTAATGCCTGGCCTCTAGTGAGTATGGGAAAAAACGGTAACAGTAATAATTAACATCGAATCGCTACAATAATCCTGGAGTCTTGGCAGGGGTAGACATACATTACCAGTGTTCACCAAGATTTCTCGCTCTCCAGGTTCAGGGTGGCTACATGACCCGCTTTGACTGGTGACATTTAAGCAGAAGCAATCAGTCACCTCCATGCATGATGGTCTGAGCACGGGGGCTCTTTGTCCTGCATTGGCGGACCCGAAAAGCCTTGTCTTGGGCAGGCAAAGTCATAAGGGGGCGAAGGCTCAGTCACCCTCTGCCGCTGCATTTGGATATATAGGACGGGCGAGAAAGAAATCTCTGTTGTTTTAAGTCGCTGATATCTTCTGTTTGCTACAGCAGTAGAGACAGGCAAATTCCCCTCTAACTCCTTCCCATAGCCTCTCATCTATCCATTTCCTATTTCTACCTCAGCTGCTGGAGTTTGCTCACAGCGATCCCGTAAGGTTTTTACACATTAAGTATTTGTCTTTTCCTAAAAGCAGTGAGAGTGTGTCATCGGTGTGTTCGTTTTGTGAGAGGGTTTTTTTAAAGCCATTAAAAGAGTTCTTTTTGACTTTCTGCTGAGCGAACGTAGTATCTTTCGTTCAGTGTCAAACAAATGTTTTTGGCTGCTATGGTTCCCTTTTTTGTACATTTTATTCATTTTTTATTGAATCTTATTTATTTTTATTTGATATAACGTCGTACAACGTGCTGGCCTGATGCATTTATATATTGCAATATGACTGCCCTTGCAGTATTAGCTAACATCTCTACCATATCACAATTGTCAGTTTTTTGGCGGTGGCCGTAATTAAGATCCAGTCTCTCAGCGAGGTGGATGTGTATGATATAGCACCGTTGTCTATAATCGCTACATCGTTCATTAGATCTTCAGGTCTTACTTACCTGCTAGTTGCAAATATATACCCTCAGGTACTATTATTCTTATAGTCTTAAAGTCTCCACCCCCCAGCTCCTGGTAACCACCCTTCCACTGTGTTTTTATGCATTGGGCTTTTTTAGATTTCACATATAAGTGATATCAGATAGTATTTGTCTTTCTCTGTCTGACTTATCTCACTTAGCACCATGTCCTTAATGCCGGCTCTGGTTTCCTTAGAGAAATTTTTACTTGAAAAAGAAAAAAAAAAGTCAATTCTCTTTTCCATCGGTATGAGGTGGCAATGAGTTGGCAAAGCAATGAAATTAGGTTGGAGAAAGGGAATAGAAATTCGAGGCTCGGACACCTGGGTGGCTCAGTTGATTAAATGTCTGCCTTCAGCTCATGATCCCAGGGTCCTGGGATTGAGCCCCACATCGGGCTCCCTGCTCAGCGGGAAGCCTGCTTCTCCCGCTACCATTCCCTCTGCTTGTGTTCCCTCTCTCGCTGTGTTTCTCTCTGTCAAATAAATAAAATCTTAAAAAAAAAAAAAAGATAGGGAGGGGCACCTGGGTGGCTCAGTGGGTTAAAGCCTCTGTCTTCAGCTCAGGTCATGATCCCAGGGTCCTGGGATCGAGCCCTGAGTTGGGCTTTCTGCTCAGCGGGGAATCTGCTTCTCCCTCTGCCCCTCCCCACCGCTTGTTCTTCCTCTGCCTCTGTCTCTCTCAAAAATAAATGAATTAGTTAATTAGAAATTAAAAAAAAAAAAAGAAATTTGAAACTAAAGAAAGAAAACTAAATGTTGTTTGTCTAATTCAGCCCAAGGACCTTTCCGCAGAGCCATGAAACATACAAAGTTCTCTGGGAAGTCAGCTTAGTAGGAGCTAGTGTTTAAGAGCACGGTTTCAAAGCCAAATGAGTTCTAATCCAGACTCGGCCTTGTTCTATAACCGTGGCCACACCATTTAACCTCTTGGAGTCTTAGTTCTATCATCTGCAAAATGGGCAAATGATAGCTACCTTCATATGGTTGTTATATGGATTAAATCCTTCTGTGAGTTCTTTTTGATAAAGTCCTTGGCACAGTTGCATTTGGCGAAGAGAAATTTTAAACTCCTGGCTCACGCCAGGACCCTGGGATCATCATATTTCCTTCTCATTTGTGGAACTACCCACTTTTCTGGCTCGATTAAAATCAAAATCAATGTCTTGTAAATATTGATGTGATGGCTTCTGCCAAGTTGGAAATGGAAATTGTCATCCTCACTCCACTAGAGGTGGGAATCTTTGGAAACTCCTTTTTCCTTTGTCTTGGTAACTTCACTTTACAGACCGTCCCAAGGTGAGATCCAAGGATGGGATTCCCAGTCCGTTGTTCTCAGTCAACCCCTTGGTACTTCTCCAAATCAGTCCTTTCATAGATGCTGATTAAAAACATTTGGCACGCTCCTCATCGTACTTTAATGCTGAGTAGGAAGGAACCATTATGTGAGGGCATTGCCAACTGTTACCTTTGTATTTAGAATTAGAAAATGAACCAAATCCAGAAGATGAATGTCCAGGAGAACCTGGGCATCCAGAACGTTCTTTGGCTTGAGGGATTGTGTGCTCACCAGTAGCAGAGCACTAGAGACCACTTTCTTTCCTCACTTCTTCCTAATCCCTGTGCCAAGGGTCCCTAGGTCCCTGGTGAGAAAATGAGCCTCTCTTTTCAGACATCCAGACATTATAAGCCCCGAACACTCCTAAGGTGAGAGTACAGCTATAGAATTTCATTCAGTGGTTTCTATCATGACCTAATGGCCAGATCCTGAGCCTGGGATTTGTTCTATCTCCTTAATTCACCTGACAGCTTTGGTTTATCATTTCCCCATTATCTCAGTTTGTCCATTGGTACAAAGGAATGAATACTTATTTGTGATCATCAAATAATCATTGCCCTTCACTTAGAGATCACTAGGTGAAGTGAGTGGCCATGATTCCCATATGTATCAGGGTTACACTGTGAATATCGATCATATTATTTATTTCTCACTACCACCCTAGGAGGAAGGCATTATTACATTCTCGATGATAGCCAAGGACATTGAGGCTCAGAGGAATTAACTAATTAACTAATCCCACAGGTGTCAGAATAAGTGAGTTTTGGAGTCAGGGTTCAAATTGGACTTTAAAGACTCTGCTTTCCCAAAGTCAAATTAGATTTTGTTAAATAGAATCCTCAGCGCATAGTCCTAAACATTTATCTTCAGTGTCCAAAGTCTTCTGAAAATGTGTGCATAAAAGACTCTCTTACAGGAATCACCATTAATATCACAGTCAGTCAACAAGATTTATAAACTACCATTTATGTCTTACCAAGAAAAATGGCAGTAACATTTTGCATTCCAGACTCCCTTTCAACTTCTCAAAGTACTATCTGTATCTATTGATGCATTTTATTCTCCCAGAAATACTACGATTTCTCAGACACGAGGTGAAAGAATTTGTCTAGTCAATAACAGTTTCCGGACTGACCCTTCCTCCATTGCAATTTCTTTTGGGAGGAGGACTGTGTTTATGCACGAGCGATTCAATTATGTTACTGAATTTTTTCAGGTAAAAGAATAATAAGGGTCTGCTGTAACACACCAAATATTCTAGATCTGTTTTTGAGAGTTATCACTTGTTCTTTCTTCTTCCAGTCCTTCTGAGATTGTCCATGGTCATGGATTGGTACACAACCTTGTATCCAGACTACGGGAATCCATACATTGGATTTCCACCCACGATCCATGACTGAGTCATGTAGTAAACGGTACTTCCTTCCGGAAGCCAAGGAGTATGATCTTTACAAATTTCAGCATGGGAACCCATCTGCGATTCTCCCACGGGCCTTAGAGTCTAGTCCTGCTTTTCTTATTCATCCTATGCCTGAATTCCCCTTCCCAGAGAGAGGCCTCCCAACCTGACCTACGAAATAGGGTCCCAGGATTAATTGGCACTGGCTGAACTTGCTCTGTTCCCAGTTTGTCACCCACTTGAGATAGTTTTGGTTCAACAGAGTACGTGAAAATTGTGAGTCAGACCCACTCTGTCACCCTAGCCAGTTGTCCATCAATTTCTACTGATGATATTTTATGGTCAGTAGAGATGACTTTAGAAGGACTTGAAGCTGGGAGAGAAGTTCTTGGGCACATAGTCCTCCCTGACACAAGTAGAGCCCATCTTCTGTTCCTCTCTTCCTGCCATTCCCCTGACAGCATGAGGGTGTCTCTTGGGCTCTGTCCTAAAATCGCTTTACAATCATTTAACTGACACTCACATCACAATTTTGACATCATAATGTGATCTGCATTAATTTGCAGATCCTGCCATCAGGATGAGCTCAGAATTATGTCAAAACCTCTGTTGAGTAAATAAAGAACTGATTTTGAATGTGAGGAATGATGTAGGATGGAAAGATCACGGAAGGAGACCAGAAACAATACAAGCTCAGTAGGGAAATTTTAGACATCAAACATTTTTTTTTTTTTAACACAAAATACCAAAGGTCACTAGTATCCCACATCAAATGCACAGACAGTTTTTTTAAACAAATCCGTTTCAGTCTGGGTCTTGAAACAAATCTAAAATATGTGATTTTGTTAAGAAGGTTCTAGGATAATTTTAAATTTGTTGTTTTTAAGAAAGGAAGGCGGAACTGTTTTGGATGTCGGAGGAGGGAGGGGAGGGAGAATGGCACTGTTTCATCTCTGTCCCTCGTTCAGCACATGAATTTCAACCTCTCCTAAGTGGCGGACACCTGAGTGACCGAACTCGAAGTACAGAATTCCAAAATCATCCTCATTTGCAGTCTTAAGATGCCACCAGAATGGCAAAGCGGGATCCAAAATGTGGCTTTGTGGCACTTTTTAGAGGGCTGGCGGCCCCCCCTTTGTACTCAACGAAGGCTGCCTGGGGCACCCATAATTTGCCCAATACACTCCATCTGCATTTATCTTGGCAGGAGTTCAAGGACAGGGTGAAGTTGGCCCAAGGTGGGTCGCATCAGCGAGCCCCCGTTCCTTCCCCCATCTCGACCCGTCTGAAGAAGGCGGATGGAGACAGAAGGTTCGCAGGCTGAGTTCCCGCCGACCTTAACTGGAAATAACTTGCTCTCTTTCACATCTGCAGCTGTGTCCTCCTCAGGGAGTTGTCCAACTCAATATGATTTTAAACATCTGTCAGCTAAATCAGAGCTCCAAATTTAGCCCTCGGGAACACGATGTGGATTTGCGATGCTCGATGGAGAACATTGGGTCCATAAACCCAGCTCACACGAGACAGCCGGGTGGTATTCTGGTTGGCAATTTTCATCTACGACACATTTAATTTGCCTGCACATTTATGAACATGATGTAAAGGGAAAGAGTGACCGTTTCCCTGAAAACGGCTTTCCGGATCGCCGCAAGATCAATACCTGAATGGAAAGTCTTTACACTGGGAACACGACTATTTTCCTATCTGGTCACTTGCCTGGAATTAAAAGATATTCCCAACGGAGTCGTTTTGTCTGAATTTCCTGAAACTCTATTCTCCACTCTGAGCTGCCTCTCTGGTCCAGCTACAGCTTGGCTCCACGGTGCCCATCCTGAAGGAAGATGAGTTTTCCATGTAGTTGTGCTTCATAGTCGCCATCTTTGAAGACGTCTAGCATGTGGAAAATCATCCTTTTCCTCCAGTGAAATGATATTTCTGAAGCCAGGTGCTGTTGTTTGGAGAACCATGAAGGCAGGCCTTTCCTCAAAGACGCTCTTCTGGCTGAGGGCAATACCCCCTGAATGATTGCCTGGGAATCCTTAGTACCTGTGGGTTTGCTTGTTTTTTAACCCATCCTGTCCATTGCTGAGATCATGGTGCCCCTAGGGGGGAAGACAGTCTTGCAGTTCAGTGTGGGTTCCCAACAGATGATTTACCACAGTAGACTAAAACTTGTGAATTCGCTTTACTTAGGTTGGTACCAAACCTCACAGCTTCTAGAGTCCAATTCCACAGATGGAGTTAGTTACCCCTTCCTCTGAGCTCCCAAGACAGCTGGTTGTCTCTCATATGGGACCAACATGTGGTATCGTTAGGGAGTATCCTCAAATGCCACTGAGATCTCTCAGGGGGCAGAGATGACATTCGGTTTGTCCTTCATGCCCAAGATTAGGACAGGCTATAGATGATGGCCAACTGATGCTTTATAGATAGACGGGCCAGCACTAGTTTGAACAGCTTCCGGAGATGTTGTCTAGAAGTGAGGAAAGGTGGTCCAGGCACGTATGGGTGGCAAGAGGAGAGCCCTCAAAAAGGCACCCTTTTTGAGGAGGCTCCATGAGAGGAACTGGCTTCAACACTCGCTTCTCTTGCTATTGGAGAAAGGGCGGTCCTCTCGAGGAGCTACCAGGCCCAGGCAATGGGGGCCAGGGGCTAGGACCCGAAGAGGTGCCCATCAACATGGGGTTATTTGAGGGGCTGAGCCGCTGGTTTCCACTTCATCATGTTCTTTCTGTCCCCTGTAATTAGATTGGTTGAAATCCATTCCTGGAAGGCCTGAATTCTTCCCCCTACTCGTCCATTCCTGGGATGACATGCTCACCCATGTAAGGCAATCAGTCGTTAAGACCAAAGACTGTAACATCAGACAGATCAGGGTTCAAATCCCAGTGCCGAAGTCATTAAGGTGGATTATCCTGGGAAAATTACTGGACATCTCTGAGCTAATTTATTAGGTAACTGAAGGGACTAAATGAGCCAATGTGAGTTAAGTCTCCGGCAAATGTTCAGTGTAGCCTCACTACTCCCATGGTTACTGTAAGTAGTTCGGACTCTTGTTTGCGAGTGGTAAGAATGAGCCCAGTCTGGCTTAACCAAAAGATCCAGGTGTGAGTCATGGAAACCCGTACTTGGGCCTCAGGGAGGCACCGTCATCTCTGCCCTCCTCAGCTCCTAAATGGACAAGCCGTAGGTTTAGTTACCCAAAAAGAGCCCAAGACAAGTTTTTTTCCCGGCATGAATTTCTGCGGAAATGACTCAGGTTGACTCACCTTCAATCTGGTGCTAGTCCTGCTCATTCAGCTGGGACAGGGGCTAGGCACAGGTAGAGGCAAGGTCACAGCTACACAAGGCCCACTTCGCGGTGGGGAGGCAGACAGAGAGGCAAGACTGTCAGCTTTGTGGGGGAATCATCATGAGATGGGCAGATGCTGCAAAAGTGACCCTCACACTCTTCGGAGGATGAATATGGGACTTTTAGAAATGTGTGAAATGTACGTGGAAAAACAAAACCCCCACCCCAATATCGCATGTAGGTTGGAATCGTAACGACATTCATTTCTAAAGGCAAAGATTTATAGGGAGCGCAAAGAAATGGTTTTAATGTTACGGTGATGATTTTTTAATGCTCTTTGATTTAATAACAAAGTTTTGTTTCCCGTGGAAAGCTCCTGCAAGGATTAATAACCCTGAGCCTTTGCCACCTGATACCTTAGCAAGGATTAGTTGACAACTGGCTGAGAGCCAGGCCCCAGGGGACAGATCTGGGCCTGGAAGAGAGGAGGCAAGGAGCAGCAAAGGGCCAAGGGCCCTGGATGCAAGCTTCTTGTTCTTCACAAGGTATGGATACTAAGGATCTCTCTTCCTGGAAAGGCAGAAAACTGGCTTTGAATTCTAAAGCCTCCGATGTATTTTCATGGAGTGTCAGGGAATTCTAGGCCAGAGAAAGCTCTGCTAGCTCTCCGAGAATTCCTTTGGTAATAAGAGGGCATCAGAGACATTAAGAAAGGATGCCACATGGTTTTCAGGACAAGGCTGGTGCTAATTTCCAAAGGCCCTCTGGAATCTTCTAGAAACATGTCTACACACACAGGTACTCCTGTGCCCAGCACAGCACAGCCCATGAGGATCTCTGTCTCGGGCTCCCACCTCTGCACGCAGTGAGGACAAGCCGGGGAAAGTGTTCCCATGGGGCCTCTGGCACCCCACTTCCTTCAGCCTGAATGTCAGCGCGCCACTGTTTCCAACGCGCCCCTCGGGGCTGGGGCACGACAGACGGTCACTGTCATGTTCAAGATGAATGCTGATGAAGCAACTTGGAGAGCCTTCTGAGAGCTTAGCCCCGCCCCAGGGACAGCCCCGCGCCCCTGGCCAGGCCCATGCCCGGGGCTCCGAAGCACAGCAGGGACCTCATCCGCGGCCTGGTTGGCAGGGGAGAAGCGCTCTTGTTGAGATGGCTCAGGTTGGCTGCCCCGAGATGTTGCCCAAATACTTCCCTCAATCCTGCTTTTCTCTTCCCCCAAGCTGTATAAGGCCAAAGTCCCAGAAAAATTCAGGGCAGCCTGAGGGCTTTGGGTGAGCGAGTGTTCCAGGCCCAGGAGGGAGAAGACCCCGAGTTCTCGTGCTAGAGACCCTTCCTTTCTGCTCCCGCCATGACTATGGTCTGAACTGAAGCCCATCACGCCGCAGACCCGTGTGACTTCAGCAGTATTTATCCATAGCCACAGGCCTCTTTGTCCGCAGAGGTGTAGACCTACTGAGTTCACGAAAGCAATCCATGAGCCAAGCGCCGACTAGGCGCCCGGACTAGGGGCTGGGTACCTAATGGTGAGTCGGACTCAGTCTTGCCTTAAGGTATCTGCAGTCCAGACAGGGGGGAAGAGATGCCTCGAGAAACAATGGCCGCACAGGGGGGTAAATGCTTGCAGGGTGCAGGACACGGCTGACAGGGGGTCACCAGCGTCGTCAAGGGTCAGAGATGGAGTCTAACAGCAAAGACCAGACAGGAAGGAGAGAATGTGGACAGGAGAAGGTGGGGAACAACCCTCAGCGCTGACCAGGGGACGGGTCCCCACAGACGGTCATCTGGCCACTGGTCACTCGCGACTTAATCTCTGCTGACATGAGCAGGGATGGACGGCCTTGGAACAAGACGTTCAGCACCCAATTAAAGCATTTCCTGCCCTTTGTCTCCAGCAGGCTTCAAAGTTGGGGTGGACCCTCTGTGGGATGGCAGACTGTTGCAAGAGAGAGAGAGGGTCCGTGGCTCATGCCAGAGATCGGACAAAGCTTCCCTAAAAGAGGAAGTGAAGGGATCTTTGTAAAGGGAGTCCAGACATTTCAGTCCCATGAGCCTCTGCCCTAAACACATGGAGGTAAGTCACAAGATGTCACATCCCAAAATGTGCTATTCCAGCTTTGCGGCAGCCGTGCATGCGGGCGTGTGCGTGCAGGCTGAGACTCTGAAGAATGTTCAGATTTCTGTCTGTTCCCCCTGATGCAAAAGTAGAGGACAGAGATGTCCCCCAGGTAGTTATATTACCAGCCAAGGTGTTCTCTCCAAGCAGGAACCCCTTGTTTCTAGAATTTTAGAGCAGGGCCAGAGGAATGGAATGAACCTGTCTCCGATGTCAAGTGTGTGCTGGGCATATGTACCAGGAGAGTCAAAGTGTTTCAAATGTCTCCTGTTGCACATAAAGGAAACTGGGGGACCCAAAGAGCTTGGAGGAGTTGTGCAAAAGCTCATCGTTGCTCCTCATTCTTTCATGTGTGATTCCTGAGTGCCCACCATGTGTCAGGCATTGCGTGGAGGACACCGGCAAAGCCAAATGCTGGAAGGCAGGTATTCGGACCTCTGGCCCAGTGCTGTCCTTTTCTATTCTTTTAGGTAGGTAAGCGAGAGACAGCCACCTGCCCATCGTCTTTATGAGGGGCTGGAAGAGTGACCTAATCTCTTGATAACAATCTGCTTCTTGTCAAATGCAAGCATTTGATAACTGCAAAATAGGGAGGAAATAGTTTGTCCTCAAAAGAGAAAGCTCTGGTGAATATTAGGTTTACAGGTTTTAAAGTAGTCAAGGCTGGCAGAACGAAGCAAATTGAACAAGTTCAAGTACAGTTGACTGTGTTATCCTATTAGATTGTCGCCTCTTTTGTTAGACTAGTTAGAGTGTAACTAGTTAACAAACTTATATGCCTCTCTCACACATCACATTTTTAAGATGATGATCTTGGGTTATTAAAGTTTGGGTTAATGAAGTTCTCTGAGGATTATTCCCAAGGAACTCTAAATCAGAGGACACAAAATAATGGTCCTAGACGAATCCTGTCTTCAGTCATGTTTGTTTTGGCTTGCAGAATGCTGGCCCACAGAAGAGTTTTAAAACTTTTTTTTTTAAGACTATATTTATTGACATCAGAGAGAGAGAGAGAGAGCACAAGCAGGGGGAGCAGCGGCAGAGGCAGAGGGAGAAGCAGACTCCCCGCTGAGCAGGGAGCCCGATGTAGGACTCGATCCCAGGACCCCGGGATCATGACCCAAGCCAAAGGCAGACGCTTAGCCAACTGAGCCACCCAGGAGCCCCAAATGTTTAAAATTTTTTGAATTACTTCACAACACTTAAAAAATCAGGAGATTATATAAAAATCAACATTCTACTTAGCATAATATTTTCTAGGTCCCAAGTGAAATAAATCAGAGAAAGACAAATACCATATGATTTGTTTCATTTATATGTGGAATGTAAAAAACAAACAGGTAAACCAAGAAACAAACAAGAAAACGAAACCAGAAACAAACTCATAAATACAGAGAACAAACTAATGGTCGTGAGAGAGGAAGTGGTCAGGGGGACAGGCAACATAGGTAAAGGGGACTAAGAGGTACAAACTTCCAGTCATAAAATAAGTAAGTCACAAGGATCCAAAGCAGAGCATGGGGAATATAGTCAATAACAGGTAATAATTTTGCATGGTGATAGTAACTACACTTAAAGTGGTACGCATCTCATAATGTATATAATTGTTGAATCACTGTGTTCAATACCGGAAACTAATATGATAATATGATAAACTACTCATATCACATAATATCATATAATATGCATAATATATTATGTATATTTTAATATATAATATATAATTATATGTATAATTACTATGTTTACATTTTATTTATATATATTTATAAATATATATAATTTATATTTTATATATATAAATTTACATAAGTTACATAAGTCTTAGCCCCTCTCGGAATATATTTTTATATATAAATATAAATATAAATTTATATATGTATTTATAATTATATAAAAATATAAAAATATATAATTATATATTTATAATTACTATAATTATACATATAATTATATATTAATTATAATTATATATACTTTATATATATAAAATTATAATTACTATAATTATACATACAATTATATATTATATATTATACTATATGATATTACATAATGTATTATGTATATTATATATTATATAATATATATTAACATAATAATACAACTAATATAACATCGTATATTAACTATACTTCAATATACTTCAAAGTTTAAGACTCCCATGTGTGCGTAAAAACTATAATAAAACTTCTATGCTTTTCTCCTTAAAAACTAAAAATGAAGATTCTGGCTCCTATAAAATCAGAGGTTCTCAAAACACTGAGCCAGTGCCCCTCGCAGGCAGCACCAGCTGGCCAGGGCTGTGTGCAGGGTGGCCTTTGTAGACAGGGCAAAGTCTCTTGGCCAGCCTGCCTCACCCCTGCCACCCTCTGGACCCCCCTGCGGCACTTATTTACATGTGAAACCTTGCAGGCCTTTGAGTTCCCAGCCTTTGCTCCCTGTCAGGGCTCAGAATCTTTGCAAAGCTGTGGACACGTCCAAGCAATTTTCCCCAGGCACTGAGTCCAGCAAGCTTCTGGTGATCCATGGGGTTCGAGGAAATCATGGGTTCGTTCACTGAATATACGCCTTTGCCCGCCACGCTCTGGGCGTGCGCTGGCAAGGGAGGACCCTGAGTTATGTAAGCCTCAGCCCCTCTCAGATCCCACGGTGCCAGTGGGGGCCAGAAACATGCAAGTGATTAGAATGGTTTATCCAAATGTTATGGTGAGTCATGGTGCCATGAAGGTGGGAGTCACCAATTCAAAACAGGGAATTTCAGGAATTTTAATAGAGCAAATAATTACTGAGCTGCACGTTCAGGGCCCAACTAGGGAAACAAAAGACATCCTAAGTCAGGAAAACGGAGCAGTTTTATGCTGCCAATTGGTAACCTGGCTATGGTGGTTTTAAAACCTGACCCTGAACTTCTTTGCCATGCTCTCACTGAGGACTGTGGTCTGTACCCCCAGCTTCCCCACACCCCTTGAATTTGGGTAGACGGGTGACTGTTTCAGCTAACAGAGAGGGGGAAACTGATGCTGGACCGGTTTACAAGTCAGGACACACACGGGGACTTCCACTTGTTGTGGACAGAACACTGGCCTGGGAGACTAAGCCCCTGTGGACTTGGACCGACCGCTCCCAGGCTGTGGTGCCGTCAGGAAGCCCCGTCCCTGGGGAGCCCTGTGTGGGTGCTCTGGTCGGCAGTCCTAGCCCTTGAGTCATCCCAGCCCAGGCACCAGACATGTGCGTCAATAACCTTCTGACCTTTCCAGCCCCCAGGTGTCACATCGCCCCCACTGTTTGTCTTCCCTGCTGAGGCCCAGACAGAGTGGACAAAAGATAAACCATCTTGGCTGTGCCTTTCCAAACTCCCGACCCACAGAATGGTTGTTTTAAGCCCCTGAATTTGGGGATAATTTGTCACATAGAGACAAGAGCAAGAACTGTGAGTTATGGAATTGCTAAGAGGCCAAACAAGACAGGGGGACAATCCATGGATTAGCGACAGCAGGGATCTACTGTGGGAGATCTACCATGGGGGATCTGCCAGGGATCTACCATGCTACCATCTCTAGGCCAGAGGGACAAAGAGAATAGTTGATATTAATGAAGCTCAGTGTTCAGGGTCACCTGGCAGAAGTTAGAACCAAGGCAGGTCTTCCAGAAAGAAGAACCATAGCTGGGACCCAAGATACTGCCCAAGGAATGAGAGATATAGTAGGTTTCTTCTTCCTGCCCTAACATCTTCTGCTCCTGCCTCCTATTGGTCTAACCCAGCCACAACTCTCAAAAACACAGCCCACCAGGGTCAGTCCCTTCCGGTGGGGAACAGAGCAGAGGAAGACAAAAAATGGATGAGGGGACAGGCCCGGGACTAGCACACTAGGTGCTGAAGACTGAGCAGAAGGTCCCAAGACACATCAAGAAGGATGACAGTTCAGACAGGAGGAACAGCAGAGGTATGAAACTTCTAGTAGCTTCCCGTAGTTGAAATCCACCTTGCACTTGGGGCGGAATCGAATCAGTAGAAATGCTTATCCCCATTGTAGGACAAGAAAACTAAAGCTCTGTGTTGTGGGCTGAATGTGTGTGTCCCCCACCCCAGATTCATATGCTGCAACCCAATCCCCGATATGATGGTATTTGGAGGTGGGGCTCTGGGGAGACAATTAGGTCATAAATGTGGGACCCCCATAAATGCAATCAGTGCCCTTATAAAAGAGACTCTAGAGACCCTCCTGTCATGTGAAAACAGTGAAAAGGTGGCCATTGAGGGAAGCAGGTCCTCACCAGATACTGGATCTGCCAGCATCTTGGCAGATCTTGGACTTCCCGGTCTTCAGAACTGTGAGAAATACATTTCTGTTGTTTAGAAGCTACCCAGACCACGGTGCTCTGCTACGCCCCTCTAAATGGACTAAGCATAGCAGACATTTATCATCTGGGGCGTTATCTGGGCCCCAATTACTTACTTAGGAGAACCCTCATTGTCTATTTCTTGGCAGCAGGCAGAGCGCCGTTAGCCCCTGTAAAAGCCAAAGGGACCCCACCTCTGTCTGAGCTGCAAAAGCCCAGTTGGACATTTCTGTCCAGAATTCTCGGTCTGGGGGGACACAAGGATAGAGAGTTGGGCAATTATTCCCAGAAGCAGCCTTGGGAGTCTGGACGCACTGGGGTTGAGTGTCTAGGGGCAGCCTCTGAGCCCTGCCAGCTTTGACCTTGACTCTATTGCTTGCTTGCCGACTTTTCTCGACTTCTGCTAATTTTCTAAGTCCAGTCCTCCAGCCTTCCAGTTAATTCTGGGAACTACCCAATATCTTGCCAACCGACTCCTTTCCTGCTTCAGTGGATGGTCAGTCTCTGTTGCTTGCCATCAATGATTCACCAAGAATCTGTGCTCGAAACTGCTCTGTCTAGCGTTTATTCTGAGAGCACGAGGTAGATGTTGAAATGCAAACGAATCCACACGGAGACACTAGACCCATCAGTGTGACGTGGATCTCTCTGAACTCACTCATGATGGATAATAAAGGATCCTCATAAAGGATGTCGCTTGATAAGGAAAAACATTAAATCACTAGCCAACATTAAGTACTCTAAGCATTTCCTGTGGCTATTGTAAAAAGTTACCGCAATCTTAGTGGCTCAAAATGACCAAAATTTATCATCTTACAGTTCTGAAGGTCAGAAACCCAAAATGGGTCCCACGGGACTACCGCCAACGGGCCTGTAGGACTGAACTCCTTTCTTGAGGCTCTGGGGAAAGTCCATTGTCTTGCCTTTTGCTGCTCCTGGGGGCTCCCATATCACTTGGCTAGTGGCCCCTTCCTCTTGCAGACCCAGTAATGGCAGGCTGAGCCTTCTCCCTTCAGCCCACCTGGAAAATCACTCTTTCGCCTCCTTCTTCCACATTTAAAAGACCCTGGGATTATATTGGGCCCACCCAGGTAATCAAGATAATGTTCTTTTTTTTAATTCCTCCTTGCCATGGAACATAGCATATTCTCAGAATGTGGGGATTAGGACACGGACACCTTGAGGATCCAGAGATTCCACCTACCACCTGTACTTACTGTGATGTTTAATTTTAATGGGTCAACTGGACTGGGCTAGGGGATGCCCAGATTGCTGGCACAACATTATTTCTGGGTGTGTCTGTGAAGATGGTTCAGGAAGAGATTAGCATTTGAATCAGTAGACTAAGTAAAGATCAGCCTCACTGGTACAGGTGGGCATCGTCAAATCTGTCGAAGGCCCGATTGAACGAAAAGTGGAGGAAGGGCAAATTTTCTCCCTCTGCTTGAACTGAGACATCTGGGACCAGCCCTCTGATGCCAGCGCCCCAAGTTGTCGGGCTTTCAGACTCAGGCTGCGCTTGACACCATCCATCCTTCCTTAATTCTCAGGACTTTGGACTTGAACTGAATGATACCACTGGCTTTCTGAGTTCCCCAGCTTACAGATGGCGGATCGTGGGACTTCCTGGGGTTCTCCATAACCACGTGGTTCCCCGTAACTGTAATTAATTCTCATAATAAATGTATATATTTATATTCCTATTGGTTCTGTTTCCTTAACACACCCTAATACTCTTACTATGTACCAAGCCTTAACACACACTTCACTTTATAATTTTTCTAATGATGCTTCTTGGGCCATGCGATGGGCTTTAATGTCCACAGCCGTAGGTATTAATGAAAAGTTCTTGTGCGTATCATTGTGCATATGTTACCCCCTGTGACCACGGGGGCGGGGAAGGAGGCCGATTGAGATTCGGCTGTTCTGTCCCTGCCTCAAAACCATCTTAATCTCACCACGATTCGCAGCAAAACAGTACCAATGATGGTTATTTGGGTTGACTGCTTCTCATGTCTGCCTAATTACCATACAATGAAAAAAAGTCACAACACATGTCCGATAAGCTCGTGTGAGCTTTATTTGATTACAACAGCAACCTCCGTTCTGTATGCTAACCTTCATGCCTAGTTACACGTGTAAAATGGTAGTCTGCTCACGACTTAACATCAGAGGGAACAGCAGATCTTAGAGGTCTGGTGAGTTATCCAGGGCCTTGATTTCCTGCTGCAAGGAATGGTTAAAGCCATGATTGCTATTTTAGGGGGTTTGTCTATATTCTTACTCTTGGCTCCCCACATTGTAATCATGCGAGGGGGTGGGAAGTAAAAGGACGGAAGAGGAGGAGAAAAAAAAAACGGGATTTATATAAAGGTAATGAATCTGTTATTTACTTACATCACACAGTGGACATGTTTAAAAAAAAAAAAAAGAGCATCCTCAATCCAGAGCAATGGCCGCAAATCACATATCCCCCATTATATAGCAAGTATCCGTAGCGGAAAGGCCCGACGTAGCGAAGGATAGATTTTTAGTATGTCCTATGCACATCATCAAACAACACTTCACAGGCTCCAAGCTGGCAAACCAGAGGGCTTTGAAGAGAAATAATGAGCTGAGAGGTTCATGACATGCCATTAAAAAGTTTGTGATTGGATTCGGAAAATCAGATGGGTCTCTGAGGCAAGGGACCATTTCTGCGCTGCTGCACTTAGAATATTTTTGAGCCCCGGCGCAGATATTTATGGGAAGGGAAAGTTGTCTTTGTCTCGAGTCCAGGTTCTGACTTTTGCTGTGCGGCGGGGAAGTCACTTGTGCCGAGGACCCAACGTCCTGGAATAGCCATGATGTCACCTCGTCCTCCTGGCCGGCCACCACGGCGGGGAAGCGCGCCGCTGGCCCTGTGATGTCTCGGCTTGATTCTCCCATGTGTGGGTCACAATTCCTGCCAAAACAAAGTCAGCAGGGGAGTTTACAGCCACTGAATCGCTCAAGGTGGTGCAGGCTCAGTGGGATGTGGAGGAGATGAGGCCAGAAGGCATGCATTATGAACAAAAGGACGAGAGAAAGAAAAGGCATCGGACGCAGGATCTGGGGCCGCCTGGGGTGTGCTTTCCAAATCAAGCCTCTGGTCTTCCGATCCGTGCTTTGATGCTCTCTGTGTTTCCACCTTTGAGATTGTCAGTGCTTTTCTGGCCTGGGTGATGGAAGAAAGCACCCTGTTCTTGGTGGCGAACCATGGAATCCCTCTCGCCGAATTAGAAAGGAGACATTTTAGGAGATGAGCTCATGAAAGAGAATAGTATTTGAAAAGGGGGGAAAAAAATTACGCACACACAGTGACACATAACTAGGCCAACGCAGGATGAATCTGTGGTTAAGCCATTTTTCCCATTGCAGATGACACTTTAACACTTTGAGTCCCAGAGCCCTCCAGCACACACAGCACGAACACAGGGCTACGCAGCCGCCACCGCCCATGAAACCTGGCGCCACCGGAGGCCGGAGCTAGAATTCTGGTGCGGAGCCCCTGGGTCAGTGCTCAACTCCCACGCCCGCACTGTGCCATCACCAGACCCTTCGCCCGCCATCCTTCCCTTCCCCCCACCAGCGACATTGTGCAGTAGACACGCATACCTCGCTCCCGAAAGATCTTTAGCAGAGACGACGTGAAAGGCTATTTGTGATCATCAAGGAAGGAGGGGGCGGGGATGAGCAACATTCTATGCTAATCAAGAGCAATAACTGTTGTTTCTTTAGCTTTCTTCCCAGAAGTCACATGGATAACGGTCCATGTTCAAGCCTGCTCCAAACTCCGAGATGGGCAGGCGTTTGTTTCCTACGGGCTGGGCTGCGCTTGCTGGGGTTTTTTGTTGTTGTTTTCTGGTTTTTTTTTTTTTTTCCTTTTCTCTTCCACTGTGGGAAAATGAACTTATTTTCAGTCACCCCTGACATCTGACCACTCGACTGATCACGAGGACACTGTGGTAAACCACAGCTCAACTTGAAATTATCTCTTTTAGGCACGGTTCCTGTACTCTGGATGGCACCGACCCTGTTTGCCTGAAGTCCACTCCTCTCTCCGGGAGTCCCGTTTTCGCTTTTGGCCTTTTGGCCCTCTACTCGAACTGACTGGTCTTGCCCTGACGTCTTTCAGTTGGGCTCATCCTCAAAATAAACTGGATGCAAAAAAAAAAAAAAAAAAAAAGACACTAGTTTCCCCCACCCAAGCCTTTAAATTGGCACATTTACATATCATCCTTCTTTCTAAAAGGGGGTTGGAGGGGGAGGGGTGGGAAAGCACGCAAACTTCAAAGATCCTGGAAAAGAAACAGAAAACAAAACGCCACTTCTGCCGATTCCTATCGGGATGGTCCAGCAGGGGTTATACGTATTCCTTCTGTTTGAATCATCTTGGTTCCCGTAGCCGTTTTACACCTCCAGCATCCTGCCATCTGCCCACTCTAAAGAAATGCAGCCAAAGCATTCCAAAAACAAAGGGTAGAAGGGAATCATTTTGAACAGACCCAGGGGATGGACTTCTCTGGGCCCTTCTGGGTACCGCTGGGCTCCTGGAGGGCAGGCAGCATGGGGCAGCCCTGAGGCGCCGGCCATGGGGGCTCAGCCCCCAGTAGCCCCTTTGTGCCCCAGCAGGCCACCAGGGAGAACCCCGTGTGCAGGCCTGGCTGCCCTCCTGGCAGAGGAAGGAGGGGGAGGAGGGGGCAGTTGCGTCCTCCTCGGAGCTGTGTGTGTCACTGGAATATAGGTCAGCATTTTCTGGACAACTCGAGGCCGACTGGAAGCGTGCAGACCCTTGGCCCAGGCCCAGTTCCCCTCCCTCTCTTCCTGCCCCAAACAAGTCCACCCAGGCCCAAAGAACACGGAGAGGCTATCAGGACCGACAAGGGCGGCCTTTCCGTTTTGCTCGCCAATGCTGGGGACATGTAAAGTGAGCAGAGGCTCTATCAGCCCCGGGGTGGGACCGAGGCGCAGGCCAGAGCTCAGCCGAGCAGGCCAAAGGCAGCTGCTGGCTCTCCACGCTTCCTCCGGGGACTTCTCCTCACCCCGATTTAGACAGCAGAGTGACTGAGCAATGTGCAGGGAGCTGTGAGGGTGCGACAAAGCCAAATGACTTTGCGTCCCAGAGCAGTTCGGGTGGCCGCAGGGAGAGGGTGGAGAAAAGGTTTCCTTCCCAACGGCAGGATGAGACCATTACTTCAAAGGGATGTTGGCAAATGCTTTCTGCTGAACGCTTGGGCTTGGTTACTCGCCCTCCCCCCGCGGTTAGCAGAGGGATGAAGACACCACAGGAACTGAACGCGTCTTGTGGGTAGAAACATCGATGGCCCGATTTGGGGGTAAGAAGTGTTGCCGATTAGTGCTGAGTGGGCAGAAAGAAGGAAAGGGACAGAACGCTGTGACACCTCAGGGTGCTGCCAAACCGGCCGCCAAGGAGCATCCTGTCAGCATCCGCACTGGCCAGTGTGTGCCTGCCGCAAGGAGAACGCAAGACTGCCACCGAACCCCACTGTCCGGGTCGTCGTCCTTGGACTAAAACAAGGAAACCGAATGCATTAGCAAAGGGTGTTCCTCCAGGCCTAAAAGTTTGGAAAGAAAGTGGGATTTCCTTTAATTAGGCTAACACTGGATGCCTAGGTCGTAAGGTCGTCAATGAGAAATGGCCCTCTGCGCGGTTACATTGCATGCAGTGAGTCTCGCTATGTGCTGGGCCCTGGGCACGGCATTTCCCCACCAACTCCACCAACCCTCACAAGGATCTGGGGGGTCCTGTATCATTATCACTCTTGCACTGATGACGCTCTCAGTCTCACTGGTTGAAATACCCACTGGTGTGTGGAGCAGTAGAGCTGTGTTCTCATAAGTTCCTAGAGGAGAAAAGCTATGAGCTAGAACGGAGGTTTCTTTGAATTACCTACTCGTACAATGTCGCCTAAATAAGAAGATAGTGGGGATATCTATGATAGTGAAATCTCATCTATTATAGTGAAATATTATCATTATCTATGATAGTGGGGATATCTATGATAGTGAAATATTATCACCCCTTTTCATTAAATAGCACATAATTTTAAAAATAAACTTTTTTTTTTTTAAAGATTTTATTTATTTGACAGAGAGAAACACTGCGAGAGAGGGAACACAAGCAGAGGGAATGGCAGTGGGAGAAGCAGGCCTCCGGCCGAGCAGGGAGCCCGATGTGGGGCTCGATCCCAGGACCCTGGGATCATGACCTGAGCTGAAGGCAGACGCTTAATGACTGAGCCACCCAGGCACCCTTAAAAATAAACTCTTGATGAGAAGTCATTAGGTAGCCTGATTCAAATCTGGTCTGGTATTTGAGGTGCATTGAAATGGTCAGACATAAAATAGCTTGGAACTTATAAGAGGAAAATACTGCCTTAAAAAATTGGAAGGTTAAAGATGTGAGCGCATAGGTGAGCCAATACTAAGCGCGTGTTGACAAAGGAGGAAGAGGAAGTTAATTTAGTTAGCATCTCAGTTGGAGGGATTGGAGGCCGACCTCTCTTAAAGTAGAGAAAAAAGACGGGAGTATAATCTTGTCTGTCCTTCTTACGCCTCTTCTTTGAAAAAGGAGTGACCTGGGGTAAGAGAAATGAGCTAAAAGTACCAGTAATAAAGATGAAGAATAGATTGCCCCTACCCTCAGGGATTTCAGGGTCCAGAAGTGGAGGCAAAAAGATAAGGCTGTGTACAAGGCACAAAAGCAGAGCAAAGGAGGAAGGCCTGAGTTGGAATTTAAAGACTTTGACCAAATGAATAATTTGGGAAGGCGGGCAGAGGAAAAAAAGAAAAGTCTGTGCAGAAGCACAGAGCATGAAATGAGCTGACATTTGGGGGCCCCGAAGGAATCTGACATTGCCGGAGGGGACACAGAAGGGCTCAGTGTGGAGAGATGAGCTGGGGAATTAGCTAGGGGGTTAGAGCCTGGACGAGGGTTGGCCAGCCACGGATGGGTCTTCAAACGTGCATTTGAGTTCCCTACAAATTACTCGTGTGGTGGTGTTAAGAGTGAGCGGTTGGTCATCTGATCAACCAAATGAAAAGCTGGTTGTTTCAAAAAAGTAATTAAATAGACAAACTCCTGGCATGATTGATTTTTTTTTTAAGAGGCAGAAATAAACAGTACTAGACATGAAAAGAGACATTGAAATGGAAAGAGTAAATATTTCAAAAATCATGAGATAATCACATGGACGACTTTAGGCCAATATATTTGAAACTTCAGATCCACTGTACAATTTTTAGAAAGCATAAATTATGGAAATTAACTCATAAAGAAATTGACACCAAATAAACCTATAACCAGTAAGGGGAAAAAATTAACTCAATGGTCACAAATACATCACAGGCAGTATTAGCTCCAGAAAGTTTTGCAAACAATTTTTTCCAGAAATTCAAAAGAGAAATAACAACCCCTAAAAAACAACCATTCTAAGGGATAGAATCGAGGGAAAATTCCCCAACATATTTTTTTAAAGATTTTTATATTTATTTTAGAGAGGGAGCGTGAGAGAGAGTACGAGCAGGAGGGGCAGAGTGGGAGGGAGAGATAATCTCAAGCAGACTCTGGATGACTGTGGAACCCCACACTGGGCTCGATCCCACCACACTGAGATCACTACCCGAGCTGAAACCAAGAGTCAGGTGTCCAACCAACTACCACCCAGGCATCCCCCAACCTATTTTATAAAACCGAATATTTTATAAAGCAGAATGACTCAATCTCACAAACACACAGAGATCCGAAAATACTAAATAAATATAAAAAAGAAATCCAAAGTGAGTGTGTGCATAAAGAGCATATAAAATACATTCTATATGGCAGGCAAGGATCGTTTACTGTTAAAAAGTCAATCATATAACTCATCTTGTTGACATATCGCAATAGATAATGGAAAACATTCAGTAAAATCCAACCCCTCATCATAATTTGGAAAAAAATCTTTGCCGATGGGTTTGAATCATAACTCCACGACTTCTTAGTTATTGCGAAGCTATTGTGAACTCCAGCAAAAACAATCTGAGCTCTGCTCAAGGAAGGACGAGAATGGGTGGGTGAGGGAAAGAAAGAGGGCACAGGCAGAGAGAGCTGTCGGCCGTTCTCATTGGGAAGCAAATCCAGGTAAGAGGTCCAGACGTGGAAAGTTGGAGAAGAGTCCGAGGCAGAGCCGGGCAGGAGGGCGGACTTGGGCACTAACCAAGACAGAAGACCAACAAAAGCTCGTGACGGGGTGGGTGTGGGAAGAGGGCTGTCAAGAGGAGCCCCTCTAGCTTTCTGGACCAAGTGGCTCTGTGGACGGAGATTCAGTGAATCCGAACAGGAAATACGATTTGAAGGCTTGCCTGAAATTAGCAAGGCTCTCTTGCGTGAGGGGGAAGTAACTATTTAGGAGAACCGAGTGCCAACAGCCTGAAAAAGAGTTTTGACTACCCCTGGATTTCAATTAATATCAGCAGAGAGGGAAAGAGAACATGCAAAAGAAACATCGTCTGCTCTTAAAGGCCAAGATACTCCCGGGCCCGGCAAAGTCTCCACTTGATAAATGTTTACTGGACTGAGCCAAAGCTACCAGCAGTTTACAGAGTGTGTGGAGAAGTACGCAGTTGTTGCTTACTTCTGCGTAGAGAAGTAACTTTATTTAGAGAAAATAAGGTTTATCTTGGAAGTATATAGTCAATCTAGGGTTAAGTCAATCTACCCAATAATGGTATTATTAGTGATAAAAAAATATTCAAAAGAGAGCAGAGAGGAAAAGATATTTCTGTTTTCTTTCACCGTACTCTATGGTACATTTGGTTATGTTTTTATAAATACTTATGACATTTTGGGATTAAAAGTTCAGCTTTGGGGGCACCCGGGTGGCTCAGTTGGTTAAGCGTCTGACTCTTGGTTTCGGCTCAGGTCATGATCTCAGGGTTGTGAGATCAAGACTCGTGTTAGGCTCCAAGCTCGGCTGGGAGTCTGCTTGAGAGTCTCTCTCTCCCTCTCCTTCTGCCCCTCCCCCTGCTCACTCACTCTGTCTGTCTCTCTCTAAAAAAATAAATCTTCTTGAAAAAAGTTCAGCTTTGGTCACCAAAGGTTTAATTTTTATGGAAAGTAACAAAATGAGATGCCTGAGTGGCTCTGTGGGTTAAGCATCTGCCTTCGGCTCAGGTCATGACCCCGGGGTCCTGGAATCGAGTCCCGCATCGGGCTCCCTGCTCAGCAGGGAGTCTGCTTCTCCCTCTGCCTGCTGCTCTCCCTGCTTGTGCTCACTCGCTCTTTTTCTCTCTCTGACAAATAAATAAATAAAATCTTAAAAAAAAAAAAGGTAACAAAATATAATACCTTGGCCCTCAAAGATCGCTGTGTCTCCAGTGAGGTGTATCCACACGGGAGCAGTGACCACAACTGCCTTTTTTGTCCCCCTTTGTTTCTCTAATACAGCCTCCCAACTTCATAATACCCTCGTACGCCCACTCATTACACCGTGATCTGAATATGTATAAAAATCTGTAGAAATAAACCGAGCCAAGTCACCCTTTTACTAGGTGTGCACAAAGTGTCAAGGAAGGTATCGTCCGAACATTTCTGACCACCCTGGGAGAAGAAGAGACAAGGCCATAGAACATGGAAGGCCTTCGAACGTCGTACTATCCCACTGAAGGTAGCATCAGACAGCTGCCCAGAGGTTTCATCAATAGCAAGACCAATCCTCCTCCCCCAAGACGATTGAGAATGACGATGATTTCATTTGGCTTTAAGTAAATTCATTCGGGCCTGACTTGGGTGGACGGTGGTGCAAAGTGAGTGACCCACGTAGAGTTTGATAATTGTTTGCTAACTGCCTGGTGCTTACACTTCAGCCTTCGGGACTCCGTTATGGATGGCATTACCCAGGGACCCAACCCAGATCAGAGCGAGAATGTACTAGAACCCTTTGCCGGGAGCAGTCTCCTGCTGATCTGAATGCAAGTGGCAAGATCCGCAGCAGGACAAAGGAACTTTTGAAAAGGACTTGAAAAGAGCTTCCTTGCTCTGCGGTTAACCCATCAAAGGCATCTTCCTGTAACCCGGAGGACAGCAGGCCTCGACATGTGCTGGCCATTTGGAAAACAGATTCATATGGAGTAGATCAAACATTTCAGGAGAGCCCCTTGCCTTGAAAATATGGGGCCTTATGAAAATCATTAAGCAATTCATTGATATTTACTTGCTTACACTGTGCTTCAGCGGAACGGGCTGGATGATGAGGATGAGAACCATTGACCCAGTTTCAGAGGCCTTAGTTCAAGAAAGAAGGATTCCCTTACGTGCCTGATTTTAAAGAGCCTTTTAAGAAGACAGCCTACCACACAGCTGGCATGGAAAGACCGCCTTGGCTCCCTTCAGCTGTGTATTAGGTTAACAACCACCTCCAGCTTCTTAAAAACCTAGAAATCCCCAGGCAGTTAGAGGAATTCCAAAGGGAGAAAACCCTTGCAATCTCGGGCCTTTAAGCCGAAAAAGATTTCCAAACATTTTCCTTCCTCGCTGTGTGCACTGTGTTTCGGCCGCTCGCAGCCCCAGCAAACATGGCGGCTCCACCGCACGTCCCAACATCTGTCCTTCCTAGTGAGCCAACCCCCTTCATCCTGGCTCGGGTCCAGCAGACCTGGAAATGCACAAGGAGCAAGTCCGTATTTTCCCTTTGGGAGGTACCAGCGTATTCGGCATGAGTTCCTTCTAAACCAAAGCCATTCTACTGTCTGACTCTGGGAACTTCGCTTATTTAAAGTTTAAGGAAATAGCCCCTCAAGATTCATCAGCGTCCTAGCCTCAATTTCCCTTTTACTCAGATGCCAAGTTCCCATGAGTGCAGAAAGGCTCAGCGGGATGCCATCGTCCTTACGCTTTGGGCTTTCAAATCATCTGTCCTATGGGGGTTGCCAAATACATAACCTCTGAGGCTCTGGGAAGAGAGGGGGAGGCTGGCTCTAGGGAGTGAGGCTCAGCTTCTCCCAGAACATTACAGAGGTTGGAAGTCTGTCCTCAAATATTCAGCACATATGTTTTGAAAGTCATTAAGTTCCAAAAGTAAAAAACAAATGTAAAAGATCCAGCACTGGTCCTTGCACAAAACAGATACTCAAGGAATGCTTGTTGACGGATGAATTTGTTAGCTGATAAATGTGAGAAATACAGTCTGTTTTGTGCCACATGGCAGCTGAAACTGGTGGGAAGACATTTGTCCCTGGTTTGTCCCTACATGAGTTATAGAAAATGAGACATCTCAACCCTACCTGTGTTTGAAAACCAACTTTCTTCACAAAGTCCTCCCCACACTCCCCTGCCCACCAGGTTTGGAAGAAAGGATTGTCACGTTGCTTTTAACTTCTTGTGATCACCCCAAAAGTCATGGACCCCAAAGGGAAAAATTCTATCTTATAATATGTTTACTTAAATTTGGAGGGTAACTGCCTCAGGATCCAACACGGATTCTTGACCAAAGCGCGTACTCACGTACTTAATAACTGTTGACCGATCGATTTCTTCCTTGATATATGTTAGAAATACAGTCAAGTTTGCACTGTATGTCAGTTAAAACTTCAGTGCACAAAAAATGTCATTCTCTGCTCCTTTTTTATAGTCTGGACCTCGAAGAAATGTCGTCTTGGAAGATCTTTCCTGTGGTCTCAAGTTAACCTTGGACATCAATATTTAAGAGGGAATAATGGTTTTTTATGCAGGAAGATAAAATAGCAGGTATAAAACTATCATCACACAAATACGGTAACGTTGCAGGGGCATTTTCTGTTGGTTGACAAGAGTCAAGGGTTCATTTCTAAGACTATGGCCGCCATTTCTTTTCTTCTTCTTCTTTTTTTTTTTAATTTTATTGTATTTATTTGAGAGAGAGAGAGAGAGTGCGAGCACAGCAGGTGGAGAGGCAGAGGGAGAGGGAGGAGCAGACTCCCTGGACAGGGAAAGTAAAATATGGAAAGAGAGTTGCGCCCAGGATGTTGGGAGAGCCCTCAGTCGTGCTACTGTCTCTGACCAGCCTCAGCACAGGGCCCTCCTGAGAGAAGGCAGCCATATACCTAGGGACTCCATTCCTTGTTATATCCAGGGGGTTACTTTTAAGGGGATTGTTTCTTTTTGCTGATAGTTTAAAAAAAAAATTGTTGATCCCTTGGAGATGAGCCAAAATAAGAGCTCAACCAATGAGTCCTATGTGATAGCGTCTCCCTGCGACCGCTTCTTCTAAACCAGGAAATGCTTACTTGGGCCTGCTCAGAGTGCTACCTCTTCCTCCTTTCTTGAGGCTTCGTTGAAAGGGAAAGTGGTTTCTACGCCAAGGAGTGTGCCAACAGTTTTCACGGGCTGCCACAGCCCACCATTGCTTTCTGAAGGGGGCCACAGCCTTCTCTTCTCCAGAACTTTATGACAAAATGTGGCCATTTTCTGGCAATATCTAATTAAGTAAATTAACAGAATCCAGGCGCTCGGTAGCAATCATCACCCCAATATTCCACTTAAACACCAAAAATGTCTAAAAAGATGGATCAGAGGCTACCAAAAACTTACTCCGCATGATTTCTTGACTGAGGAACTGTGTGATGCTTACATATACCACAGCCCACCGTGATACCAAGAGTTCAAAATGGCACCACGACTCACAGATCCCAAACCTGCGTTATAGCGAAATTCACTGCAAGAGGATTCCATCGGGTAAGATTTTGACAGTATAAAGGAGGAGCAAAAACAGGAATTGGTTATACATGAGTCTTAATGGTCATTTTTACTGAATCTACACACGGAGAAAAACTGTATATCCAAAAAAATGGGGGCTCACCTGGGTGGATTAGTCGGATAAGCGTCTGCATTTGACTCAGGTCGTGATCTCAGGGTCCTGGGATCTAGGCCCGTATTGGGCTCTCTGCTCAGCGGGGAGCCTGCTTCTCCCTCTCCCCTCCCCTCACTCCTGCTCTCTCTCTCTCTCTCTTTCTCTCTCTCATATAAATAAATAAAACCTTAAAACAAATTCAGAGGGAAGAAAGGAATAGATGAATTACGTTGACACCATGGAAGAAGGCCTGAAGGTCAGTGGATGGGTGGACCAGGTGGGCTTACATATTCTGACTTGACCATATTCTGAATCTGGTGACTGAGATGACACTGTTGCTCAGGAAGATGACTCACTTGGGTAGGAAGCTATCTGTGGATCACCTACCACAATGTCTGACCCGGGGGCCTGGTGTTTTGGTCTAGCGGTCCTGCCGGTCACTGATACCCATTGGTATCATGGATACCGTGCTAGCCAAGGCTACAACAGAGGGAGGAAGCATGAGAATAAAATTGCTCGTGCTGGTCTGCCTTGAGTCCCAGCCCCAGGATGACCATGCCCCCGGGAGTGGTTCATTCTGGGTCTGTGTTCAGAATGGATGTGTTCCCACGCGAAACACAATGAAACACTCATCGCCCACTATGTCCTCCACTCCGAGCCCCACTTGATGCCATCTGTCTCCCGACCTGACAAAGCCCATCTCGAAGGCCAGCCCCTCGGGCACATTTCTCTGGACCCTCCGGGCAAATGTTTTCCCTCTCTCTCGAATATCGAAAAGCTCTGGCTTTCCCCTTCTGAGGCTACTTATCCTGCTTTGCATGTTATAGCGGCTGTCTCTTTGCCTTATCCCCTATTTAAGTCCCTTGAAAGCAGAGATCAGTCTTATCTCTCTATTTCTTACAGGCCGAGCGCAGGGTGTCGGGCTCAGAAGCTCAATGAAAGCGCGTTGCGTTGCCCTGAATCATGACCCACCCTGGCTTCCGGGCCCTTGGCCAGCCTCAGAGTCCAGAACACAAGGGGTCCTGGGACTCCCCACAAACAGACACTAAACACCTGGAAACACGGGCACACTGAGCTGCTTGGCAAATCCTCTCCCTCCCAGGGTGTCCTCTCTTTGGAAGAGGCTGCTCTGACAGCTGGCCTGCTGCTGGTTAGATGGGGCTCTCCCTGGAAGGGCCCATCCCTGCAGCGAATGGCCAAGTTCACTGTGCCAGGAACCCAGAAAAGAGAAGGGTCCAAGTAGGAGAGTCTCGATGCCAAGAATGTGCTCCCAGATTCAGAGCGGAGAGGGAAGCACAGAGCACTGCTGTGGAGGAAGGCCTAACTCCCTCTCCTGCCCTCTTTCCCTTCTGCTGCACCTGATCCTCCAGGGGCAGGGATCTTGGGGAAGGGCCTCCCGTCCAGGGGTCCAGCGCCGCTCCCGCATGAGACGCTGGGGCAGCGACCCTGGCTGCTCTTTATTGAATACGAATGGCACCGTGCAATTTCCAGGGACTTCAGGGGAAAGCTGATTCCCCTCAAACCCTCAGGACATCTCTCAGTTCTCGAAAGGGTTATTATCATTATTATGACCTACGAAGCCTGCATCACTTTTAAAAGGTCTTCTTAAAGGAGAATGGTAGGGTAAGCATAGGCATGCAGCTTCTAGAATGTGTCCCGAGATTCTGCTTGCTTCTGTTGGATTCTGGCGGGGCACAAGGCAGAAGGGATCAGGCTTCTCCTCTGAGCCCGGGCGGGGTTGCCAGATTCAGCAAATAAAAATACAGCACACCCAGCTCCAACTGAATTTCAGATAAACAATGAATACTGTTTTTGTTTGAGTATGTCCCAAATACTGCCTGGGACATACTTACGCTGAAACAACATTTGTTGTTGATCTCCGATTCAAGTTGAACGGATTATCCTGTATTTTATCAGGCAACCCCGGAGCCCAGGGAGAGTCAGGAAAGTGAAGAGATTTTCACCAACAAAAGCCTCTTTTTAAAGCCCCAGCTGAATGGCTCTGGACCACATTTCAATTCAGGCCCGGCATTTTCCCTGGAGTGTGAGCTCAATGTCATCAACAAACGATCGGGAGAGTGAGCAGTCAGTGAACATTCCACCCCCTTCCTTGCCCTCAGCAGCCTGTGGCAAAGTGGTCCCCCACAGCCAGCTGCGGAGGAAGAAAGCTTTCTCTTTTAAGATGGCTCTCCCCTCCCCTTGTACAGACTGGATTGTTTCTTGGGCCTGCTGGAGAGCCGCTGGGGCTAATTGCTTGCAGACCACGGTCCACCCAGGCCCGCGGACTGCGGGGGCGGCATGTTGGGGCTGGGAGGTGAAGAGGAAGGGGTCTGGAGTCGGCCGGACCTGGTTGGCGATTCAGCCTCTGCCGTTTCCTGCCTGTGCCTCATTGGCCAAGTTGCTTACCCTCTCTGGGCCCCAGTTTCTGCACTGATGAAATGAGGGTGCTCGCGGGGAGTCGAAGTAGGAGTGATGCGAGACTGGAGCACACGGGGCACTCATCACAGGGCCCGACCCGGCGTGAGTGCTCCCTTACGATGAGTCCTTGTTGCTATCGTTGCTTGTCTTTGCTATGTCACACCTGGCAGCTGGCACCTGAAATCGAGTCTCCTCGAGCCTGGACCTTGGAAGCAGGGGAGCACAGACGCCAGAAGGTCCTCAAGGCCTGTCCGGCAGGAGGTATGACTTGGGGGAAGGATGGCTCCACGGCGGTCCCTGTGGCCTCACCTCCTCTAGTCCTGCAGCACCCGGCAGACTGATGACCTGTCAAGTCAGGGATCAGATCGCCACGTGGACGAGCATTCGGTCACCACAAACACGGCCTGGGAGTCTGAAGTCTGCCTTAAGAGATGGGAGAAAGAGGGCGCCTGGGTGGCTCAGTCTTAAGCATCTGCCTTCGCTCAGGTCTTGATCCCAGGGTCCTGGGATCGAGCCCCGCAGCGGGCTCCCTGCTCGGTTGGAAGCCTGCTTCTTCCCCTCCCACTCCCCCTGCTGTGTTCTCCCTCTCGCTGTCTCTCTCTGCATCAAATAAATAAATAAAATCTAAAAAAAAAAAAAAAAGGAATGGGAGAAAGAGAAAAAGTAAGGGGGAGGGAGGGAGCCAGAGGGAGGAAGAGGGAGAGGGATCTCACAGATTTCTAACGAGGAATCAATGAAATAATCTCAATAAGTATCAGAACAAGGCAGGCAAATAACAACAGCTTAATGGATGTTAGCTATTGTTATTATTATTATTTGGGATGCCTCAAAGAATGGGCTGGGTTTTCATAAAGAGAGAAAGGAATTTGTAACTTAGAAGAAAAAAAACGTGTGAGCTTAAGATGAAGGCAACTTTCAATGTGTGAACGATGAAATAACCTGGTTTTCCAGGCAGGGTTGCTGTGGAAGACTTTTGTACAAGGGTTGTGATGTTTCTAGTAGATGGACGCTGTGAAAAGTTCGTGCTCACTACGGTGTGTAAGGTAGACGCAACAGAAAGCCTGGGGTAACAGCCCAGGAAGAAAGCAGATGAGCAGTAACGTGACCATGGACTTGGTCCAATAAAGAAAGAAAGAAATCTTAAAAGGAAAAAAAACCACAAGACTGGCTACTGACTGGATATCACTGGTCAGGAAGAAGAAAGAGCCGAAGTTGCAGGATTAAAAAAAATGTTGGCCGTTGCCCATAGCAGACCCTGGTTTTTTGCTTTGTTTTGTTTTGTTTTCCTACCCCACATTCCCCATCACCCTCCCTTCCAATTTTTTGTTCAAATATTCACCTTTTTCTAAGCGGCCACTGTCTCAGAGAATACGCAACTATCATCAGCCCCAAGGGGTAGGGATGGGTGTTGATTTTTTCAGGACACTCAGGTGACTCCATTTCCTTGCCAGGAAGCAGACTGGGCATGAGGATATGGCAAAATTCTTGGCAAAAAGAAGCAAATGAGTGGAAACAATCCAAATATCTATCAAGTAGGGAATGGATAAACAAAATGTGGTATATCCATACAATGGAACATTATGTGACAATAAAAAGGGAGTTTGAAATGCTGATTCATGGTACAACAAGGAGGGGCCTCAAAACATTACTAAGTGAAAGAACTCACTCTACGAAGACCACTTATTATATGACTCCACTTAAAATGTTCGGAAATGGCAAATCCATACAAACACAGAAAGTAGGTTAGCGGTGGTCAGGACTTCTCGGGGAGAAAGGCATAGGAAGTGATTATTAATGGATACAGAATTTCTTCAAAGGCAATACAAATCTTCTAAAATTAACTGTGGCAATGGCTGCCAATTCTGTGACTGTACTAGAAACCATTGCATTGTACACTTTAAATAGGTGGATTTTTTGGTAGGCAAATTATACCTCAATAAAGCTGTCACTAACTTTTCCCTTAGAGAACCGAAAGGAAGATTTCTAGGGAGATTTCTGGAAAATGTTTTATCACTCTTAAAAAGAAGCTCAGAGAAAAGTTGGCTTCTCTTTCTGGAGGCTGGCGTATGTGAATACGGTCCCTGGAGCTGCTGTGGATGTCTACTACCCACCATTACAAGAGTCAGCACAGGTCAGCACTGACCCTCAGGGCAGGTTAGAGCCCAGAGAAGCACCTAGACTTCTCATTACCTAAAATAATAAGTTTCCTTATATTTTAGGCCAATTGAGTTGGGCTGTTTGGTCACTTGTAGCCATAGCATAACTTAGCATTCTAACTGATACAGTTCCACTAACAGAAATTTTTAGGTCAGGAGAAAGGTTGGTTTTCAGAGGAACTGTGAATTTACATTAATTTAGAAGTGTAAGTGTAATGCAGGTGAAAATTCGAAGTGTAGTTCAAGATCTAGAGAAAGGGATGGACAAATGGATGGATGGAGGGAAGGACGGATGGATGGACAGATGGACGGATGGATGGACGGATGGATGGACGGATGGATGAACAGATGGATGGACGGATAGATGGACGGATGGATGGACGGATGGATGGACGGATGGATGGATGGATGGATGGATGGATGGATGGATGGACAGATAAGTGCATAGATAGACAGAGGGATGGACAGATGGATGGATGTATGGATGGACTGAGGAGTTACACATAGCAGAAGACTGAAGCCCAAGGGAGTGCAAAGACAGAGTGCAGAGAGGGGCCTCCTGGACTTCCAACACAGAATGGGAGGGAGAGCAAGAGAAATGAGGGAAGGATTCTGCAAACAAAGGGGGTTGAGAAGGACATAGGGAAACTGGAAAATGGTATAATTGCTGTCACATAAGCCAAAAAGGGGATTCAGGAAGAAGGGGACTGAAGTTTGGGTCATATTCTATAGAAACCAAGGAAGAAGTAACCCAGAAAATACATTCAGATATACAACCAGGAGGCCAGTATAAGATAAGGTTGCTTCTGAATTTGAGTGAAGTGACGGTGACACAGGCCAGATTTCAGAAGATATGGGCCAGGGCGCAGTGAGTGAACACTGAGGAAGTTATGACCCCACGTACGCACCTCCTTACAGAAGTTTGGTCTCCGTGGAAAGCATTACTGAATTCATCAGAACCTGATTCTGCTCCCCTTCCCAACTTGTGGAAGATGGTGTTTCTCAGTGCACCTGCTCTTCTGTGGGCATGAAGAAGCAATACGTTCTTGTCAGGCCACACAGAGGGAGGGGCTGTTTTGTCATCACAGCCTAGTCCTATCTTTGCTTACAGAGAGACGACAGCAAGAAAAGTAGAAAAGAGAACAACAAAGTTGAGGAAGGGATGCTTTTATTCTGGGTTTTGAGTTTTCATTTTTTAAAAATCTTTTATTTATTTCTTTATTTATTTTAGAGTGAGAAAGAGAGAGAGCACGAGTGTGGGGTCAGGGGCAGAAGGAGAGGGAGAGACAGACTCCACGCTGCGCAGGGAGCCCGACCCTGGGATCATGATCTAAGCCGAAGGCAGACATTTAACCAACTGAGCGACCCAGGCGCCCCTGATTTTTCATATTTTTAGGACAAGTGAGACCCAAGCGTGTTAGGAAGATGGAAAGAGTCTGTAGGGAGGAAGGACCTGAAGAAGACAAAGCCGCATCCTCTAGAAAGCAGGAAATACGGCCACACACAAGCCCAGCCATGGGTCTCTGCCGTTCTTCCAGGAAAGAAGTACAAATCCAGGCCCGAGATGAGTACCTGGCTAGTTGGGTTGGAGAGGGAAGCCGAGGGAACCCACGCACGCCACCTCAGAGACAGGGGAGTGGAGGTCGGAGCTGGGAACCCAGGGCCCCTGAACGATGACTGGCAAGGACGGGCACGGAATGCATCTCCTTCTTATGCTTAAAATCCTATAGGCACGTCTTACAAGAATCATCATTATTTAAACAGTAACTAAAGTCACGCCCAGAAAGGGTTAAAACTGTTTTGTTCTAAGTTCTCGCCTGGCCCTCACCTCCACTGTGTCCCAGTGTCCTTTACCCATTGACAGGCCCGCGCTGGTCCCCCACAGAACAAGACATGCTGTGCTTTCCCTGGGAGTGCACTTGTGATGAACTTTGAGCCACACATCTGCTGCGGAGAAGGAACTCGTATTCCCAAATGGCTGGCGTTCGCTGAGGATCCTGGGTTCATCTCTACCGTAGCGTATTTTTATTAGACTGGCTGCCGGAGAATCAGAGGAATGAATGTAGCGGCCGTGTCTAGACCTCATTACAACGCATGGCCAACTATTGTTTTCATCAGCTCCACGTCATTCTGGCTGTGCTTCTGCGAAGAGAATATTTGGATGGAAACCGGTGCCCATCCTCATTTACCCTCCAAGCCACTGTCGCATCTGGGCTAAGGACGTATTTTCACGACGTCGCCACTCCAAGCCTCTTTCTTTGATTCAAAGCGGGGGTTGGCAAACATCGTGTGTAAAGGCCCAGAAAGTAAATACTTTAGGCTTTGTGGAACATAACAATCTCTGTTGCAACTACTCAACACTCTCACTGCCACATGAAAGCACTCAGAAAAACAAAAAAACAAAAAAACACTTAGGTGAATAAGCCTGGTCGCGTTCCTAGAAAACTTTATCTACAAAGAAAGTGGGTTGGATTTCGCCCGTGGGCTATACTTTGCCGACCCTGGTTGAAAGTATGGATTAGCGAGAAAACAGTGGGTGAATGGAGAGATAAAAACCAGTATCTTTTCATGTGTTTGTCTCCAAAGGAAAAAAAGTAACTAGAATGTTTTGTTGGACGTTTTATTTCTTCGCTCACAAAAAAAAAAAACAAAAAAAAAGCAAAAAGTTGAGGGAAGCAGCATTTAGTTCAGGGAAGAGGGGGTTAAGTGGCTAAAAATTGTAGGGTGAATGTATCACTTATCTGCAAACACGGCCTCTTCAGAGACTGCTTTCCCTGGACATTGAGTTGATTATAAGAGATGTAAAGTAAAAACAAATTTGCTGACCTTTATTTCAGAGATCAAAGGTTAAATTCATACCCCGTAGGATGGTTCTGTTAAATCCCTCCCAGGCTGCCTGGTGACATATTTTCAGAAAATATTTCTCTCCAGCTTTATCAAGTGTTCTTTGTGTTCTGGAAACACGATTTGAAGTCCCAGCTGGAGCCGAGATGTCATGAGTCTTAACTGAAATTCTTCTCCAACTACATCCAGAGGCATATGGTTAGTTGGAGTAGACATTTGCTGTCCGGGGTTAATACCTCTGAGTCTGGTTATTCATCGAAGATTGAAACGATCATTTTACACTGAATAATCAAGCAGCGTATAAAAGATGAATAGATAAAGAGCTAAAATTGTCCACTTGGATGTCCTGGAAATGGGGCTGAATAAACCCGACTGAGATCGGAATGTCCATCAGGGACTGTTCCTGATATCTGCACCTCAGAGCAGAATCTCAACAGTTCAAAAATTAGGAAAACTGTGCACAAATTGTTAAAAACAAAGCAGACTTCCTGTCTCTTTAATTGCGAAATTCACACAAAACCTTTTAACAGCGATGGTTCGCAAAATTCATTTTGTGACAAAGTTTTGTCAGTCCAGCGTGAGGTGAAAAAATTAGGGCACTGTCATGGGTGTTTTATAGGGTTACATGCATTTCATTTAAAGGGCATTCCTCCAGTATATTCCCGTGTTAATTAATCAAATTTAATTAACTTTTTTTTTAAATTTTTTTTTAAGATTTTATTTATTTATTTGACAGAGAGAGATCACAAGTAGGCAGAGAGGCAGGCAGAGAGAGAGGGAAGCAGGTTCCCCGCTGACAGAGAGCCCGATGCGGGGCTCGATCCCAGGACCCTGAAATCATGACCTGAGCTGAAGGCAGAGGCTTCAACCCACTGAGCCACCCATGCACCCCCAAATTTACTTTAATTAAATAATTAGTTACTTAGTAAAATACTATTTTTGTATTTGTTTTAAGCCCCAATTGCTATGGACTGAGTTGGATTCCCTCCAACCATTTGTGTGATGGTTCTTGGAGATAGTAGGTCTTTGTTTTGCTTTGTTTTAAGATTTATTTGTTTATTTAGAGAGAATGAGCACGTACCAGAAGAGTGGAATAAGGAGAGACAGAAAGAATCCCCAAGCCGACTCCACACTGAGCATGGAGCCCAACATGGGCTCAATCTCATGACTCTTGAGATCACGACATGGATTAGAATTGAGAACTGGCAACTTAGTGGACTGAGCCACCCAGATGTCCCCAGATATTAAGTCTTTGGGAGGCAGCTGGAGTTAGATGGGCTCATGGCAGGTGGGGGACCTCATGATGGAACCCGTGGTCTTACAAGAAGAGGAGGAAAGATAAAGCACAAGGCAAGAAGGTGGCCTCGGTAAGCCAGGAGGAAGGTCCTCACCAGGAACCAGACCGGCCAGGATCTTGATCTTGGACTTCCCAGGATGGCGAGAAATTAGTGTGTGTTGTCTCAACCTTCCAGCCCAAGCTACTTTGTTATGGCAACCCAAGCTGACTAATACAACAATTCTATTATTTCATGAGTAGGGAAGTGAGAAGATAGAGCGTGTTACTAAAACTGAAATTCCTAGCACTTGCTGGCTCAATAGAGAGTAACAAGTCTGGATTTTCATCCCACAGAGTTGAGAAGGTAGGTCATCGCGGGCTCACCTCTAAGAATCTAGAATGTATGAATTAAACTGAATAACCCTTGTCTTTTGGGGACATGTGTGTCCACTCAGGAGGAGGTCGCCTCATTGTTGTAGTGGGAGGCGGCTATCAGGGTATCTGCTTTGTTGGGAGGAAACACTAAGAGCTGATTTTTTTCTTCTGGGGGAGAGATGAAAATTAAACCCGAGTGTCCTCACCAATGGCCCCCCATGCCCACACCACACACTTCCTACTGTCTGGTGAGGCAAATCAGTGACGATTTAGCAATTGAAGTTTCCAGTAAGACATGCGTCAGGTGACTTTGGATAGGTTCTTTATCCTCTCCAAGGCTTCTTAATCTATGAATGGGGATAATAGCATGTCTGATCTCATGGGGGTGCTCGGGGGAATAATAATAGCGTAGGTAACACACTAGCTTAGTTGTGAGCACAAAGTAAGTGCTCAATAAACATTTGGATTGTATGTTAAAAAGAGACAAAAATGGCTGATTTTCTTCATGAGATTCCTTTCCCAAATTTTGAAGCCAAAATAGGAAATAAAATTGCCTAGATCTTTATCAGTTAAAGCCAGTCGAACAGCTGGAAGCCTTCCATCTGAGACTTTGCTCCTGTGTGTGTGTGCGTAATCACAAAGGATGATTAAAAAAAAAGTAAATTATTCTGTTGAGAGGCAGAGAGATATCAGGAAGAATCTTGATCTCCAAATTGTCTCCTGCTTATAAGCCACCACCAGTGAGATCTAGATAAGGAAATCTGGCAAAGAAAGACGATCACATCCTAGGTTTGGGCCCCCATCCCCTGACCAGTGAGGCTCGGACCCGTGCACCGAGGACTTGCTTGCCTGAGACAGGGACCTAAAAGGCCCCAGCTCTCCTCCAGTATCTCCCCAGGAGGAAGCGGCCCACTGACAGCAGTTTCAGCCACACAGATCACTAAGCGAGAGAAC
>CM053617.1:4693216-4708831 GCA_028646535.1 Procyon lotor | reverse complement strand
GAGAGAAAGCAGGAGAAGAGGGAGCAGCTGAGGGAGAGGAAGACACAGGCCCTGCTGAGCAGGGAGCCTGATACGGAACTCGATCCCAGGACCCTGAGATCATGACCTGAGCTGAAGGCAGACGCTTAACCGACCGAGCCACCCAGGCGCCCCTGAAAGACACCATTTTGATCTAAATTTAAAATATCCGGGATGTAGCCTTCTTCCTCCATTTCACTGAGGAGGAGAGGTCTTTGTGATCTCCTCATCAGCAACGACAGGTTTGCTGAAGCCCTTACGACGGTGGAAAACCCAGCGGTTGTGAAGGCCACGGTGACAAGCAGTTTACCCTACAGGAAGGCACTTCGGGAGGTCTTCAGGTTTTTCCTTCAGAACCCCCGATTTGCTAAGGCTTCCTCTTTGCTTGCGAGGAAATTTACCCGGATCGCTTGAAAACATAAAGAGGTCCGAAACCAGTACTATTCCCCATGACACTGATTTCCTAGTTCTCAACTGCATTTGAAACAATTCGCATTAAAAAAAGAAACCGAGGTGCTATAAAAGACTGAGTAATTTTACGGCTCTCCTACGTCGCCTTACACTCCTGAGGGTCACATTAATTGGACTTGGGTACGCCTGTGTCTGGACAAGCAGAGATGTCTGAGCCCTCCCTTGTGCTTTTGATAATCACACTGAATGTTTTCAATTGATTTCGGACAATTCCAGTGTCAGAGGGTAGCTCTTGCCTCCGACTGTTCTCGGCGTGCAGGGAAATCTCACTGTCTCCTAGGGGCGAACTGTGAGTAAAGGTCCCCTTCCGAGATATGGCCCATGCCAGCAATACACACAGCTGGGAGGGCTGAGATGGTCCGGGGCCGGTTCCTACGTTTCCTTACTTCCTCTGCCCCGCAGCCAGGATAAACTTGAACCCATGCCACGGTACATAAACAGCAGAAATTGAATATTTGGTTAACTTATTCTTTTATGGCCCTGATGCAAAGCTCAAAGGTAGTGGTTCCCAAAAGCCAATCTATGGCAAGAAGAGAAAAAATAAGAATTATGAGGTTTTTCATGGAGCAGAATGTATGCATTCTATTTATAAATTGGTTATGAGGTTATATCTTTACTTTTTTTTTTTTTTTTTGGTTATTCTTTCCATTGCATTCTTGTGGCTGTGGGTTTGGTTTTTTTTTTTTTTTGCTTTTTAAATGCTTAATTGCAGAATGCAAAGATAGCAATATTATACTGGTTCCCAAAACATTCAGAGGGATTTTACTGCTGCATGAAATAAAAACGCTTGGAACCACGGCTCTGGTGCGAGGTGCTTGATGTGGCTCAGAGAACAGAGATGCTTGGCCTGAGGAATGTTTTCTGTAAAGGGGGCAGGGGGGATGGGGAGCAGAGGTCAGCTTGGAGAAACCACCAGTAATCTCAGGTAACACCGCCTAACCTTGGTTTGGACTTGGTGAGTAGATGAGCAATTTTTAAAAATGGAATAAAATCTCGTGTACGACTCATTTCCCAGAAACTTGGGCAATCCCTCGTCTATCGAAATATTCATCTAGTTAGGACCGGAATCCTTCATCTGTTCACCTGCGGCTAAAACTCAGGTAGTAAACTTAAGGCTGTAGGGAAAAATCGGGGTTAGGGGAGAAGGCTTCATCAACTGCGGAATAAATACCTACCTTCAAACTGTGTGAGGCTAGAGAGAAAATGTGGCCTGTGTGGATTCTGTGTATACATTTCCCCATTCCTGCCACGGTCCCAAGGCACTGCTTTGAAACATCTATCATAGGCCTGTTTACAAAAACAGGGAGCAATGTAAACAAACGAAGGGGAGACCACGGCTTGTGCTCATGTTAGTGGAAATGTCTGTTTATATCTTTAAGGACGGGGATCGGGCCCAGGCACTCTGAGAGGATGAAATTTCACTCATGGGTCAGTGGCGAACAATATTATCAACCCCTCAGCATTTTTTTCCTCCAGAAAAAATTTCTATGGGCCAAATGAAAAATGTAATGTTTCTCTCCCTTTCTTTTATTTTTTCTTTTTTAAAGTTCCTTTGGAGACTAATGAAAATGCCATAAAATGTTGCTGATCCCTCTACATTTAACTCACCCAATTGCAATTTAGTGAGAAGTATTTGTTATTTAAAGGCCCTGTGAGTCCTCAGAAACAGTGAGCTATGAGAGTTCTGTTTTGTTGGGTTTAGGGTTTTTTTTCCCTCATTTTCGTCTTCCCTGCATCTCCTACTCCGTGGTACATGTCTGGTGCGGAATCAATGTGTGCCCAAAGGATGTGTGCACGTGGGCCCGGCCAAAACCTAATTCAAACTTTTCCAAGTTTTAAATCCTGTGTTCGAATGGGCTTTAAACGTGGAGGTACTTTTTTTTTTTCCTCTATAATGATAATTTTCTTGAGTTTTTAGTTTCTTCAATTTTCTTTAGACACAGTCTACGATGTTTCCAGTTCATGTCAAAGCGGCAGTGAGCCCGCACAGACATAAAGTCTAAATATTCCTTCAAATGAGTCTCTGTCCTGGGACCCGGAGAACGCATTCTGGAAAGCTGTAGGTGTCAGGGAGGGAAGAAACCAAACCCTCCGGGTGACCTAGCCAACTTGTCTGTATCTTTTAAAAATTCTCTCTTAGAACAGCCAACTGCCTGTGCCCAGATGTTGGTGGCACAGCTCGAGGTCCCACACATATGGAATATGTTTGCCGTATGATTAAGACAAGTGATGATACGGGTAATTTCTCAACCATACGTTGCGAATTATACTGAGAACTGGGATAATAATGATAAATGGGAGGCTGTGATTCCACTTCGTCCATTTCGAGGTCTAGTTCCTTAAAAAACAATTGCACTTCTTGGGGTCCCTGGTGCTGGAGGCTTTCCGTCCTGTATCGGTCTATGCCTCCGTCCTTCGTATTCATCAAGAGCTTTACCAACAACGGGGTGCTTTCCTGCAGAGACGGTGCATTTGTAGTTGGTTCTTAGGAGTGACGTTCATCACGTCCTCTTGCCTCTGTTGGACGCCTCTCTCTGGTGTCCGATGATATTTAGTGGTGATCTCAGGAAGCCATGGCTTTGTTGTGCGTTTCAGGGAAAGGTCTGCTTGTGCGGCAGGCTCCTGGCTGCAGACCTTGGGTCTCGGACCACGGGCAGCCGCTGTAAAATTACTATTGGTCGGACTACCCTAGGTGTGAACAAAGTGATGTGGTTTGGAATTCTCAGTGGAGCTTTTCTCTTTATTGGTATTTGTCTATTCTAGTTTAATAAAGCACGGGGTAGACGCAGGGAGAAGGCGCCACAAATCAATTATATGAGCCATGTAGCAGCTTCAGTGGGGCCTGAATGGCGAAGGACATACTCTGCTGAAATTGTATATTCAGTTCCTGAGGTCTACATTGAATCCGTTTAGATCCCTTGTACCCTTCAGAGTCCTGAAAACGCTGGAGCGGTCGATTTTGATGAGGAGTTGTTCACGAGCACACAATCAAGAAGGAGATGCTGTTTTCTCTAGTGCTCTTGCAGTAATGATAGACAAAACAATGGTCGTATTAGAGTCCCCGTTAGGGTTTTTGATTTAAAGGGGCAACTGTCCAGCCCTTCAGCAAGGTTTAGTATATTCATGCATTAACCCTTCAAATACGTGCAGTCGGCAAGCCTGAGTAGGGTGCTGTGGGCAGAGGCACCATTTTGTAGGCAGAAGGTGATCTAACAGACTGGGATCCTTTTGTTTTCATCTAAATATAAATGTGGTACTGAGATACCACTTACACCACTTAGAATGGCCAAAATCAACAGGACAGTAAACAACAAATGTTGGAGAGGGTGTGGAGAAAGGGGCACCCTCCTACGCTGTTGGTGGGAATGCAAGTTGGTGTAGCCACTTTGGAAAACAGTGTGGAGATTCCTCAAGAAATTAAAAATAGATCTACCCTATGACCCTGCCATTGCACTACTTGGTATTTACCCCAAAGAAGCAGATGCATTACAAAGAAGAGCCACATGGACCGCAGTGTTTATAACAGCAGTGGCCACAATCACCAAACTGTGGAAAGAGCCAAGATGCCCTTCAACAGATGAATGGATAAAGAAGATATGGTACATATACACAATGGAATATTATGCCTCCATTAGAAAGGACGAATATCTAACTTTTGTATCAACATGAATGGGACTGGAAGAGATTACGCGGAGTGAAATAAGTCAAGCAGAGAGAGCCAATTACCTTATGGTCTCACATGCTAAACGTAAAGAAAAACATGGAGGGCATTGTGAGAAGGAAGGAAAGGGGGAATGGGGGAAACCAGAGGGGGAGATGAACCATGAGAGACTGTGGACTCTGAGCAACAAACTGAGGGTTTTGGAGGGGAGAAGGTGGGGGTTTGGGCGAGCCTGGTGGTGGGTACTGAGGAGGGCACGGATTGCATGGAGCACTGGGTGTGGTGCATGAACAATAAATCTTGTAACACTGAAAAAATAAAAGAAACATATTTGGGGAAAAAATTATGCTAAAAATATATATATAAATGTGGTGCCAGTCTCTCAAAGGATCCAATTCCTTGGGATCCTAGGATGCAGAGGGCCAAGAACGCTTTTGATCTGTGGGTCTAGTCATGATGCTAAAATCATCTTTTCTACTCAAGTGGGCCTAATCACTACCTACTTCTCCCCCATTTACCAGCAGCCCCATTCCCCACAGTTTAATTACTCCTTCGTCTTCCCCTACTCCATTTCCCTTCCTTTTCTTGATGACCCAGAAGCATGGCCATCATTTCTTTCTGGTCCTCATCTGTGCTGAATGAACCCAAGGGCTTTATGTTTGTGCTGTGAGATTGTGGCTCAAAGACTGCCGCCATTTTGATCTTCCGCTCCAGAAACAACCTCCCTTCTACTTCCAATACTGTGAAATTAAAAGAATCCATGCCTGTGCTCCCCAGAAAGCCAATAATGGAGTATAAAAAATAAGTGGTTTGAAAAGTCAGCTTAATTATGGTATAAATTATATATGGTGAAATTCACCCTTTTTTATGTGTACTGTTCTATAAATTTTAACAATGTACGAAGTCATGTCAACTATCACAACAATAATATAGAGAACATTTCTGTCTCCCCCCGAAAAAAATTTCCCTTGTGCACCTCTGTAGTTCATCTCCTTCTCCTGGTCACAGCCCCTGGCGACCATTGATCGATTTCCTGTCCCTACAGTTTTGCCTATTTCAGGAAGCTATACGGGTACAATGATACAATAGATGGCCTTTGGGTATGGCTTCCTTCACTTCGATAAAGCTTCTGAGATTCACTCATGTTTTGCAAAAAGCAGCAGGATGTTTCATTTTATTACAGACTAGCTTTTCACGAACGGAGTTACAACCTTTTGCCCATGTACGAGGTGATAAATATTTGGGCTATTTCCAGGTTTGGGGCAGTTATCGATAAAGCTGCTATGAACATTTGCAAATAAGTTTTTATATGGATGTATGTCTTCATTTCTCTCCTGTAAATCCCTAAGAGCGGGGTCTTTAGGTCAGACGGTAAGTGTGTATTTAATTTCGTAGGAGACTCTGAAAGTGTTTTCCAAAGGGGCCGGTGCCGTTCTGCATTCTCGCAGTGAGAGGTGAGGATTCCATTAACATCCTCACCAGCACTTGGACCTTCAGAGTTTTTGATCTGAGCCATTGCAGTAGGTGTGTCATGGCATCTCACCTTAGTTTTGATTTACATTTCCTAATGACCAATGATGGTCAGCATTTTTGTGTGTGCTTACTTGCCATCCAATCTCTTCTTTTGTGGGTGTGGTAAAATACACACGACTTAGTGGTAGCCACTGGCAAACACTTATCAGCTTTCTGTCTCTATAGATTTGCCTATCCGAGAGATTTCATGTAAGTAGAATCATTCACGATGTAGCCTTTGTGTCTGGTTTCTTTCACTTAGCGCAATGTTTTCAAGGTTTATCCACATTGTAGCATTTATCAATAAATACCTCATTGCCCTTTTTTTTGGTCCTTCAAAGGTTTAATATGTGTGTTTCCAGATAATTTCCCATGGGTCCTCTTACTAGAAATATGTTGAAGACCTATTTCCCACCTGACGGTTGATTTTTTTTTTTTAAAGATTTATTTATTTATTTTAGAGAGAGTGAGTGGGGGGGAGGGGCAGACCCAATGAGGGGCTTGATCCTAGGACCCCGAGATCATGACCTGAGCTGAAATCAAGAGTCAAACGCTTAACCAACTACCCACGTACCCCCTTAATGACTGATTTTTTAATTGAGGTATAATTCACAGCTTTTTATGCTTAAATGATAATCCATCTTATAGATATACCGTATTTTGTTTATCCCTTCATGTTCATAATGGACATTTGGCCTATCTCCACCTTTAGTTATTGTGAATAGTGCTTCTATGAACATTTGTGGACACAGTTTTATTTGAACATATGTTTTCAACTCTTCGCGGTATATAGGAAGGGGATACTTTAGTTCTCTCGCAATTCTATGTATAATTTATTGAGGAACTGCCAAACTGTTTTCCACAATGTCCACACCATTTTATATGCCCACCGGCAAAGTAAGAGCATTCTAATCTCTCCACATCCTTACCAGCATTTGTTCTCTTCCTTTTTCTTTCTTTCTTTTTTTTCCCCCCAAATTATGTTTAATTAGTGGATTTTATTAGTGGATTTAATTAGTGGATATGAGATGGTATCTCACTGTGGTTTTAATCTGCATTTCCCTAATGACTAAGGATATTGGGCATCTTTTCATGTGTTTGTTGACCATTTGTATCTCTTCTTTGGAGAAACGTCTATTCAAATCCTTGACCCATTTTAAAATCGGATTGTTTGATTTTTTGCTGTTGAGTTTTAAGAGTTCTTTATATATTTTGGATTGTAGACCCTAATCAGATAAGTGATTCACAAATATTTTCTTCTATCTTATGGGTTGTCTTTTTACTTTTTTGGTAATCTTTTGATGCACACAAGTTGTGAATTTTGATGAAGTCCAAATTATTTATTTTTTCTCTTGTTGTTTATGCTTTTGGTGTAATATCTAAGAAACCACTGCCAAGTACAAGGTTGTGAAGATTCACCCTTATGTTTTCTTCTAAGATTTTATGATTTTAGCTTGCAGAGTCAGGTACTTAATCCATTTGGGGTGAATTTTTGCATGGGGTGTGAGTTAAGGGTCCAACTTCATTCTTTTGTGTGTGGATGTCCAGTTGTCTCGGCACTATGTGCTGAAGAGACTCTTGTTTCCCACTGAATGTTTTTGGAAAACTTATCAGAAATCAATTGACCATAAGTGTGGGTTTATTTCCAGATTCTTTGTTCTAGTCTATTAATCTATATATCTATTCTTATGCCGTTACATTATTTGGATTAGGGTAGCTTTGTAGTAAGTTTGGAAATCATAAAGTGTGAGTCCTCTAGCTTTGTTCTTTTTTTGAGATTATTTTGGCTATTTGGGGTCCCTCGCAATACCATATAAATTTTGGGGTCAGCGTTTCTGCAAAGGCCATTGGAAATTTAATAGCAATTACAATAAGTCTGTAGATCACTTTGGGTAATATTGCCATTTTAAAATTATTACTGGGGGAGCTGGCTGGCTCAGTTGGTAGAGCATGTGACGCTTGATCTCAGGATCGTGAGTTCAAGCCTCATGCTGGGCATAGAGTTTACTTAAAAAACAATAATTAAGTCTTCCAATCTATGAACATACAGTATATTTTACTGTATTTAAGTCTTCTTTAATTTCTTTCAGCAATGTTTTACAGTTTTCATTGCAGAACTCTTATATCTCCATGGTTAAATCATACCTTTTCTTTAGTACAGTGCTGTTCCAAATTTTTTGTCCATTTTTAAACAATTGGGCCATTTGTTTTCTTATTACTGATTTGTGACAGGTCTTCATTGTCTGGATGCTAGTCTTATCAGATATATGCTTTTACTGATACGTGGTTTCTATATATACAGATACATATAAAGATATAGGGTTTCTCCAATTCTGTGTCTTATCCTTTCATTTTCTTAACAGTGTCTTTCAAAGACATCGTTTTTAATTTTGATCAAGCCCGATATATCAATTTATTTTCTTATGGTTTGTGCCTTTTGTGTCTTACCTGAGAAATGTTTGCCAAACCCAAGGTCATAAAGATTTTCTCCCGGTTTCATCTAGAAGTTTTATAGTTTTCAGGTCTTACGGTCTATGATCCAGGTTCGGTTAATTTTTGCATAGAATGTGAAATGTGGACTTTTGAATTTAAAATGAAACATTCAGTTTCTATTTTGCTACTTACTAGTTGCGTCACATCAGGCAAAACCTGCAACATTAACCCATTTCTTCATTTGAAGCCAAGATAGTCATATTTACTTCCTGATCTGTCAGAATTGTGAGGAGCGACTGAAACGAAGTAGAAAAGTGCTTTCTAAAATCAGAGCATAAATGTTAACTATTATTTCTATCAACAGAATGACGATAGAAGAATGTGTCATAATTGGGGAAAAGCCAGAAGTCAAACAATTACTGGCAGTAGAGGGAGGTGTTGGAAAGCCCTGGCTTTTAAACGGACCTGTGGCTGAATTCCCCTTTGCCACCTCCCAGGGGAAGAACCTCACGCAAGGTACTGAGCCTCTACTTCCCAATGTCCGCATCTGTGCCATGGGGAAGGAGTAGACACTCCACAGAGTGCTTGCAGGCTAAACGGGAGTTAAGTACAAAGCCCAGTGAGCTACACAGACTAGGGGTTAATAAATGGCATTTTTTGTAGGGAGCCTGGTTGGCTCAGTCAGCTGAGCGCCTGCCTCCTGATTTTGGCTCAGATCATGATCTCGGGGTCGTGAGACTGAGCCCTGTGTTGGGCTCTGCACTCAGCCGGGGGTCTGCTTGAAATTCTCTCCCTGTCCCTCTCCCCCTCCCCCAACGGGCACATGCATGCCCTCTCCCTAAAATAAATAAATATTTTTAAAAAGAAATAAAAAGCAAATGGCATTTTGAAGAGAGAATGACCGTATAGAGAGACTATATAATGAATATATATATACACACACACACACACACAGAGTGCAACAAAATGACCACGTGAGCTGTCATGTTTACAGAGGTGCTTTGGACCAAGGTGCAAAGATCAAGGTGAAAGGAAAGAATGCACCTTGCACTCTCCCGCCTCTGGGAAAGTGCACCTGTTGTTGGAGCATCATTCCAACATCATTCCCTTTGCCTGTCTGACTTCACTTGGTAGGATTTATTTCAAGTGACGTCTCTTAGGAAGCTATGTGTTACCACTCTCCTCTAACTGTCTGTATTCGGGCACCTTGGGGGCTCAGTCGGTGAAGTGTCTGCCTTCAGCTCAGGTCATGATCTCAGGGTCCTCGGATCAAGTCCCTCATTGGGATCCCTGCTCACAGGGGAGTGAAACGCCCCCCCCCCCCCCCCCCCCCCCCGCTCATGATCTCTCTCTGACTCTCCCTCTGAATCTTGAATAAATAAATAAAATCTTTAAAAAAAAAACTCTCTGTGTCCACAGAGTATATTATACATACTTTTTTATAGCAAACTACACTATCTCATGATTATCTGCTTTTCGGACAGCTTTGCTGATTATATAGCAAGCTCTTTCAAGGAAGGGAGCTGTCTTTGAGCCTTTAGAATCCTGCACAACGTCTGGCATAGAGTAAGAGTCAGCGTAGGTGTGTGCAATGGAAACTTGCATATATATTATTAATTTCTAATGTGGACATAAATAGCTTTGGCAGCTCTACCTTCCTGTTAGTTTTATAGCCTAACACTGATGTCTACCCTACAGAGATCTAGTAGACTTACCCTTTCTGAAGGAGTGTTGAGAAGGGCCTACTTCTCTTGGGGTGTCCACACCCTGTACAATAACACCCATCACCAAGTCTGAAGTAGTAACACTGACTACAGACGAATATACATAGCATTTATCCAGGAGAAACGACACAGACCACTTTAAACAGTTTTCCATCAAGGAATGCTGCTCACGATAATGACTTCTCCTGAAAAAGCGTGATACTGAATATCCGGCAGGGTCGGTCTCACGAGTACTTAAGAAAAAAGGATTTAATTAAACACCTATGCGTTAGGACATTTAACAGTTTGCATAATATGGAATTTTGTGAAAAGGAGAAATAGCTGCTCATAGAAACGTCCATTAAACTGTGACTGTACCTCCCTAATTCCATGATCAGAACTTCTTAGGCAATGATCTCAACACGTGCGGCTACTCATAATAAACTGAGGCAGTCGTCAGTGACGAGCCAGTGACAAAGAGGTAGGAGATGACGCAGTGGAATGCTTCGGGCTGACACCTGTTATGAGCCTTGCTCTTGAGGGACTGAGTCATGCCAGAGTCCACCGGATCCCAAAGGGCCTCTTCTGGCCCCCATACATTACCAGACACTCATGACCCATAGGCAAGATCGCTCTTGTGGCCATAATGTCATGCCAGGAAATGTTGACTCATGGCAGAAATGGCGAAAATGTGTTTAACTACCAAACACTAAAGAATGTGCAAGTCAGACTGGGAATAAATAGCAAGAAGCTGAAAAATGCATAAGCTTAAAAAAAAAAACAAACTGACAAGAGCTCCTTGTGTCCACAGAAATCCACCTCTTCGGTCTGACCTTGCTCTGATGTTATTCAACGGTCCCAATGGTGCGACTAAGGGTCATAGCACCGGGCATTGCACCAGTCCTTCGGAAACATGTCTAGTCCAGGGCTATCAGCGTAAGTGAAGCCGAGAACACAGAGGAGAGAGAAACTCTGAAAAGAGAGTAAGAAAAACAAAAAAGTAGGACAGCAAGCGGCTGCAAAGAGAGGTTGTCAGGGGGCGCCTGGGTGGCTCAGTCTTGTTAAGCGTCTGCCTTCGGCTCAGGTCATGATCTCAGGGTCCTGGGACGGACCCCCACATGGGGCTCCCTGCTCAGCAGGAAGCCTGCTTCTCCCTCTCCCTCTGCCTCTCCTCCTGCTTGTGCTCCCTCTCTCTGTGTGTCAAATAAATAAATAAAGTCTTAAGAGAGAGAGAGAGAGAGGTAGTCAAGGAAAGAAAGCAAGCGACAGGGACGCACGAGCTCAGCGCCTAGGAAATGACCCCACATCCTCTCTTCCTCTTCTCACTACCTGTTTAGTTGTATCTCCTGAGAACTTGCTGCGTCTTGGCGTCTGTGGTAAATGTTTTCCACCGTGTTGCCCCATTTCATTCCGACCACAACCCTGGGAGGCAGGTTCAGTCGTTACTGGTCACAGATGGGCCCTAGAGCTGGGAGCACGGGTCTACCCTGCTCAGAGGCCCACCGCGAGCTGGGCTTCGAACCGAAATCTATCTGATGCTGGAGGCCAAGATCACACATAATCAAATCATTACACATCTAGAAATTATAAAGCACAAATATGGGAGAAAAATCACAGGACCAGTGGCGGGATGACCAATATGGCCTGATTTTACCATGTACACGAACTAGCAAGCAACACACGCAACGTACTCGACCTGATAAACACAATGGTTATTATTTTCTGTCCCAGTACTTATCCCGGGAGGCCGTATGTTGGAATCCATCACGTTTAAGAAAAGTGTCAAAATGGACCATCCATTTTATTCAAAAGATTTAAGTCCAAATGGCTTTGTTCCTAAAACATCAAATTCAAGCTCAAATTCAAAGGACCTGATCCAACCCATGACAGGCTGAAGAATGCACACCAGGCTCTAAAAGACGGGCTCCATCTTGTTGGAATAAGGGTGCAGCTTATCAAGGTGACTGACTGCTTTCAAGAGGACAATCCTTGGGGTTTATAATTTTGGTATTTTCATACAGTGGGTCACTGTCTTCTAGCTCCAACCCAGGCGAAAGAAGATAACAAGGGCAATATAATAGAAAATGCATCAGAAAGGGAAAAAAATATGAATTGCCACTTGACCTTTCTGGGATGACGCAAACACCATTACTCACCCGAAATTAATCTCATGGGGCAAGGGTATAAGTACTGGGGGGTCTCAGGCTCTTCTGTGTGTGTGTTCCCCTACAAAACACAAGCAACTAAGGAGAATTCTGGCCTTGAGCTGTTGTACGTTTCTTTTCTCTTTGATTCGTTCTATTCATGGCGAGGACTATGCCAACTGAGGTAATGAGGAAGCCAGAATGGGGAATTGGCACTAAAAAGGGCGAAGAGTTATTTGTTTAAGAGAAAAAAAAAAAAAAAAAGAGGATAGAGTCAAGAGTGAAGAACGGGAACCAGACCACCGCAGTAAAGCGAGGATTGCAATAAAGCCAGTCAAATGAGTTCTTTTGGTTTCCCATGCATATAAAAGTTATGTTTACACTATACTGTAGTCAGTTAAGTGTGCAGCAGCATTATGTCTTCCAAAATGTACATACCTCTATCTAGAAGTATTTTATTGCCACAAAACGCTCGCCATCATCTGACCTCTCAGCAGGGCATAATCACTGAGCACAGACCACCAGCATAAACATCACAATAAGGAAAAAGTTTGAAATATGGTGAGAATTACCAGAATGTGACACAGAGACGTGAAGTGAGCACATTCCACTGGGGGGGGGAAATGGCGCCGATAGATTTGCACGACCCGGGGTTGCCAGAAATCTTAAATTTGTGAAAAAACAACAACAACAACACAGTATCTATGACATGCAATAAAGCCAAGTGCAATAAAACAAAATATGCCTGTATTTTAAATTTCTTTTAGTTGTGGAATTGTGTTTCCTTGACTGCAACACAAGACTGGGCCGTGAAGAGCTCTTGATTTATGCGAGATATATTGGAATAACCTTTCTAGCAAGTACTCTTGAGACGGGACTCCTGGGAGGACTATAGGTTCTTTATAAATCCTTATAATTGTACACAATTTTGGTGGTCACGTGTACATGTATATTTTGAAACAGAGAACCCTCATGCTCATAGCTTTTAGCAGATTCCTTCTTTTTAAAGATTTATTTATTTGAAAGACAGCAGGCATGGGAGTAGGGGTGAGGGTGGGACAGAAGAGGGCGAGGAGGAAAAGAAAAGGAACACAGGGTAGGACCCGGACCGGGAGAAGACTCGGGTGGGAGGTCCCCAGTGTGGGGACTGCACCTCTGCTCAGAGATGAATGGAAATTCCAAACCAACGGGTTGCTCCTCTTTCTTTTCTGTTCCTGTTCCTACACAGCCCTTCTCCTCTGTGCACGTAGGAGACTGTCCTCGTGCACGTGCATCTGTGAGCTTGCTGAAGATAGAGCCTGGGTTCCGGGATGGCAAGGGAAGAGGGGGCACACATTTAGGTCAAATTTCAAAGGTCACAATGCACCTTTGAAAAGCACTGGCGAAATGTTCTATTGGGAATAGTAACTGAAAACTAGTTAAATCCTACTGTGTCTTTGGACTTGTCATTCCTCATTCCTTTTTCTAAGGTGATACGGGGGATAATCTGTCTACCTATCCGTCTATCTATCATCTATCTATCTATCTATTTATCTACCTACCTATCATGTATCTATCATCACAGACATCTCTTTCACAAAGTAGGCAAGATCTGTGCCATAAATGACAACGTTATGCTCCGAGGAATGATGCTCAAGGTACAACGAGAAGAGGATGAATACTGGAAAATGCAAACTTCTACGTTCTAATGAAACAACTTACTCCCTTTTAGACTTTGCAGCCAATGTAGATTTTGGGACAACAGAGCTGTAAATGCACTGGGTTAATTTCAAGGGAGAACATCCAAATTGTAATAAAAATCACGGCTAGGGTTTGGATGTACTTTGTGTTCCGATATTTTTTATTAAATTTTGTGATATTGCACAACTTTGAATGGGTCATTTTGTGGTTAGGGCCTATCTGTTTCATGAACACATGAAGTTTGAAGAAGTAAGTTGATTTTAACCCATCTTTTCAGCTTATTAAATTATTTTGCGGAAGTCCCAAGAAGAAACTCACAAACTGTTGTTCCTTTTGAGGGAATATTTATAAATTGCAGAAGAACTTGCTGAGTCATACATCTAACTTCAAATTATAGCAACAGGATGATTTCCCTGTCTTCTTTTTCAAGCCAACCTAAAACTGAGCTAGTAGTGCTTAAAGACATTAGCTACCGAGATTGTTTCGATGCTTTTAAAAGAAAAAAGTAAAGTCTTCTAAAGTGACCACGATACGTTTAGATAAATATTTTCCCCAAAGGTTCCCTGTATAATTGAACTTGAGAAGACATGGGTAAACACACAGGCACGCTGCAATATTTTGGAAAGTAATTTACCAGTTCCTCTGATTTTGGAAAGCCCTACATGTAAAATATACAGAATCTGCTGCCATTTCTCACAATACCATTTTTTCCTAAAGGTCGCCCGAGTTGGGTTAACCGACAGGCTCGGAGATCTTGGGGGGATAAAAGTCACTGCTGCTTTCCCCCTCCGCCCTTTGCTCAGCTCTCCCCCAAAGGGCTTTATACCTCAGTTTACAGATCAAAAGACTTCTCTACAAATACTCACAAACTTCTGTTGGAATAGGCAGAGATTTCCAGAAAAGTCAACATTTACTTAGTGTAAAGAGCTTGAAGTCTAAGCTGGTAGAGTGATCAGCAGGTTTATCTAACCCGGAAAAACAGCTCAAGCAGCTGAATTCATACAGGTGTTCATCTCTGTCCCCGCCGGGGAGCTGGGCTGGCGGCAGTCAAAACCAAAGCAGGAACTTAATAAAATTGAAAATCGTGGTAGCAAAACGCACTTACAAGGTTAATGTGACCTCTTGCAAAAAATTTGGGAGGTTAAAGTGGTTTCTATATAACCACAGTCCTGACTTAGAAAAACCCCAGAGAAACAGCAGCATTTTGATATACAACCTGCATAGGAAACCCCAGCTTTTCAGGGTGCGTAAGTCTTGAAATGCTGTATTTTGAACATGACCCCGCGGGAAAATTGTACGCAGCTCTCATTGAGAAATAACTGTGCTCATTAGACCTGTAGAAGTGTACGGTTACACATGGGGCAAACATGTATCGGCTCCGGAGATCCCACGGTTCTTTCTTGGACTACGGGATGGCGGAGAAGAAGACAAAGGGAGTTCTGATGAAGAAGACTGTGTCCTCACCCGCGTACTCTCTGCTTACCTGTGAATGTCTCCACTTCTGGCATTTGGTCGCAACTGGCCGAGGCAGGCCTGGCAAGATGCCTTCCAGCTGCTGCAAGATGAGCCCCTGCACATCCTCGGTCTCGTGCTCCAAGTGGGTGACTCCAAAAGGGACAGTGGTGTGAACCACAAGGGAAGGCCCGACTTCGGATGACTCTAGTATGAGGGAAACACAAAGACATGTCTTGAAGCAGATCAGACGGAAGCCTTCCAAACCAGGTTTAAGAAAAAAATAGAAATATTTTTATTTTATTTAGAAATAGAAATATCTGGGGCGCCTGGGTGGCTCAGTCGTTAAGCGTCTGCCTTCGGCCCAGGTCAGATCCCAGAGTCTTGGGATCGAGCCCCGCATCGGGCTCCCCGCTCCGCGGGAAGCCTGCTTCTCCCGCTACCAGTCCCTCTGCTTGTGTTCCCTCTCTCGCTGTGTTTCTCTCTGTCAAATAAATAAAATCTTTAAAAAAAAAAAAAAGAAATAGAAATATCTGCCATT
>CM053617.1:4673848-4692716 GCA_028646535.1 Procyon lotor | reverse complement strand
TTTATTTGTTATGATAGCCATTAGTCTACAGTTCTGAGTGGGGTTAAGGAGCTGAGAGTTAATAACACCATGAGGCAGCGTTTCCATCTCTGGCTGATGGAACCCTGAGCTCGAGAAGGCTCTCGAGTGAAATACTTAAGAAGCTATTCCCTGTCCTTGGAACAGAAACTGAAATTTATCTTGAAATAAGGACATTAGCTGCCTCACACCCAGGGTCAGACCAATCATAAAAAGAACCACTAACAGATTAATCACGCTGAAAGACACAACGCTACTTATAACGAAATACATTTGTTTAAAGATTTTATTCCTTTATTTAGAGGGAGAAAGTGTGCGTGGTGGGGAGGAGCAGAGGTGGAGGGAGAGAGAGCCTCCACCAGGCTCCACGCCCAGCACGGAGCCTGACCCTCCATCTCGCCACCCTGCGACCGTGACCTAAGCTGAAATCAAGAGTCAGCTGCTTAACCGACTGAGCCACCCAAGCACCCCGATAAAGTCCATTTTTAAAACAGATCTTAACTCCATTGTGTTGAGTCAAAGAATGTGATCCGCATGATACTCTGGAAGGGCTTCAAACATAGTTCTCCTAAGTGTAACCTGTGGGCTTGAGTAGCATTTTTCAGTCGTTGAGTTAAACTTTAATAAGTCCGTCAGGACAATCTTATCAATTGTGTGGTTCTAATCGACTAAGTTCTTAGGAATTGTCTGCTTGATCAATACCTGAAAGACGTATATTGAACATCTGTCCGGAACATGGTAAAATTTCCAATTTCTCCTCTTCATCCTGACAATGTTTGCTTCATACTGAAGCAACCTCACCAGTTTCTGGCTATTTCCTGATACACTGTGAACGTCTTTACATTCAGAAAAGCCCCGAAGTTTATTTTCTATTTTTTATTTGCTACACTTTTCCAACATTTCTTTGCCTCTTTTTAAAATTAAAAAAAAAAAAAAACAACTGCCTTCTTTTTGTTTAAGCCACTTTTACCCCTTATTTCATTTTTCATCTTAACTAGTTTGCATGTTACATAGTTGGTTTCTGTTTTTAGGGATTATCCATAGACCTCAGCATCCAAATGAAAGTCAACAATTAATGTGTTTATCTTTCTCCAGAATAATATAAGAACCTTTGAATACTTTAATTCTGATTTTATGTTTCATGGAGGTTTTGTTTGTTTGTTTGTTTGGTCGGTTTTGTCCAGGATTCATGTATGGAGCTTTTTTAAAAACACATTCAGTGTTTGCTTATCTTTATCTATCCACAGCTTCCTTCGAGGATCTCAGAGCATGTCTCCAGGGTTATTTTCCTTTTCCCAAAGTATCTCATGTTGAAGTTCCTTAATGAGATTCTGTTGAAGGCTTTTGTTTTTCTAAAATTGTCTTTATTTCACTGACATTTGCAAAAGAGAGTTTTCCTTGGCGTGTAATATAATACATTGAAAATATTTGCTCTCAGCACTTTAAAGATACCTTTCCTATAGGTTAGCTTTTACTGATGTTGTTAAGGAGTCAACTCCATTGGATTGCAGACCCTCTGTGGGTAACTTTCCTTTTATATCTGGATGTTTCCATTGTTTTCTCTTTGCCTTTGGGGTTCTGCAGCTTGACTTGGCTCTCTTGAGATGTTGCTTTTCACTTCCATTCTTTGACTTCCTCGAATTTTCTCAATCGGGAGACTCAGTTTTGCCATGAATTTTGGAAACAATCCTCCCTGTTCTTTCTATTCTGTCTTTGTGGAACTCGGATTAGAAACAGAGCAGACTCTCTGGTTTTGTCTTTATGTGTCTCGGTCTCTTTTTAATAGTTTTCATTTCTAACTCCCCATGCTAGATCCTACGTGATTTCCTCTGATTTATCTTTCAGTTTCCTGTTCTCGTTTCATCTGTGTGTATCCTGAGGTCCCCTTCGTCCCTTGAATTTCAAATTCAAACGTTAAATTATTAGATACTTAAATAATAAATAAATAAATGTTCGATTCAAATATTCCACTATTCTTCAGCTGTAAAAGTTCTGTTTTTCAGATCTGCATGAGTGTTTCTTTCTCTCTCACTTCTCTAAACATAGTCAATGTATTATACTGTGTGTCTGATTAGTCCCCAGCCGCAGTCTTTATGAGTCTGACTCCCCTTTTTGGTGTGAGGGATGGCTATCACCGCGTGCTCCTGATGGTGTCTTCCTTGTGTGCTTTGTGGTTTCTTTCTTTGTCCTACTGCGAGCCTAAAGTTCCTAGCAGCTTCATCCAAGAAATTCTCGGAGGCCTGAGCTTAAAGATTGTTCTTGTGGAGATTTACTTTCGCTTCTGCCGGATGCCTTGGGGGCTATACCGCCCATGACTACTCTTAACTAGATTTTGGGAATAGACTGGCAGAATGAATCCTGGCATCAGATCTGCCTGAGGGTGGATATGCGGTTTGGCATCTCAGGGGAGACATTCCATTTCTTTTCTTGATTTTTCCACCCCACTCAAGGACAGACAAGCATCCCCACCGCCTTCTTCTGCCAGATCGGATATATCCGATACAGAGAAGTTCTTTATATTATTTTTATTTTTAGAGAGAGAGCGTGCAAGAGTGAGTGCCAGAGGGGGGTGGGGGGGGCAGAGAGACGGGGGGAGAGAGAGAGAGAGAATCTCAAGCAGGTGGAGAGCCTGACCTGGGGCTCTATCTCATGACCCTGAGGTCATGACCTGGGCTGAAATCGAGAGTTGGACACTTAGGGGCACCTGGGTGGCTCAGATGGTTAAGCAGCTGCCTTCGGCTCAGGTCATGATCCCAAGGTCCTAGGATCGAGCCCCACATCGGGCTCCCTGCTCAGTAAGGAGGCTGCTTCTCCCTCTCTCGCTCCCCCGTCTGTGCATGCATGCGCCCTGTCAAATAAAGAAATGAAATCTTAAAAAAAAAAAAAAAAAAAAGGAAGAATAGTTGGGAACTTAAACCATTGAGCCACCCAGGTCCCCTCCCCCCACGCTGATAAACTTTTAAATCTTAAAGACACAGAGTGATTTTTCTTGGAAAACAAAAGTTATCAAAATTATCTCAACATAAAGAAAGTCAATATAAAGTGAAATCTATAAAAGACATTGAAAACACAGTCAATAAATTAATTTTAAAAAATGACTTCATGATCTGGTTGCTTTAATTGTTGTTTGTTTGAAATTATCAAGCTAGTATAATGCTTATTATAGACATACACATCATATTTACATACATAAATATATACACAAGACTGTGAGCCATTTTCTATTAATATTAGTGGGCATATTTTTCATATTAGTAGGCATAATTAAGAAAAACAGGATAATCTCAATATATATTTAAAAGGCATTCATTAACATTTAATATCAATTCATTGGAAAAAAGATACATCTTGAGAAAAATTACTTTCTCAGAACCTGATAGAATGTCTTTCTTAAGCTGATGATTTATATCATACTTTACAATGAAATGATAGAGATATTTCTCAGAGTAAAATCAGCATAAACCAAGGATACTTAGAAAGACTGGTGGTATGTGACATTGCTCCGGTCAGTGCATTAAGATAAAAAATAGAAACAAAATTTATAATACTAGAAAGAAAATCACATGATTGAAAACAATAGTGACCCAACATGAAAGCCTTCAAATAAATTTAAAGACTTTGATATTAAATCGATTTCCCTATATACTAGCGAGAATTAGTAAGAAAAAAAAATCCTAATTAATTCCACAAGAGTTTTTTGGAATTTGAAGAAAATGACTAAAGAGAAAAATAGAAAAATAAAGCAATGAGAATATTTCCTTTCCTTTTTTTTTTTTTGAGAAATCAATGAGTCAAGACTTGTTTTGCCATACATTGAAAACCCTATAAAGCCACAGCAATTAAAAATGCCCAATACTGATGGATAATAATAGTCAAGGAATCAAAATAGGTATTTCTGAAAACATATTCTAAAATAGATTTAGATTTATCCAAAATAGTGGATAACGAATTTAAACAATGGAGAAAGATGCATTTTTTATACCGTGCTAAAAAATCAGATATAAAGGAAAAATACCTCAGAATATTCCCCCTCCCACTTCTGATCCAAACTTGGGACCATTTCTGCTTTCTCACCTAGGTGACCACACGAAGAATGTACATTCTTCGGTCACATGGCAAGCCGAGACTCCCCGGGACCCCTTTATTCACATACAAGATCTTGGAGACCTTTTCTATCTGATAAACCTCCCCTTTGGAGCCGGATCCATCAAGGGACAGAGGTGGGGTCACGCAAGGACAGAAGGGTCAGGCCAGCTCTCGGTCCCACCTCCCACAGGGAAGGAAGGAGCGGCGCGCACCCTCGCTGCGGGCCGAGGGACCTTGTCTTTAGTCCTGATGCAAACAGTGCGCGTGTGGGTGTCGAGGGTGGTGTTTGGTGCTGCCGCAACGAGAGCTTCTGGGTCGCTTCCGGGTGGGGGGACCTGCTAGCGACCCCTCACCTGCTAAGAGGTGTGGTGTTGAGGGTGCGCGGCGGTGCAGTTCAGCAGACGGACAGACGCACACGACGGACAGCGGAGGAGACAAGACGCGCTGGTGACAGTGCGCGGCTCTCCTCTCTCCACCCTCCTGGCCCTAGAAACTGGTGGCAAGTGTCCTTCTACCCGCTCGGAGCGGAACTGGCTCAACAGCTCTTTCCCCGTAGCCATAAACGCTCCGATTACAAGTTAGCCTTTGCCTAAGGTGCCAGGCCCAGCAGCAAATGTCATGTAAGCCGAGCACATCCCCAAGTCCCACAAAGCCATCCAGCTTCGGCTCACCCTGAGGAGGAAAGACTAGCACGGAAAGGGAAGGATGCTGCGGGGCGGGGCGGGGAGGGGCGGAGGCTGAGACGGGAGGATGCACCCTTCTGAGGTCTTCTCCCCTCCCCGGCTTCCTGGCAGAGCCAACGCACACGGGAACGGAGCACTCAGCAACCCGAATTCCAGCTCCTTGACCTCGGGTCTGCTGCTCTGCCCGTCCTTGGGGGCCTCACCATCCCAAGACACCACCTGCAGGTTTCCTTTGCTCTTTAATAAGCCCAATGTGTTGTTGGCGAGGATGTGGAGAAAGGGGAACCCTCCTACACTGTTGGTGGGAATGCAAGCTGGTACAGCCACTCTGGAGAACAGTATGGAGGTTCCTCAAAAAGTTGAAAATAGAGCTACCCTACGACCCAGCACTCGCACTACTGGGTATTTACCCTAAAGATACAAATGTGATCCGAAGGGGCACGTGCACCCGAATGTTTATAGCAGCAATGTCCACAATAGCCAAACTATGGAAAGATCCTAGATGCCCATCAACAGATGAATGGATAAACAAGACGTGGTATATATATACAATGGAATACTATGCATTTCATATGCATATGGATTTTGAATTTGCATTCCAAATACATTTCATTAAAAAAATGAAATCTTGCCATTTGCAACAACATGGATGGAACTAGAGGGTATTATGCTAAGCGAAATAAGTCAGAGAAAGACGATTATCATGTGATCTCTCTGACATGAGGAATTTGAGAAACAAGACAGAGGATCATAGGAGAAGGGAGGGAAAAATGAAACAAGATGAAACCAGAGAGGGAGACAAACCATAAGAGACTCTTAAAGTCATGAAACAAACTGAGGGTTGCTGGGGTGTGGGGCAGTAGGGATGGGGCGCCGGGGGATGGACATGGGGAGGATATGTGCTATGGTAAGTGCTGTGAATGGTGTAAGACTGATGATTCACAGACCTGTACCTGAAACAAATAATACACTATATGTTAATAAAAAAAAAAAGAAAGAAAGAAAGAAAGAAAAAATAAATAAATAAGGCCAACCTGTTTCTTATGGGTAGGTGACAGAAGCCCAAATTCTTCTGAGTGCCCTACCCATGTCACATGTCACAGGCCATTTCATCACCTCCTGCCTGGAAGCCCGGCTCGTGGGCACCTTCATTACCTCCAACTGTAACTGTGATTGTGTAGAAAGTATTTATATTCAACTGACACAGTTTTCTGGTTTTAACTGAAGAGGAAGGTTCTGGAAGTAGAAGGTTCAGACAGAAGGTTCTGTCTGAAATGACAGTGGGCCAGGCACAGAGGAAAGATGGGTTTACTCACAGTCCTCCCTCTACTTGTTTCACTTTTACCCTATCATCTTTGAAGAGAAATAGTTGTTTTATGTTCTTCCTTCCTCTTTCCCTGGAAGAGGGGACTGGATTAATGGATAATAGCAATTGCTTGACATACCCAAGGAAAACCACTGCAGAGGTCTGAATGAACAGCCTCACTGGAGAGACATAAATGGCAGGAAATGTAATTCAAGAATAATAGTGGCTGTTCCCTGTCATTCCTATTGAAGGTAGTTACCTCAGTCTTCCTAGGAGGAAGAGTGTCTTCCATCATCTAAGATTTACAGAAAATTCTGGAGTGCTACGTCCCCACCTAAGGAGCAAGTGAAGTTTTATTTAGTGGGAATGAATCAGATGTCCTGCTCTATCCTGATGGCACAGTCGGTTTCTGAAGGACATCAGTTGAACTTCAGATCTTGACTCAGAAATCTGTCTTCCACTGCCTGGCTATATGACTTTGGGCCGGTCATCCTGTCCCTGGGATTCCTCAGGTCAGTGTTGCCTCGGGATGACCCACGTGACATATGCATAGTTATTAGGCAGAGCAACAATAATGAAATTCTTTGGTCAAATACATTTTTGAAATGCCCGTTTTCAATAAAATTAAACAAGCCATCTTAGAGTCTGCTCAATGTGATCCCTTAAAGGAAAAATAGTAGGAAATTATTTTTGGCTGTTTAAAACTACTTTTATTTAAACTTTTAAGAAATGTAAAAACAAAAAGGTTACCAAACACCGTGAAAGGCCCTGGAGGCCGACTGGTTCCATCTCAGAGGGCTCGGGCTCCTGAATGCCCTTGGAGCCGGGGCTCGAGCCTCCCACCTCGCTGATGGGAAGCCCCAATCTCAGAGAATGATGCATCATGGGAGGAATCAGAGTGTTAATGACACGGTATTTTATTTTACTTTCTTATTTTTTTTTAAGATCTGATTTATTTATTTGACAGAAAGAGAGATCACAAGTAGGCAGAGAGGCAAGGCAGAGAGAGGGGGAAGCAGGGTCCCCGCTGAGCAGACAGCCAGATCCCAAGACCCTGAGACCATGACCTGAGCCAAAGGCAGAGGCTTTAACCCACTGAGCTACCCAGGTGCCCTGACACTGTATTTTAATTATTTCCTTGCTTGTCTCCTCTCTAGACCGAGAGCTACTTGAACTTATGGATCCTCCCTTGGGATCAGGCTCAGGGTGAGCAATCCACATTTGTCGGATACCTGGATGAACAGATGGATGGAGGAGGTAATGTCTGTCTGTGCGCACCCAAGGGGTGTTGGGGGGAGGGCGAGGTCTGTTGAACAAACAGGATGGGGTCAACTCTCCGGGATAAAGCGACAGTGCATTTGCCGTGAGTGTCTTTTCGAGCGTATGTATCTATGGAGGCATGCATTTGCCTTTATTTAAATAAAGGGCAGAAGGGGAATTTGAAAAACCAACATATGTATATTTGTAATCCTTGTTATCCCGGGCAACATATGTTTGGATTTCTTCTGTTTAGCAAGACACACAGACATCCTCTAAACAATCCCATGTAAGAGGACCATACTGATAGACGTTTAGTTAAATATAAACAAGTGTGTAAAACCCCACACGATGAACTGAACATAAAACGAGAGTTCCCCTCAAGTTCGTACTTCCAGTTTTAGAAGCTATATCCTCAGAGTTCCGGTATAAGTAAATGTATACAAATTCAGGAAATAACCTCCCAGTAAACAATGGAAAATTGTTCACAGAAGAGCGTGTTCTGCCTTCTCCAGCCAGCTGAGAAAGTAAGTGACAACATTGGCCGGTAATCCAAGCTACTTGAAAAGTAAACAATATATTGCCTATATATTTCTATATTTTCCACCATACCCATGAGTGCTGGAAGCAAGAGGCTTTGAGAGGCAGTCAGGGGTGTGGGAACAGTGGCTGGGCTGGACCACTAGGTATTAGAGAGGCATCCCCAAGTCCTGAGAGTGGAGAGGAGATGGGAGAAGGAGAATTTGAGGCAAATCTTCAAATTCAACAAGGCTTTCTGGGCGATAAGGCGATCAGCGGGAAGAGCTGACTTACACAGGGACGGCCCCAGGGCTGATTGTGGAGGATGGGCAGGGAGGACTCCTAGTCCCAGGAGTGGCAAGAAAAAAGGCACATCGCCTACACCAATTCATTTTGCTATTTCTTTTCCTCTTGGACTGGCTTGGGGTCTTCTAAAGGGACTCAAACCAGCTCATAAATGGTGAAAGCCTTCTACCTGGTATTCTACTTACTAGACTCAAGAAGCCCAGGAACTTAAAGGAAAGGCATGGCAGAAGACAGTCAAATACTGACCTCCAGGCTGGTTAGGAATGTGTGGTGGTGAACACCACCTGCTCAGCATCTCCTGGCTCTTCCGTGGCAACAGTAGCCAAATTTTGATCGGTGGGATTACACCTCCCCCACTTGGAGCCCCGACGAAGGTGGCCCCGGCTGAATGGATCAGTTAATCCATTCCCCCTGATTGGGGACAGACGCCGCGCTAATGGGCCAATGAGATTCACGTCCAAGAATACCACTGAGCTTCGGAAAATGGGCTCTTTTTTTTTTATAACTTGGCACTGAAATGCTTGGTACCACCTGGTAGTTCATCATAAAGCACTCTGAGTCAGCAGAAGGTAGAGGCAACAGTCTTTATGATGTCGGTTGAATCAATCCAGGTAGCGTTACTCCGAGATTTTTCAGAAACAATATCAATAAATTCCACACCCCCAACTTTTTTTTTTTTTTTTTGCAGGAGCCATCTGAGTTGGGTTCTCCATCACTTGCAATCTAAACAATCTTAAATGCATGTATCTAGACCTATGTGTAGTACATGTCTGCTCACTCCGACAAATACACGTTTCCTGTGCTTCCTTGCCTTGAGTCTTTGTATCTCCAGTATAACAAGGTTAGATTATATAGTACTTTCTTCAAAAAGCTTGACCAGATAATTACGGGGAAAACTCTTCCTGGGTCTGCTCCATTCTTTTGAGATCCCTTTCAGCTTTAATTTTCTATGAGTCTGTACAAATGGTCGGCGGTGACAGCGAGAAGGAAAGCACCCCTTTCCCTGGCCACTCCAGGCTGTCGCCATCGTAGACTCCTGGTCCTCAGAGACTAAAACTAGGAATCCACAGGACCAAGGGGATGAAACCATTTTCTTTCATCTGAGCTTTCTCAACCCTTGGGTTTGCTCTGGACTTTAGGACCTGAACCTCCATCCCGCTTTCGAGCTTAAACACAGCGAGCTAGTTCATAGGATGGTGAGAGAAGGAACCACACCATTGAAGGACGTCTTGATCTAGTTAGAGCTCAACCTACAACGGTTGGCAGACCACAGGTCTTAGGTTCACACACTGAAATGGAGATGTGATTCTCAGGTGTCACAGCTCTATGCAAACTCCCGTGTAACTGACAAGAGCTAAGTGAATATGCCCAGAACCGAGACTACTTCGCTTTGTGAAGGTATATTAAGATGGATTCAAGTTTATTCTGAAAATAACATTACTCTTGCCTACATGTACTTGGATGGATACGATCTTGAAAGAACTCCGGATTCCTAATAACACTCGAGTTAGCCCCATGAAGTGCGCCATGCGTGTGAATGTCATTCGTCATGTGAGTGGCCGTAGGACAACTAGATCTCCAAGTTCTTGCGTGGCCGGGGTGCTCAATGGTGGCCAGTGGTGGCCATGCCGGGAGTGGACCGATAGGGCTGGAGGCACCCATGTGCTCCCTTGAGGGTCCGGAGAACCCGAATGTGGGAAGGGGGAGGGGGAGGACCAAGTGAAACCTCAAATAACACATTTGATGTTATAATCTCATCTTTAAACAGAAAAGCCACTGTTATTTTCAATATGACAGAAAGTACAGGTTGGGGAAGAACATACAAAAGAAGAGTCTCGTTTCCAGGGATGGATGAATCTCAAGGTGTTGAAGGGTGCATGAAGTCTCCGTGGGGGGTTTTCATTGGGACCCCCAGGACAAAGATTGCCTACTTTTAGCAAAAAAGTATGATTTAGAGACCAAGAAAGTTCAGGCTGAAGTCATGGTTTCACTTAAAGCTTAGAGCTTCAGCTTCCTCATCTATGAAATGGGGAGGGTATTTACCTCACAGAGTTGTCGTCAAGATGAGTTGTGATAAAACATGGCAAGCACTTAGCGCAGCTTAATAAAGATTACGGGGATGGAATTTTCAAAGGTCGAACAACATTGTCCTGGTTCTCATTTTATTTCTTTGTACTTTTCAAACTCCCGACGCAGTTGTTCTAAATTCAGGTTACAGAAAACTTCTCTTTGCCTTTTTATTTTTTTTTTTTAATAGAAACGAGTTGTAATGGGGGAAACACATACGTTCTTATTTGTAATTTAGGACCTGATCAGCACACACCCAAGCTGCTATGTATGCATACACTCCCATAGCAAGAGGGAAGGGGGAGACCCATGGTAACCCCAAACCCAGATGACATGTTGTGCTCATCGGAAGTCAAAACTCATGTGTATTTCTATGCATGAGGCTCTGAGGTAACGTTACCCCTACTCCACCTTCTCAGGACTTGAGACTCTGACTTTTCCAATCGCTTTGACTACTGAATTGGAAATTCTGATTATCTCTCAAATAATTCTGGCCCTTTCAGAGGAAACAATTTCTGAAAGCCTTCCGATGTGGCAAAACCAAGGAGGCCAGACTTCCGGATTCCAAGGCAGAGACAGATCCTTACAGCTCAGTAGAATTCCTGTTCCAGGGCCCTCGGGAGGTTCTATGCGAGGGAAGTTCGCCACTTGGCCAACCAACCACTCCTGTTTGAGTCTAGTGCTCACCATCATTCCTTAGGTTCCTGTGTTTATTTGCATGTGCGAGAAGCAGATCTGGTTTTGTGCCAGAGGCCAATCTCTCCAGAGGCGTTCCCCTCAGGAGGACTATGTAAATAAGGAGGCTAAACCTCAGGAGGCCAATTTCAAAATATAGAATTGTTTCTACCTTCTTTGAGGGAGCAGATATGTTTATTGTTGTCCCTTTAGAACAAGGTATATTTTTATATTCCTGTCAACGTCACTCAAGGATTGCCGAAGATCCAACTGGGATTACTGGTCAGATGAAATTATGTCTCACGGAGCCGCGGAGACTTCAATTCCACAAACATTACGTAGACCTCAGAATACACAGCCTCCAAATTTTTGCAAAAATAAAACAAGGAGAAAAGAGAATATCAGATTCAACACTGTTGAAATTTTACCTTCAAGGAATTCTAACTCATTATCATGTTAGAATATATTTTAATGAGGCGCATGGGTCTCTCAGTTGGTTTAGCATCTGCCCTTGGCTCAGGTCATGATCTCAGGGTGCTTGGATTGAGCCCGAGTCGGGCTTGGAGAGCTTGGAGAGCTTGGAACTTGGAGAGCTACCTGACCTCCCTGCCCAGCGGGGAGTCTGCTTCTCCCTCTCTCTCTGTCCCTCACCCCACTCATGCTCACCCTCTCTCTCAAATAAAAAAATATGTTTTAATATTCCTTGTTGGATGCAAGCACTCGGAGAACTGTCTCATTCACTAAATACCTAGAACAACATCTGGCCCAGAGCTGGAATGCAATAAATATTGATTGAATGGATGGCTGATGAATAACCTACGTAGACATAAATAATTTGGGGAGCAAACAGAAAATGCATATATTTCTTTCTCCTACAGCCAATTTTTGGACTTGACTTTTCCTTTTAAAAAGAAATGTGCCATAGAGGCACCTGGGTGGCTCAGTCAGTTGGTTTCAGCTCAGGTCATGATCTCAGGGTCCTGGGATCGAGCCCCGGTCGAGCTCTGTGCTTAGCAGGGAGTCTGCTTGAGGATTCTCTCTCTCCCTCTGCCTCTCCCCCGCCCCCGCTCATACACTCTTTCTCTCAAATAAATAACCAAATATTTACGAAATACATATTAAAAAGAAATGTGCCATAGAACTACTTTAAAATGACCCAAACTTATAAAGTATATAGAAAAATCATGATCATAACCCGAAATTATTACAAACTGGGCATTCTCCTCTACTAACCATTAAAAGTCTTTGTAGAAAAGCATCTGAGGGAGACAGGCGAGTAAGACACTAATAATCACCACCAAAGTGAGATCTGACCATAAACGAGGTGAATCAACATGTACGAAAAGCTTTTTTAAGTCAGTAAAATGTATCATCCGTAGTATGCCAGTGAAGTGTGTCACAGCTAGTCCACGGCTGTTAAAAGCCACATGCCTCCTCCACTTCTTCTTCCCTCCACGCTGACCGTGGGGGCTCATGCTCCAGACGGCAGAACTACAAGATGAAGGAGAGCTACCTGACCGGCATGGGATTTTGTGTAAGCTACAAAGTGTCAAGCACGTGCCCCTGTAACTTTAAGATCTGGGGAGGCACCTGTTAATTACCCTGAGGTGTACCCATCGCCTATTTTGAGTGCGGAGCTTTTAAAATAAAATACCGTGGAAATGAACAGATTTAAAGCATCTCATACTTCAGATCTGAACCCAGATTGTGATCTATTTATTGTTGTCTTTCATGTTTTGATTAGATCTCACTAATTCATTCTTAATGTACCAAACATTTAATTGAGAAATAACGGTGCGTTAAGCAGCGTGCCAGGTGCCGGAGATACAAAGATGAGCAAAGAAAATCCAGTCTTTGCATTCACGGACCCCCCCAACTTGAAGGGGGTCTTCAAGTTGAGGATTGACATTAAACCAAAGCGATGTACAGTAACTGATGATTAAAATACAGGCGGCTATAAAAGGACAATAGGAAAACCGAATGAAATGTGGGAGTAACATTTACACATTTACATGCACAGAGAGAACAGAATGGACAATGGTCTTGAGTGGGCAACACCATGGCAGGAATGAGAGGTGTGTCAGGAGGGCTAAGAGAGCTAAGGGAGGGAGGAGCTAGTGAAATCGGCCAGTGCTGGGTCCCGGGGTGGCCAGCTACGGTCCTTGGGCTGGTCACTTGTGCCGGTAAATAAAGTTTTATTGGAACACAGCTGTGTCCAATCCTTCTTAGAACATCGGTAGCTCTCGCTACATTCGTAGAGCTAAGGAGTTGTAGCAGAGATTGTATAGTTCACAGAGTCCGAAGTATTCACTATTCACTATTCACTGTCTGGCCTTTACAGAAAAAGTCTGTGACCCCTGACCTAGATCATTCTTGCAGGTCCTGAGCAGGATTTGAGACTGAATCCCGTGTGCGCACGGAAAGCAGCAGAGGGCTCTAAACGGGAAAGGGAGTTGGTGTGAACAGACATGAGTTTTAAGAAGACCGCGCTGGCCCTGTGAACAGTGATCTGGAAAAGGACAACACAGAAGGGCCAGTTGTAAAAGAAGGTGATGTCGTTGGTTGACGAAAAGGGAGTTCGAAGTCTGTTTTGGAAGCAAGGTCAGTAGGATTTGGTCATAGATCGGCTCTTGGGGAAGAGGAGGGGAAGAAACCAAGGACGATTCCTGATTTTTGGCTACGGAGCTAGGAGACCGGTGGCTCTGTTTTCTGAAACACAGAGGATTCGAGAAGGGACAAGTTCTGAATTTTGAAGGCAGGCAATCAAGAGCCAATGCTGCATGTGTTCAGTTTGATTATAAAATATATAGTTTTGTGGGGTTTTTTCTTTTTAAAGGAGTAATGCTAGGCCGGCAAGCATATTCTGAATTCTATTTCCTGTCCAGGGCTGGAATAATTTCTCCCTTTATGTTCCTCGCATTAATTCTGTAAAAAATGCCGTAAGTTCCATAGATGCTGCCCATTTCAAGACAGGGGCCATGGTTAGTGGGACAGCATACATTTCGGGATCTGTTTGGAAGAAGTTTTTTCTTTGGCTAAGACTTCCCGAGTTTTTAAAAAAAACATCTATTTATCCTGAAACACAAGGAGATTTTCAACCTGTTGCAGCTTTTATGGGCACGGCCAGAAGGAAAACAGAAGGATATCAACATGCTTTAATTGGGCCTATGCAGGTTCCTAAAGCAGAGGATTTGTTCTAACTGTCCCTTGGAGCCCCAGGCCCTGACTAGAGTTCTCCTGTGGTGTGAAAGCCGGATTTTCCTCTGATGACAACCCCCTCCCCAACCGCCATAATGCTCTCTGCTTTCCCACTACTCACCAGCAAGGAGTAGCCATCCTTTATGACACTCATCCTCGTGCCCTACATGAAATTTTGTATGTTGAGTGGCATTATGATTGGAGCCTTTTCTCAAATGGGGCAAGGTTTCCCCCTTGAACCAGCACACTGGTCTGCCTCTAAGAATATCCCTGTATCGCCGCAGGTGGGAAACTGGGGTCAGTTTCAGATTTGCAATGATTCAAAAAGATTCCGTGAGTAGATGAAATAGATCTCTGGGCTCGAGGATTTGACCTACAGCTTTGCTCTGGTTCATCTGGTGCATTAAAGGTAAGTGTCAGTCCTGACGTTATAAAATGTTGCATTTGAATAACCTACTCTAGTCGGATGGTAAAGATTTTATTTATGATTGTGTCAAAATATTTCTGGCCCTTTCCGAACAGGAAAGTCACTGATTTACTGTGGATACTCTTATCTCCTTTACTAATAAGACCAGTGGAATTATTCTTTCTGTTATATTTTGACAAAAAAAAAAATCAAGAGAGAGATCGAATCTAGGCTTTGGCGAAAGTTCTTAAATCAAAGGGACTATAATCTTTATGATATTGTTAACTACTCTTGAGAAGCTATTATTATGAATATAGATGGTGGAAAAGGGAACAAACAGACATTATATTTTTGATAAAAAAAGCCCTGGTTGGGTTGAGCTTAAGGTTCTAAAATGCCCTAACCGTCCCTATTAAATAATGTAAGGATATATAACATCACCAACAAAGATTTCACCAGGTCTCTGTATGATAGAAATCTATTTCAGGGAGGAAAACTCTATTTTAAATTCAAGGATGCTTCATTCTTACAAACATGAATTTGGAATATTTTATACTGAAGAATTCCCTTGCTCCCATAGATCCTTTATAAATATTAATGGAATTTCAATGTATTCTTTTCAGATCCCAATGTTTAATATTCATTCGTCTTAGGCAGGGAATTCAATGACCTGTCCTGTACACAGTTTCTTCTCGTTATCTAAATGAGCACATATATGAAGTCTGTAGGGGCAATGGTCATTAAAACTGGCAGGGCCCACATAGGATCTTTAGGGGGCATATCAAAGCCTTCTCAGCTCACTCAATAGCAAGAAAGTCACTGGTGATAAACCAAAGGGCTTTTTAGGCGAAATTGACTCAATCCCGTCACACCCCGGGCACCATGATGGATTGGTGCTTCTGGACGGATTTAAAAATGCTAACCGATATAAAGTATTTATGAAGGGTAATACAGCGATTTCCTGGAGTGGGACCCTGCAGTCTGACTGGCAAACCTGCTCTTAAGTTTGTCTCAGCCCTTTGATCTGCTGACGGCTTAACTTCAGTGTCTTACTCTTGCAGGATGTGCTGGAGTGCAATTTATTTGCAAATAATTCGTACGCAAAAAGTCATCCAAGATTCCATAAAAAAGACAGAAGACTGCTTCTGACTTAATGTTCTCCCAGCTTAACGCCGCCTTCACGTAAGGAGAGATTGTTTACCTGCTCTAATAACGTGTGTTATTATTTTTAACAAAAGATAATATAACTTCGTTAAACTGGCACTGTTGGCCATTTCCTTCTCATCTCTTTCTCAAAATAGAAGAAGTTTATGATCGATAGATCTATGATCAATAGATTTATGATCAATAAATCTATCGATCAGTAGATCGGTAGATCATAAAATCATTCATATGTGACAGCAGCTGTAAAGATAGCATTTACTGTCTTAATTTGTGCCAGGCTTGGTACTAGGATTTTCAGACATACCATCGCACTCAGCCCCTGAAACACAGTCACACAGTCACACCCACACACCCCTGGGAGATATTATTGACCTTATGCGTACGGTAGAGGTGAGTGAAACTCAGAGAGATTACGAAACTTGTTCGTGGTCAGAGCGCTAAGGTTGAATCACATGAAAAGGCTGTGATTTTTAATCCAGAAAGATTAGAAGGCAACACAAATGGTTCAAACTACCTGGAAGAGTTGAGTTATAATTCAGAGCTAGGTCTCTGTGAGTGCAAAGACCACTGCATCATGCAGGATAGTACTGGTTGTTTTTGACCATCCATGAGAATAAAAACCAAGTGTTGAGTTAGACAATAAGGAATTCATCACTCCCCAAGCTTGGGTTCATACGAACTCATCATTTGCGGCAAGGTTCCGATGCGAGATAGCATTTCCCTAGAATGCCACCGGGATACAAAACAGAGACATAATTGCTAAACTGTGGCAGGGAAATGACACATTGGTAGAGCTTATCACATATTTTCTAAGTTCAATATTTCAGCTGGAGCACAGTTGTTCTTTATCTGAGTATTAAAAAGAACTATCTTTCACAAAGAGAACAGTGGGATCCTTTGAAACAGTGGGAATCAAGGTCTGTGTTACAGGGCATCATTCAAAACAGATGTATATTCTCTAGAGGCCACGGTAACTCTGTTGCTGAGAATACTTGTACCTCTCTGGGGAGAGGGCTCCCGGTCTTACTGGCAATCCCTCTGATACGGTCTAGTCACCTACTCCCAGCGCTCGGGCCATGGTCAGGGGAGCCTCCCCAGGAGGCTTCGGATCATCTGATTGCCAAGAACTCACATGTGCTTTTCAAAGGCTCCCAGATTCAGGAATCACAAAGCGAGCTCATTCATTTTATATGAATTCATTTTATATGATCCAAAGGGCAGTACTAACAGATCCCTAGATTGTCTTAGGGATGAACAATCGGCTGACTAGCTATGACTTTTTCTTGCCTGCTGAGTCGGTGACCGGGACCGAAAGGCTTCATTCTCAGTGTCCGGGAAGCATTCATTCTCAGGACCAGGGAAGGGCGTCTCGGAGCTACACCAAGGGCGATGCGCTCGTCAAGTTACTGAGCTCCAGGTCCACGCTGAGGGTCTGTCTCGTATTGTCCGTCTGGATTCAGACGGCAGGGACGGGCTGATGGACAGCATGCGTGACAGATCGTGGCACGGGGAGAACATCTAATTCTGGAGAAGGCATGCAGGTTCTGCAAACAGGGCATATCAATTCTTCAGCCCCCGAGACATTTAGACTGACCTTGGGCGGAATTCTTGACAGGGAGGAAGATGGAGAAATCGTTTCCGAGGGAGCTCTAGGCAAAGGCAAGGTCCTACCTCTTCGGGTGGACGTCATCACAGGCCCAGATGAAAATGGACCAGAATTAAGACCTGTCAAGCTCTCCTCCAGCTCGGCGGTCTACACAGCCTCCCAGGACCCGAGGCTCACGAGCTGTCGGAGCTCTGCGCAGCTATACGAGACTGTTCTCAAACTTGCAGAGGTTCCGAGGCACCTCCGGGATGATGAAAACCACGCACTGGTCTGGGAAGCAGAGCGGACGGAGCCTATCATCTTGAGCCCTGGCTTCCAACGCAATGTCGACAGCTTTGCTTCCGACATAAGTAAGGACTTAACTTCACGATCCTTCCAAACGGTTCAGTCCCACAGAGACAGCCTTTCCCCCATTCCCTGCTCCCCCAACGAGTCGACCCAGTCGCAGGTATAATAGGAGAGGCAAGTTGGACTTCGCTTTGTTCGAGGTCTAGAGGATGAGAACTTCTGTCTTGATTCAAAATGCGGTTCTCGACACAAGAGGTGGGCGGGCCGCCCTCCAAGGGCCGGCTCGGAAACTAACCTGAAGAAATCGCAGAGTTGCTATCTCCTGTCATCCTAGCTATCCCCCGGAGCGCATGACTATGTTGACTTTGCTCAGCAAGTCCCCAATAAAAAGCCAGCTCGGATTTAAAGCCGTTGCTCAATCCAGAGCTGTGCTGAGTTGTAGGCGGCTGTGGGAGCGGTCACAGAGTAAATCATCCAGCAAAGACGTTACAAATCCATGCAGCGATCCCTCGGGTCAAGCCAGAGCCTTTCCATCACCCAGCTGGCTTTTTCCTCTTCCCCTTCTCTGCTCCTCACCCTCCCCGTTGTCTCAGGACGTCCGAAACGTCCTCCTCAATTAGGCAAAGCAATTTAGCCCTCCCTGTTCCCACGCCCAGTTGGCATCTCATCTCTTTCGGGTGCTCGGCCGACAAAAGAACCATCCCTTAAAAGAACTGGAATCACAAATAGCCCAAATTAGGTGTCATTACATTTAATATAGCAGTTCTTTTTATCAGACAATAGCTACTCACCTAGTTCCGTGATCTCTGTTAGCAGAGAGGACGGGGGACCATGGCAAGTCCCACCTGTGCCCCTCTGCGGACCTTTCCTCCTTTGCTGTACACTGGCCGCCTTCACCTCCTTACAAAGCCAATGCAGGGCTCTCTGCTGCTTTTCCTTCCGAAATCCGCAGCAGTGATGATAGCCTCGGCCAGTTTTTCCATTGTTCTTGTCTATGACCTGTCAATTTCAGACCCGAACACCACCGTGGGATTGTTTTTCCTGCCTTCCGCCCCATGACGCAACCACACTCAGTCACACTGGCTCTGGTGTTTGAGACCCAGTCTTGGCCAAACGTGAGGGTCTTTGGTGAGTCTCAGCCCGACAGCCACAACTTTGGGCCAACAGCCTAGGTGAAAATACCTCTCTCTGAGGGCACGGCAGGCAGACCATGGGGGTGGAAGGTTGAAAAAAAACAAAAAGAGAGACTGAGGCTATTCAATGTCAGGACTCCTTAGAGTGGTCGCTCC
>CM053617.1:4651282-4673348 GCA_028646535.1 Procyon lotor | reverse complement strand
CTCATTTGTGATTTGTCGTTGTTTGCAGATCCAGAAATGCCAGGAAGCTATAGGCTCCAGACTTCCCTTACCCTTCTGCTCACTGACTCCTGGACATTTCATGACTTACTTGTATGGAACTTTTTAACAGCTCCAGGAGAAAAGTTAAATAATAGGCTGGGCTAAGGTTCCCGATTTATTCATGGACTTAAAGGTTTGATGGCTCCCACCTCTCCTTTCTTCACCTAAAGAAAGAAGAGTATGGCTTCATGTTGACCAAAGGTCTTTTTTTTTTATTCCACAGAGAGAGATCCTAAGTAGGCAGAGAGGAAGGCAGAGAGAAAGGGGGAAGCAGGCTCCCTGCTGAGCAGAGAGCCCAATGCGGGGCTCGATCCCAGGACCCTGAGATCATGACCTGAGCCAAAGCCAGAGGCTTTAACCCACTGAACCACACAGGCACCCTACTGACCAAAGGTCTTAAGTGTTCTTTTAAAAGGCAACAGGACTCTCCTTGGTTTTGATTACAGATGGGAGTTAATGGTCTCTCTTTCGTCTCCATCCATTTATATTTAGGAAGACTCTTCCTTATCTGCAAATCACTAGTCCTAGAAGAGCCTCTGTCTCTCTTTCCTTCAGAACTCCTCCTTCAAGCAGACCAAGAAACTTCATTTTGGGAGGGTGGGGACTAAGAGCCCATAGTTCTTAGCACAGTGCCTGGCACGTAGAGGCAGTCAATACCCATTTGTAAATAACTGCTCAAGAAATTGGGAATGGAAACATACAAATCAAATACATGTGAGTTCAGTTATTCTGCAAGAAACGTCCATAAATTATTTTTCCAGGTAATACTCTCCACAGGATATTTTTAAAGTTTGCTTTTGATGTTACATATTTCACCTCTTTTCCAGTTTCCCTTCATCTCTGGCATCGATTTTCCTATGAGTTAATTTGCTTGGGGAGTGGGGGGGCACATGCTAAGTTGGATATAAATCGTTCCCCGTGAAGATAGCTTGATAGGGAAACCAGAGGCTGAGAGGGATCTGCTGTTTGTTTTTACTTTGTGTGCAAATGTTCTCCTTACAAGATGGGCTCGGGGATTTCATTCTCCAAAGAAAATCCTTTTTGTTTTGAGAATCGGCAAATATTATGGGAAACGAGATCAGTGTCATTTATGATTTGTGCCTATTGATTTAAGTGACAACAAAAAGTCATTTAGTTTTACGTGTACGTGTCTACACACGTCGAAACACACATGTATTTTTTCCTTCCTGGGGGGATCACCTCAGATTGCTGTACTCTGATCGCCTGACATTCTGTGGCGTCACCATAATAATGAGATGGACATTTGTTTAGTAAATCGTCTTAACAGGTTGACCTGGACAGCAGCGGACACCTGAGTCACAAGTGACGACCTCTATTATACAAAAGACATCCATCTTGGGACTGGTTATTGCTGGTTATTCTAAGACGGTGATTTGCTATTTTACCTGCGAGCCCTGCTTCTAGAGTTGGTATTTTAAAACAAAAGCCCGAACAGAAAACCTGACCATTTTTGAGGATTACAACCCTTTTTTCCTTACCGCATCCCCCCCCCCACGCCCTCCACCACTACAGTCTCTTTCCTTCCTCTCCCTCTTCCTTTTTTGTTCTACTTATAAAATACTACCTCTGTTGGGGCGCCTGGGTGGCTCAGTCGGGTGAGCGACCGACTCTCGATTTTGGATCAGGTCGTGATCTCATGGGTCATGAGATCAAGTCCCGAGTCGGGCTCCTCGATGAGTGGGCGGGGTGGGGGGGCACTCTCTCTCTCAAATAAATAAATAAATCTTAAAAAAAAAAAAAAAGGACTACCTTTCTTGATTACATTTTCGGCAAGTGTAAGGGCAAATAATTCCACATTTATTCATATCCTCGAGCAAACCACTTCTTGCCATCAATTGCACGGCTCTCTGATCAACCGGAAAGATCACAGACTCCCTTAAGCAAACCCAGGATGACTGGATTTGAGGCCCCAGGCTCATCCCAGTCATTTACAGGGCTTCATAGTACCTCCCGTTTTGTTTTGTTTTTTACAAAGTAGTTGATGGAACCAACAGTCCTGGGAAGGACGTTTCTGCGTCTTTTGTAAAACATACATCGGACTCATGTTAGTTACTCGAGGGTCCCTAACACTACACTCCTGGCAAGTGTACATTCCACGCGATGAGAAAGTTTGTTCATGTGCTTGTTTCCTTTGGGGATGAGTTGAACTGATTTCTTTGGTCAGTTATCGGAAGCTGTGTAATTACAGTCACTGGCCATGCACTTTTCTAGAACTACAGATTGTATTAATCTCCTCGGGTTGCTGCCTATTGGCTATTTTACTACTGTTAATACTCTTCCAGATGGTGAACGCAGAAGGATGCTAAAACTGTGACCAACCATGTTCAGGGTAACTTATGTGTCTTAAGTAGTCAGGCCACCCAGCCTCCTATCTGCACTGGAATCAGAGGGCTGTATTCACCAAAGGGAGGCTTTTTTATGTATGCCCTTTGCTTTGGAAAATATAATATCCACGAGGTGCCTTAGATACTGACTTAATCCACGTTAAGTTCTATATGGAGCTCGTTATCTGTTTAAGCCATTTCATCCCCAAATCTTTGGGCTTGGTATTGTTTTCCTCGTCATACTGACCAGTAAACAGATAGTTTAAGTACTTTATCCAAAATCACACAGCTGGTAAGAGATAGAACTGAGTTGAATCTAAGAAGTGACTCCTGGCCAGGCTGATTCCAAATATAAGATCTTGAGAGGGCTCTCTGAGATCGTCTTGGGAGATGTGAATATCTATCTATCTATCTATCTATCTATCTATCTATCTATCCATCTATATTAGTCTCTCCACTTGGCTCCTGACACAGAGCTCCTAAAATCTTTGTGATTTCCCAAGTGATAAGAGCACTGAAAACATCTTTTATTTTAATATTTGCTCTTTGATCCTGGTTCCTAACACAGAGTTCTTACATCCCTTGGAGTTTCTTGAGGGGTAACCGTATCTTTTGTTCTAATGAGGCAACTCTTGGTGGGCTCCAGGCTAGCTTCAAACTTCTTCCATCTCTAAAAAAATTCAGTATTTTTCTAGTGATGGCTTCCCGACCAGCCTTTGCGACACCCCCCCTTCCCTGGCCTACGATTTCCTTCCAGGTCTGAGGCACAAACAGTGATGTCACATCAAGGTTTCCCAAGGGTGTTCATTTCTATCAGATATTAGTAGGTATGGCGCTAAAAGAAAATACCCCTGATCAAATACTTTTGGGAAATGCTAGATTAAATGAAGTGAGAAGATGGCTTTCATATATATATATATGTCTATTAATAGAGCAATATGACCTGAAACTCTCCTAAATTCAAGGTAAAGTCAGTAGCATTTTGCAAACTAACGTGATGACAGAGCTCTTTCTCAAAGAGCTTATCAGGGAACTGGTGTTCCATTGAGCGCATTCTGGGAAACACAAACCAAAGGATAGTGGCTCCTCCCCCTAACTACCCCTGAAGCCTGAAGCCAGGTCTAACATATCTTGGAATTCAGCCCTTCTGCGTAAGGAGACTTGGGTTCTCGCTGGAGCTTTCTGCATGTACTGCCTATTCCTGACATCTGACGAATGACTACTCCTTGACCTTTGTCGGGTCTGGGTCACGAATCCTCCATCCTCTGGCTCTCTTCAAGACCTGACAACAGACTGTGCTTTGTGGACTCAACCCTGTCACTTTTTATCTCGTTGCCGCCTTACCTCCACGGCACAGAGACTCTGCCCGTCATTAGTTGAGTGTGTGTGTGTTTACAGGACTCACTGTAGATTTGATCACACCCTCCAAGGACAGGGTGCGTGCGGGGCAGTGTTAGCAATGTCAAGAGACAACTCTTACTGGTCTACTTAAATATCAGCGCCAACAGAACACAGCGGAGTTATGCTATGTGAACATTTATATTGTGTGAATTCCACTTGACGCACTTAGCATCCTGGCCCCAGACAGTGAGGGAAAAAAAAATACTTGAAATGCAAGGTAGTTAGGCTTTATGTTAGGGGATGCCATTCCTGGAGGCCTCCCATAATTTAAAACTCACATAATCCAAGATTAATTTTCCATAAAACTGGCGAAGAAAGGCAGGCATTTCTTTGCCAGCTGAAGAGGCCCGACTGGAGCAAAAACGTGGTTTCCGATCCCCCCAGCCTTCCCACTTTAGAACTCTGTGGTTGTTAATACAAAAAACAAAAAAAAAATTATTTCTCTTAGTTCAGATGCTGCCAATCATGGGAGAATTTATTAATATGTTCATGTTGTCAGGATGCCTGGGTGGCTCAGTTGGTTAAGTGGCTGCCTTCGGCTCGGGTCATGATCCCAGGGTCCTGGGATCGAGTCCCACATCGGGCTCCTTGCTCTGCAGGGAGCCTGCTTCTCCCTCTGCCTCTGCCTGCCTCTCTGCCTACTTGTGCTCTCTCTCTGACAAATAAATAAGTAAAATCTTTAAAAAAAAATACATTCATGTTGTGCTCTTTGAAATTTGTGTACCTCTTTAGTTGACTGTGCTGTGACCAAGGTGCACTCTGGGGGCTGCCCTCACTGGCCCCACTCCCTTCACACGGCGATTTAATCTGTGAGGAGATACGGCTGCCGAGTCTTTCTTTCCGGACACCTTTCACAGGAGAAAATATCACTCTGCCCTATAAATGGAAGCCAACTCTTTCATCTGGCCTCACCCAGAGATACTGAAATCTATGGGATGTTGGAACGATGGCTATCCTGAATTTACTGAAAGGAATTTCACTCTCCAAAATGTCACCCAGATTTAAGGGATTTTCAAAGATAATTTTGAATCTACATCATTCTTCTCTTTACTCGTCAACGTAAGAACTTTACCTCCCGTCCGTGATGTGACTTGACTTGAAATTGATGGGCTCTATGTCCCACCAACCTAGCATCTGCTACTCCCTTCTCTCCTCCAAACAAAACCCTATTTTATTCAGGTATCTACCCCTCACATGACTCAAGGAAGAGGATCCTAACAGGATCCAAGGGGTGAATCTTGATCTGTCCCGTTCGTCGTGGCAGCCCCAGCCCCTCCTCTGCCAGTGAATGATGGGTTTCAGACTGGTCAGGTAACCTAATTCTGACCTATGACATACAAGATAAAGTCAGTTGAGGAGCCTCGGGAAAGAATTCCTTGATTCTTAGAAAGAAACAGAAACAGAATGGTCCTTCTTCTTCCTGAGCACGTTGGTGGGTCTGGCTGTGATTCCAACAGTGAGCGCCATCTTGCCATCAACCGTCCTAGAAAGAAGGTCTACCTCAAGAGCGAAGAGAGCAGAGAAGGATAATTCTAGGTCCTTGAAGCTGTTGCTCAGGTCTTGAACGGATCCTTCCTGTTGTCTCCTCCCCGACTTCTTCCTCTTAGATCAAGTGTCGGTTAGCTTGGACCGGCACAACAAAATGCCACAGAACGCTCAGCTTCAACAACAGAAATGTATTTCTCTTCACTCCAAGAGGCTGGGAAATTCAAGATCAAGGTGCCAGGCGATTGGGTTTCTGGTAAAGCTTTCTTTCTGGCTTGCAGACAGCCTGCCTTCCCCCACCTTCTCATCATCCTCATATCACCTTCCCTTGGTATGTGCGCAAGGGGACAGAACTCTCTCATCATGGGATTGGGATCCCACACCGATGACCTCACTTAACCTTCATCACATCCTAAAAGCCCTATCTCCGAATGTAATCACACACACACATGAATTTTGGAGGGATACCATTCAGTCCACAGCAGATAATATAACAAATGACCTTATGTTGTCTAAACGAGTTTAAATTGGTTTTTGTTACCTATTACTGAATACACCCCAACAAAGAGCTCACATCGTACGAAGTGGTACACAAAAGATAATGTCTAATTCATGACACAGAACACGAGAACGTCAAGGGCTATTCTTAGAACAAAGCAGTTGTAGAGTTAAAAATGGTTAATGCGTTGCTGTTCCAGGATATTTCATGAACTGCTGATTGTACATATATGTGGGATCATGTTAACATAAACAGTCTGGCCCTGGGGGAGTTTTAAGTTATAATAGAAACATTTTCCTAAGATCATGTGCTCTGATATAAAAACCATACTCCAGCCCGGTTCTATCATTATAAAGTTCTGGCAAGTCAAGAGACGTTAGTCGTTGATTTTATCAAGCAAGACTGCTAACTAACGGCTCGGTGAAACCATCACTGTACCAGAAAATACCATAACGAATTGAAATGACGAGTCCCTGTAAGGGTCTAGTCGTTTCCAATCATCACACTGTATTCTTCAAACAGCGGTTATCTTAGGGCTCATTTTAATCCTGTGAAGGAGACACTTTCTCCTCTATTCCTGAGGTGAGCGTTATGTTTGTTCTTGCAATTCTCATCTCATTTTATTTTATTTTTTTCGCATCTCATTTTAATAACGACCTTCAGCAAGAAGGGTGGAGTGTCGACTTTAGCCCATTCTAGGGAAGCACTTACGAAACATTTTACCTGTTATTTTCATCATATTGTACACGCAGTAATTTTATGTAGTCTTCCAGAGGAAAATTAAATAAATACGATTATACTGAAGTGAGGGGTTTTTATAACATAGTAAAATTCACTTTTTATTTCTAGCCTGGGAAGTGGAAAGAGCGGCACTTAGCAAATTTTAAAAAAACAAGGCCAAACAAACCAAACAAACTCCACCAAGCCACAAAGGAGGAGAGATACTTCTGCATATAGATGGACCCACATTAAAGCCACAGAACTGGGGCCACTTTGAAATCTCAAAACTTCTGACACTATTTTCATGAACTCGGTAATACAAACCATGTGGTGAATGATTTTTCTGAAAACCTTTGCTGGTTTCACTGTGTATTTTATTATTGGCCAAATGTGACATTAAATTTTATCCCCTGTGGCTTGGAGTTAAATGCTTGCTCTGTTCAGAATGGCAACACTCAATTAAACAGCATTTTTCATGATCTACACCCACCATTGTTACTGTATTTAAGGGAAATAATGGGGGTACTGACCTATATTGCGTTTCTTATTATCAATGGAGATGAAGCGTATGCAGGGATTACTGGTGATGTAGTGCCCAGCCCAAGGGACATCAATCTTCGTGCCAGCTTCATAAAAGAGGCCCAGAGCGTAGCGAGAGGAGTAGCTCACAGACTCCAGTTGCCGCCTCTGGCATTCACTAATTACTGTGGAAGAAAAAGTACAGGGCATTAAACTTGAAAATATCATGTTTCCTTTTAGTGCATCGAATATAAAAGTCCTCTAAACCAGTTCCAACGGCCCCCCCTTAACTCTGTCTCACTCGCGATCAATTTTGAAAGGTGGTGCAAAACAGCACCAGCTCTAATTTCTTTTGGCAATGATTACTGACCTTGGCACAATTGTTTTCAACCAAGCTGAAGGTCCAAACTCTTTAGATTGGCATTCAAGGCTCTCAAAATCTGGCACCAAGTTGCTTTTCCAGCTTTGGATCCCAGTTATTATCCTGGGACTATCTGGCAACATTAGGGCCCAGATACCGAGCACTTACTAGGAGTCAGAGTCCTTGCCACGCACTTGATAACAGCATTTCATTCTGTCCTAACAACAGCTGAATAAAGTAGAGTATCACTCGCCCGTTCCAGGCCAGGAGGCCAACGCACCATCCCTAATGACCTCTTAAATTCCTCCATGTCATACAGGGATTTGTTTGTCGGTCATCTTGCAGTAGATTACAACAATTCCTTAAGCACGGCGACCACACCTTAGGCATCTCTGTCAGAAGCCTCTACCCTACTCGCTATACGCATCCCCAAAAATAAAAGGATAAAGGAATGAACGAAAGGCAAACGTTTACAGACACACAAAGTTCGTTAAAATGTAGGAGCTAAATCATCAATCCCCAAATGGAAAGAGACAGGAAAGGATTTAGGCAGGTCTTGGTTCATATTCTGATTCTACCACGTGACATTGGTCAAGTTATTTATTCTAAAGTAGTCTATAGTCTTCTTGTCTCCAGACAGCAATAATAGTGTAGGATGTCATGAGGATCACGTCAAATAACACGGAGCACTGTGGTTGGCATAGGATATGTATTCACCAAATAGCCACTTTTTCTATTACAGGGAAGAAATAATTTTTTTTTTCCCATCCGGGATGGGGAAGGAGGAGATTTCCCTCACTTTTCAATCTCCATCTATCTTCCTACCTACAAGGGTGTCAGGGAATTGCTTGTTCGTATATGCACAGCAGTAAAAATCTGGGTTTCACAGAAGGCCACAGTTCTATCCTGAAGACTTAGGCTGGTTCAGATATGAAACATATACAACTTTTTTGTGTAATTATGGAAAACTGTCTTAATCTACAACAGGAGGGATAAACAGACCCCAGGGATGGGCCGTGCTTTAGCTAACCCTTAGGGAAGTGGCTTTAGGATATAGGGAGGAGGTAAGAAGGTTATTCAATGAATTGTTTAAGCATGCTAACAATCCTATATGTTATCATAGCGTATTCTTGGTTACAGAATACTTTTAGAACTAAGACCTCACTGGATATTCACAAAAGCCTTGCAAATTAGGTGTCTTTACCACCCTTATTTTATACCCCTAGGAAACCGATATTCAGACAGGTTAATGAACTGACCCAGAGTCACACAGCTTCCAAGTCGTGTTGCCAAACTCCCACACTGGAGTCACATATAAATCCTCATTATTCCACGCTCTGCCCTCCTGAACTCTAAGTCTGAGCTCCCAAAAATGTGTTCTACGCAACTCATGAATCATTGAACGCGACAACAAAAACTTACAATGTCCTATATGTTGGGTAACTGAACATCATAAAAAAATAATTTTTTAAAAAAATGAACTTCGGCACTGCTTTGTCCTCTGACATTAATGGTTATTTTGTACTCCCTTAGAAGTGAAGGCATCCTCATGCCCTCTAACCATCATTGTCTGCCTTATTAAAAGATTGAACTACTTGATGAACAAATGATCTGACACTGGCCTTATTATACTCAGCATCTCTTGGGATTCATTTTATTATTTAATCTGCTGCTACAGTTACGGCTTGATGTTATGCCTACTGCTTTCCGAGAGGGAGGATGGGAAGGATTAGATTCCTTCTGGCAGTTGACTACATACTGTGTACTTGGGGGCTTATTGCTGTTTCTCATTTTTTCAATTAAAAACCAAAGCGACAAAACTGTGTCCTCAGGTTCGTAGTCACTGAAAGGGCCTAAAACTCTCCCTTTCTCTCTCTTTTTTTTTAACCCAAATGGAAGGGCCAACCAGATGGACCATCAAACTGGACAATCCCTCCCACCCCCCAGCAAGATGGGCACATTTCGCCAGTTTTTAGACAAGCCACCAAATGGCATCCCCCACTGGGAGGCCCTGTGAAGAGGTAACTGGTCAGTCTCTATCCAGACCCAGAAATTAACTGTAAGCACCTCGCCTGCTCCGGAAGCCCCATAGTTCACTCTGAGGACGGGGAGGTATGACTTCTGACAGGAATAATCTCAATTTATGGACGTGCACGCTTATAAAACAATTCATTGTCAGGGCCTGAAAAGTTTTGAATTGTTGTAGAGCCTAACAAAATGGTGTCATTTTGTTTGAAAAATATTCTTATGCAGAATGCTGAGGGGAGCATCCCTAGGTCCCAAACACATATATTTTTGGCAGGAAAAATGATAGGTTATCTACTATCATGTATTCAAAAGGGCCATATATCCACAAAACAAGGCTTAGACAAAAATGATGAATTCCAGTATAATGAATCTCTACCTGGAAGTCACCCTCATTGAATTGTGAACCAACAGGGTTATATAATGACATCGCGTGGATGTGTGATGTGTGAATACAGGGGAGACAGAAGACAGGGGGAGAGAGAGAAGCGAGCCTGGGCTTACTCCCGAATAACAGGTCATTTCATTTCCTTGTTTCTTTACCTATAAAAGAAAGCTAAACATACATATTCTGCCTATTTCCTATATATATATATATTCTTAAAGATTTTATTTATTGATTTGAGAGAGAGAGAGAGAAAATGAGCATGAGCCAGGGGTGGGAGGGGAGAAGCAGAGGGAGAAAGAGACTCCCCAACGAGCAGGGAGCCCGACCTGGGGCTCGATCCCAGGACCCTGAGATCATGACCAGAACCGAAGGCAGATGCTTAACCGACTGAGCCACCCAGGTGCTCCTATTTCCTCTATTTTTTTGGTAATCAACTCATTCATTCATTCATTGCCTACTTTATGCCAGGCACTGTTCTAGATATCAGGGACATGACGCAGAACGCCGAAGTCTGTGCTCTCATATCACTCACAATCTAGTGGGGGAGAGGCCAGTTATAAACTGAGAACCAAGTCAGGGGTACATCAGCTGGTGAGAAGAGCTATAAGGAAAAATGAAGCAGGATAAATGGATGAACATGAGGGGTCTGGGTGGTCAGACTGGAATGGATTTATGTCTCCCCGGAGGATTTTATTCTGATGGACATGAGTAGTTATTGCTGGTTAGGAGCCAAAGACAGATACTACCGAGCCTCTGTTTTACAGACTATTATTCTGGCTACAGATAAAGACTCCGAGAGAGGAAGTGGGCAAACAGCTACTGGAGTCGTGTTAGAATGGAGATAACATATAGAGGAGGGTCACAAGCGGTTATACATGTGTGTATGTTTGTGTGTGTGCATATCTATGTGGAAATAGATACATTTACATTATCTGTTTTATACATGTGTGTATGTATGTACGTACATGTCACACACACATATTTATAAATATATGTCATGCAATTTTTAATTTTCATACAGAAAAGTAGGTCTTGATGACTTTTCCTACAAACAGACCAGTATGACCATCAGCGAGATGAAGACACGAACATTACGAGAACCCCGGAAGTGAGCCCCCCAATACTAAGCTTGTGGGATTTAGAGATGCTGTTGGATGTGGTTGTAGTTCGTTCCCACTGCGGGACAGTTTTGCTGCCCACTCTACTGTGGATGGACTTTGGGATTGCTTGTGGTATTTGGTGATGACAAACGTCAAGTGAAGAGCATCCGTCTGTTTCTCTTGGGTCTACACCTAGCACTGGGACTCCCAAACACGGGGTTCCTCCCAGCCAGCTTTCCCAGATCCTGCCAGATGTTTTCGGAAGCAACCATGCCGATCTGTGCTACCCTCCCCCACCCCCCGCCAGGGACGGAAGTTCAGTTGCTCCACACCTCCGTCCCTATTTGCTACTACCTATCCACCTTCTTAATTTGGGGTTATAGTGACATCACACTGCGCGTGCATTTGCATTGAGTGATGACTCATGTTTGGGAAACCTACTTTGTTTGTTTGGATATCCTTCTGTGATCATCTGTTCAAATTTTTGCTCATTGTTCTTCCTCGGTTGTCTGCCTTTTTCTTATTGCCATATAGGAGTTCTTTACATATTCTGGAGAGGGGTCTTGAATGTGAATTGTAGACTTTCTTCTCCGTGGCCTACGTTTTTACTCTCTTAATCGTGTGATTTGATGAACAGAGTTTCAATGTTAATACAGTTACCACTTTTTCCCATCTGTAGTTGGCACATTTGTCCTATTGAAGAACTCTTTACCTACTCCAAAGCCTTTAAGATATTTTACCTATTTACTCTTTCTGAAACCTTTATGGGTTTACCATGCATAGGGTTTTAGACATATTTGGAAGATACAGCAGCCGTGATCCCTGTGGGCTTGCAAAGGTGGTGTGAGGGAAAGAGGTCAAATGAGGAATAGATAGGGCGCTACTTCTCACCCACTCTAGTTAAACAAACAACAGCTTTCTTATTCTCTAATTTTTGAAGTTACCATATAAAAATAAATCACTAGAGGGGCTCCTGGGTCGCTCAGTCACTTAAGCGTCCAACTCTTAGTTTCAGCTTAGATCATATTAGGGTTCAAGATGGAGCCTCGCACCAGGCTCTGTTCTCAACCCAGCCTACCCGTCTCTCTCCCTCTGCTCCTTTCCTTGCTTGCTCTCACTCATAAACAAATAATTTTTTTTAAAGGTTTTATTTATTTATTTGACAGAGAGACACAGCGAGAGAGGGAACACAAGCAGGGGGAGTGGGAGAGAGAGACGCAGTCTCCCTGCTCAGCAGGAAGCCCCATGCGGGGCTCGATCCCAGGACCCCAAGATCACGACCTGAGCCAAAGGCAGACGCTTAACCAACTGAGCCACCCAGGTGCCCCGAATAAGTAATTTTTTTTAAACTCACTAGATCGTAAGCAAATTCAGGCGAGGGCTGTGCCTCAAGAACTTCATGTGTCCAGGTCCTCCCAAAGATGACTGGTATAATTCAATAAATATTAATGAATGCTCATCATCCTTATCTTAGAATATTCGGATAGTGCCCAAGGCATAAATAGGCAAAAGGAGAAATAATCACCACAATCCTCCCTGTCCAGAGAAAAAGCAACTATTATTAACATTTTGGTTATTTTTTTTCTTCAATATTTTCCTGACTTTTTTCTTTAAACATGATCGTGCTCATAGTATACATAGGATTTTGCTATACTGCACTTTTATATGCAGTTACATAGGCACGTTATAAAAGTTTGCCTCTGTGCTGTTTACTTTCTTAGTATCATATACTAAGTATACTTAGTATATATATACTATGTATACTTTGTATATACTAGATATACTAAGTATCATATACTAATAATATGTATGTAGATAACCTGTTGGTTGTTTTCTCTTGCTCCCTCGCTCGCTCGCATGTTTAAATATGGAGAGACCAGAGCTTGGTTTGCACTTGTTACCCCTGCTTCCCCACGTCCACCCCTGCCCTTCTCTGCTCTGCTGCAGGCCCCGGGGTTATTGCCGAATTCCCCTGAGCTCTGGTTTCTGGAGGGCTGTGGCCAACCAGAGGTACAGGCAGGAGGCAGACTGCAGCGGGGAAGGAGATGCGTTGCAACATTGATCGCTTCTCTCCTTCCTGCCCTGCCAGGTGCCGGCAAGGCTGAGTTCCTCTATGGTTGAAGTTCCTTTCAGGCAGCCCTCCCTCTGTGGTTCCATCCCACATGGGGGACCAGACGCCATATTTTTTCCAGCTTCGGAGCAGCAATGGCTCCTGTTGCCACGGTCCTGAGGTGCTACAATATTCTTTGCTGGCGGTCTTACCCTTAACCACCGCTCTAAATGCCCTTTCTTTAAATTCCTTCAGTGAAAACCCTTCTACCACCTATTTCTTGTTGGGACCGTGACTTCAGTGAAAGCATGCTTTCTTCTGGTGTCTTCTAGCAAAGCACTCGAAAAGCAAAGCATGCTACATTCTCTTCTGGTGGACGGTGGGGATCCACCTCTTAAAAGCAAATCCCTGGGCCCGGGAGCATGCTGAGTGAGAGTATCTTGGGGTCAAGAAGGTCTGTGTTTTCACAGGTAAACAAAGGACTGCTTTCCACTCTCTTTTCTCGTAATCTAAATGCTGACTTTTTGGCCCGACAACAAACATTTCAATGTGAGCAGCAAAACGGATACCTTCCAGCTCTCCCTTGGCGTTCATTATCGATCCATCATCAATATTGCAGTTCATGGTAAAATCCCGCTCAGTTTGATGGCTGGTGCTCAAAGCCTTAACCTCCTTCTAGAAGTTTCGGAGCTTATAGCCAATTATGGAGGATTGCTAATTTCCTGATTTGTCACTCGATACGAAGCATTTCAGCTTAGGGACAGTTGAAATTAAGAAGCCACAATTGTATAAGCATTTAAGCACTTCGGGGGGGACACTAGCTGTTCTTGGTTTATTTATTATTGCTTTCTCAATTTAAATTTTTAAAAAGGTTTTATTTACTTAATTGACACAGAGAGAGAGGGCACAAGCAGGGGGCTGGCGGGCAGAGGGAGAGGGGGAAGCAGGCTCCCCGCCGAGCAGGGAGCCCGACGTGGGACTCGATCCCAGGACTCCGAGATGATGACCTGAGTCAACGGCAGACACTTAACTGACTGAGCCACCCAGGTGCCCTTAAGTTTTAATATTAATTCCGGGTGTACAATACAGTAATTCAGCATTTCCATTTGCTTTTTTGTCTTTTATGCTGAATTCCAAGAAGGGCAAGTTTTATGTGCCAGCTCAACTCCTAACGTTACACCGGCTAGTCCTGTGGGGACCTGAAGCCAACAGCATTTTCACCAGGTAAGCTGGTCCCTCTTTACTCAAAGTGGCTATAGAAACAGGGCTGAAAGACCCATCTTCCATAAATGGTTCTCCTAGCAGCCTAGGGCAGAGTTTGAACTTTTACCACTCATGAGTCATTCCTTTTGTGGAAGAGAGTCACTTCACCTCAAATAAACCGAATGTTCCCTTGGACTCTATAGGTAGAGAAGTCATGAAGCCTGGAAGCACAGTTTCAAAAATAGTTTTGGCAAGCAATAAATCCTGAGTTTATTGGTGACAGACTTCAGCAGTTATATATCAATGCGGGACTTCCCTGGGGAAATATTTCTCTCATCCGGAGAGGCCCATTTGCAGTCAGAAAAATTGGGGTTTGAATTCTGGTTCCGACATTTATCCATGTGACATTGGTCAGGTTAGCTAATCCCTCCAAGCCTCTGTCATCTGGTAAAAGGAGACTAATCCTAGTGCCTGCTCGAAAGGACTGTTAAGAAAATTAAATTAGGTGATAGTAAGTGCTTAGCAAAGTGCCAGACATTTAAAAAGTGTATTGGAAAAACCCCACACCATTATTCTTGACTTGAAAAGCCTTGAGAGGTGTCAATGTATGTATCAGACTTTAGAAAAATGTTTTTAGGGGCACCCGAGTGGCTCAGTGGGTTAAAGCCTCTGCCTTCAGCTCAGGTCATGATCTCAGGGTCCTGGGATCAAGCCCCACATCGGGCTCTCTGCTCAGCGGGGAGCCTGCTTTCCCCGCTCTCTGCCTACTTGTGATCTTTCTCCTCTCTCTCTGTTAAATAAATAAAAATTAAAAAAAATTTTTTTAATGAACATAAATTGGGAAATTCTTTAGCTAGCGAATTCAAGATGCTAAATGTTTAAAGATTTATCTTTTTTTTTATTAACATGTAATATATTATTTGCTTCAGGGGTACAGGTCTATGAATCCTCAGTCTTACACATTTCACAGCACTCACCATAGCACATACCCTCCCCAATGTCCATCCCCAGCACCCCATCCCTCCCACACTCCTCCCCTGCAGCAACATTTATCTTTTGAGAAGAGTGAAAACCCACACTCTAGGTGATCCTTAGTGTAGTCTGCCTGCATTACAGTTTTTAAATCCTAATCCTATCCCACAATTGTATAAAAACAAGAGGTGCCAAAGAGAAATGTTTTTTCATCATTTGATAGAAATTTTTAAGAATGTTGTTTCTTGAAGGGCATCTTGGCTCTTTCCACAGTTGGGTGACTGTGGCCACTGCTGCTACGAACATTGGGGTACATGTGGCCCTTCTTTGTAATGCATCTGCTTCTTTGGGGTAAATACCCAGTAGTGCAATTGCAGGGTCATAGGGTAGCTCTATTTTTAGTTTCTTGAGGAATCTCCACACTGTTTTCCAAAGTGGCTGCACCAGCTTGCAATCCCACCAACAGTGCAAGAGGGTGCCCCTTTCTCCACACCCTCTCTAACATTTGTTGTTTACTGTCTTGTTGATTTTGGCCATTCCAACTGGTGTAAGGTGGTATCTCAGTGTAGTAAATAAGATATGGTACATATATACCATACATATATATATAATGAAATATTATGCCTCCATCAGAAAGGATGAATACCCAACTTTTGTATCAACATGGATGGGACTAGAAGAGATCATGTGGAGTGAAATAAATCAAGTGGAGAGAGCCAATTATCTTATGGTTTCACATGTGGAGCATATGGAAAAACATGGAGGGCATTGTGAGAAGGAAGGGAAGGGTGAATTGGGGGAAATCAGAGGGGGCAATGAACCATGAGAGACTGTGGACTCTGAGCAACAAACTGAGGGTTTTGGAGGGGAGGGGTTGGGGGGTTGGGCGAGCCTGGTGGTGGGTATTGAGGAGGGCACGTATTGCATGGAGCACTGGGTGTGGTGCATGAACAATGAATCTTGGAACACTGAAAACATAAAATAAAATTATTTGGGGAAAAAAATGTTTTTTTCTTTTAAAGATTTTATTTATTTGAGAGAGAAGGAGAGAACGAGAGAGTGAGCATGAGCAGGGGAGGGGCAGAGGGAGAAGCAGACTGTCCCGCTGAGCAGGGAGCCTGACCCTGGGCTCGATCCCGGGACTCCCAGGATCATGACCTGAGCTGAAGGCAGACAATTAACTGACAGCCACCCGGGCGCCCCGACAGAAATAATTTGACAAAAATTTAGGATTAAGCTGGTTTTAAACCCATGTGTTTGGGGAGACTGCTAATCATTACACGAATGCAAACTTCAGTGGGCACATTCCAACTAGTTATGCAGAGCTATTATCTGGACTCCCCAGAATGCATTAAAAAGCATCAACATGTTAGGACAATTAGGTTCATATCTAAGAGAAGTTTGTCCTCATGATTCCCCAGCTTTGGGGGACCCTAACAATCAGTGCATTAAGTGGAATCAAAAAGAGCGGGAAAAAAGAACATAAAGATACCTAAAGTTTCTAGAGTGTAATCGCACTTAATTGATCTTGACTTGATCTTAGTTTGTTTCCAGTAAGGATAAAAATAAACAAAAATGCTTTTAGGAGCAAGTTCTTAGGTGTCCGCGATCAAACAGGCAGTCCTGGAAAGATTTCCACCCCCTGCGCCCTCCCCATCTCCGAAATCATAAAAAGAGGATCTGTTGGGGGGGGGGGGGAGGGAAGAGACAATGTTTTCTCCCCGCTCTCTGCTTCTGCTGCCTCTGCTCCATCCCGGTGGCCTTTGAAAGAGACTATTCCGCGATCTAGACATGTTGGTAGCTGGCTTTCCATAAAGCCTCTGCCTTTCCTGCATCCCGCCCCCCTCCCCCCCCCAGTCTCTGCTGCTTTATAAACTCACTACCCACTCTTCCCTTTATCTGGATGGCGGTCCTGCGAAACTGGAATGAGAGTCGGTTGTTTCTATGGCAACGGGTTCTAACCACAGCTTTAGAAAAATAAACATCCCCCCCCAGCACTGAAACTGTTTTCTGAAAGAATGTGGGGTCGTTTCCCCCTGGCATGGTTTGCTGTGGGCCCACTGTGTGCCCGGTCCTATGCCAGTCCCTGAGAAACAACTCTTAACAATGTTGCAGAGTCTGGGGACACATTGTGGACTGAGACCCAAGATAATTTTACCCTGCTTAGTATCCATTTTATCCTTGGGAGGCTTCTTTTGGGATTTCAGAACAGAAACGTAGCTGGCTTTCGTGTTAGCTGGCTTTTCGTGTTTCTTTGCGCAACATATACAGTAAGTCCAAAACCCACAATAATGAGGCTGGAGACGCTAGCCTTATTTCCACGCGTTCTCAACTTTGAGACTACTGGGCCCTCATTCTTCTTGTAGGAAAGGCATAGGCATCGTGTGACCTATGATACACAATGTCATAGAATATCAGGCATATTTTACAATCACTCTTCCCAGCCTATCCATTTAATTACTTTATGGCCGTGCCATCCATGAGCAATAGGGTCCATCTAAAATTCATAACAATAAAAACTGTATTACACGTCCCCTCATATTTTTCTACAGATATCTATTTTTATATTTATGGCCACAGTTACTGTATACCAAGGCGATGACTTGGAGAATTAATATTCCAACTCAGAACTTGTATTGTTTTTAGAAATCAGGAAGCAATGTTTGCAAGGGCCTGGAATCTAGGGTATTGAGGCAAAATGTCAGAATCTGGTGGTGTAAGCTCTAGCACACTAAGAAATATGTTCATCTTGTACTTGGCAAATGCACTAGCTTCTTTTCTGTTTACATAATAACTACTCCCAACAATGGTTGGCTAAAGCCAAAGCAAATAAACTGGATGTGGGGAAAAAAACGTCTCAGTGGTACCAGCCTTCATTTCGTGGGAGCCTCTAGCATTTTCCTTGTTTTAAAATCAGCACACTCCCAGGGTGCCCGGGTGGCTCAGTCGTTAAGCGTCTGCCTTCAGCTTGGGTCCTGATCCCAGGGTCCTGGGATCGAGCCCGGCATCAGGCTCCCTGCTTGGCGGAAAGCCTCCTTCTCCCTCTCCCACTCCCCCTGCTTGTGTTCCCTCTCGCGCTCTCTCTCTCTCTGTCAAATAAAATAATAAACAAAATCTTAAAAAAAAAAAATCAGCACACTCCAATCACCAACGCAAGTTGCAGTCAGATGAAAACATGATTATTTTTCATCTTTGTATCAGCTTACTTTTTCCTTGTAATACTTTTAAAATTTCTTATACCCACACACTGCTCTGTACATTAGTAAAATATCACCCCTTTTTCTTTGTTTTCTCTGTTTTGCTTCCATTTGATGCACGCTACTGAGCTGAGCGTTTCGCTGCCGGGTTTCTGTCATTTCTCCCCATTTCTCCTCTAACTTTTATGTCATCGCAAATATTTAACATCAACGATCTGACGAGAGGTCATCCTTAGCCAAACGCTCACATTTCTGAGCCTTGGCAAAAATCCTGATGTGTGTAAGTAAGTGCATCTTAATATAACGTAATACATACATTTCTCCTCCCTGAGCTGTGGTTTCCTCTCTGTTCGGGAGTGAGCGGTGTGACCTCACTTACAGGGCGGTTATGAGGATTAGACTGAAAAATTTATATTCTACCTATTATGAAAATTATGGGTATATAAAATACCCAGCACAGAGTAGGAGCAAATTAAAACAAAAACAAAAAATGATCGACAATGAGCACGTGGCTGCCATCACAAGGAAGGGGACAAACGAGGCAGCCTTAACTGGTATAGGAAGGTACAAGTCTTAAAACAGGACGTTCACAAGTGGGAGCCAGGAAGGAAGAATATGAAGAATTTTTCCTGTCTCATCTCTAGGAAGACATGTTTTTATAGCCTCAAGGTATTTGCTTCTGATCTATAATGAAACTTTAGTTAAATACCATTTTACACAAAGCTTACTCTGGGGGCGCCTGGATGGCTCAGTCGGGGAAGTGTCTGCCTTCAGCTCAGGTCATGATCTCAGGGTCCTGGGATCGAGTCCTGCATGGAGCTCCCTGCTCAGCGGGGAGTCTGCCCCTCCCCCTGCTCATGCTCCCTCTCCTGCTCTCTCTCTCTCTCTCTCAAATAAATAAAATCTTTAAAAAAAAAAAAAGAAAGTTTACTCTATTAAAAATTTTTCTTGCCTGGTATCTATTTTTACTAGGCCTCTGTTATCAGTGGGAGTTAGTATCTAATTGAACACTAATGCAATTAACCAAAGTACCTCGATGGCCTGAGACACAGTAAGTCGCTTCCTTCCTAGTCATGACCCACCGTTCTATCATTTGTTGTAGAATCAAAACATCAATTCCTCCTCGGCTTTCCCGCCCTGACACACCCACCTCACACACCTGTTTACTCTTGCTTGCAGGTAAACGGGTCCATCTGCTAGGGTGTGATCTCCATGACGGGATGACAAATGGGATCTCGTCACGGCCGTATTTAAAGAGCAAATTCCAAAGAACAGACCTTTCTCCACACCTGTGTCTGCTTAGGGTCACCCAAACGGAGCTAGTCTCATGCATGACAAAGGAATTTAGAAATTAATTTAGAAAATTTAAGAATTTAGAAAATAACCGGGTCACCCACTGAAGTCTTTCCGGACACCTCTGGTTTCCCGGCAGGTCATTATCTCACGTGCACGAGGATTCTAACGTAGATCCTCCTTCCAAGCTCCCACCCCGCCCACCGCACCTGCCCCCGTTTCCAGCTTTGGCAGCAGATGGGCTGTCCGGCTCACATGCACGCCCGAGGGCTTCCGCTGGCCACCTGCTTTCCTCCCCCTCGAAGCCCAGTCATCTCCTTGCCACGTGCCCGCCTTCTCACCAACCGTCCTGCTGTCCTAGTGCAGGAAGATCCCTGGTGAGCTCACCCATTGCCTTCTCTCCCCTTTCCCTCTCATTCTACTTAGGAACGAGACGCGGGCCACTACCACCGCCGCAGGATGGAATGAAGCCTTGCCCCCAAATAAACTGCAAGTGACTTTATTAGTAGGTGATATGGGAAGAAGCAGAGCCACACAGTCCATACTGAAATCAGAAGGGAGAAAGGACGCTTCTCGTAAGAGTCCCCTGACATCCCCTTCGGAATCTCACAGAAGACCCCATCGACATCCTCTGCTGGCATTTCCTCAATAATCAGGGTCCGCCAGCCATTAAACGATGGTACCGTTCTCTGTTTTATTTGGGCAAACGGAAGTATGTCTATTTTATTCACGATAAATGAGTTTTTGTGGGCAAGACTGAGATCACGGATGAGGATCCTGGTTCTGTGGGAAGGTCCATTCCTACTTTGAAACGACGGATCACCAACGTCTATCACCTGAGCGCTGCCAGAGCGGGAACTCACTTAGGCTCTGGTTCCTGACTCAGCACCAACGTCCCTGTGCTCCTTTGTCGCCTTGCATCAAGATTCAGGGACATGGGGCAAAATGAGAAAATCAGAATAGGCAGCCCAGAAAAAAATTAATTTCACGTCTATCTCAAATAATGCATATTGAGAAACTGACCTGAACGATGCAGCGAATAAAATATTTATTTCGGATATGCAATATAGATGAGTCAATGCCATTCTGAGAAATTTAAGTTTTTGATTTGCTTACTCGGTGTTTGTATTTTATTAGGAAGCGCAAAAGAATAATCTGTTCTCTTGCAAGTGTCAAAAAGATGATGTTGTGCGGAAAGCAGCTCCATCTATGACCCCAGCAGGGCTGGGAAAAGCATGTAGTCCTCACTGTTCTTTGCTAGTCCCTGAACCCGGGGCCATTATTCCTGTGGCGGCAAACCAAAATCGGGGTGGGCTCATGAGTTTGCATAACAGCACATACAGCAGTACAGCAATCGAGTGGTGTGAAAGGCTTGCAGGATCTCCTGCTGCAGACTGTGGAGTCAGTTAACCACCCAATTAACATTTGTAAATATCACAAGTACAGTAAATAAACATAAAATCATACATTCACATTAGCAGTATTGAAAAGAACCCAGATGGCTTTGGTAAAGAACATAAAACTTACTTTCTTTTTTTTTAAGATTTTATTTATTTGAGAGAGAGAGAGAGAGAGCAGAAGCAGGGGGAAGGGCAGAAGGAGAGGGAGAAGCACGATCCCCCGCTGAGGAGGGAGCCCAAGGCGGGGATCCATAGATCCCAGGACCCTGAGATCATGACTGAGCCGAGGGCAGAGGCTTAACCTACAGACCATCCAGGTGCCCCAAAACTTGTGCTCTTGTTGGAAAAATTTTTCTCTGTTTTAATGGTCTTGGTGAAAATACTACCCTACAGGCTAATGCACTTAGCACATAAAAAACCAATATAACACCTTGCACTTCGTCAGAGATATCAACCCATTAATTACAAATCATTTATTAAACTTAATGAATTCTTTTATACCAGAAAATTCTCTTGGAACAAAATAATATCTGTACGGCTCATTAAAATCAGACAAAATTAGCTACACTTGAGCTTCTTGCTTTCTTGATTATAATTCAAAAATATTCTTTAAAAAGCTCAAATACAACATAAGGTGTATTCTCCACATCTTTCTCTTATACACTCACACACACACACACACACACACACACACACACACACAGAAACCAATTTTTTGTTTACTTCTAAACTTACTCATTCAACCCCAGTTGAATACAACTAAATAGTAACTACTACGGGAGGAGAGATGCAATTTTATGTTCAGTAGAGTGCCTGCTTTAATGTTCAAGAGCGAGATAAATTAAAGAAAGGGAATTTTTGCTTTTGTTCATCTAAATGTGAAAACATATTGTTATTCAAGCAGAATAGTTTTTCACAATAAGTAATTTTTTTCACATTCTGATAAAATGGTCAGTTTCTAATAACATTTTGAGAAAAAAGAAACTCTTCCCACACCCAGGTGTTGCTTCATTCTGCTTTTTTATTTTTTGATTTTAAGGGTTTTTTT
>CM053617.1:4634315-4651182 GCA_028646535.1 Procyon lotor | reverse complement strand
CAACAATACCCCTCATCCACTGTTTTCTTCTCACATCCTTCCTATCAAGAAGCAGGGTCTCAATCTCCTTCTTTTGAGTCTGAGGGGGTTTGGACCTAAGGCAGACTTTTGAGCAAAGTCAGAAAAAATGATATGATTTATGCCTGGCTCTCCTGGGACACTCAATTTTGGAACCCAGCCGCCATGTTAGGGAGACTCCCAGGCCACTGGAGAGCATACATAGGTTTCCGGTCGCCAGTGGCCAGCGTCACCCCCACAGACATGTGAGTAGAGATGCCCCTGAAAGCTACTACACCCCAGCTCTTGAGTCTTTCCTGCTGAGACCCTAGACAGTGTGGAGTGGAGATAAGCTGTCCCCATTGTAACGTGTCCAAATTTTTAAACCGCAGATTTCTCGATGTGATATAACAGTTGTTTTGTCACTAAATTTGGAGGCGACTTGTCCACATATCAAAAGAAAACAGTAACAACCAGGGAGGTCAATCATCTTTCCATATGTCTACCAACCATTTGAGTTTCTTCTGCTTGTTGCCCATTCATACACTTTGCCCATTTGGATCCTATATCGTTTTCGTTTTGCTCATATATTCTGCATATAATCCTGTACTTGTTACACATACTGTAAATATAGTAGACCGGCTGCTTGTTAGCTGATGGAACACTCTGAGCCTTATGTAGCCAAATTTTCAACTCTTTTCCTTTTAAAGTTTGGTGCTTTGTGTCTTTTCGGAAGAAAAGCTTTCCCAATTGAAGGTTGTAAAATAAAAAAAAATAAAAAGATTTAAAAAAGGAAGCTTCTATTTTCTTCCAGTACTTTTCTATCTCTGTTTATGATCAACCCTTTAAGCCATCTTTATTATTTCATATGGTGTGAGGTAGGGGATATTCAACTCAATGGTTAGTCCGTTTTTCTTTTTTCGTTGTTAAGGTTTTTTTTTTTTTTTTGTAATTAAGTAAATTCTACCTCAAACCCAAGAGCAGGAGCCACGTGCTCTAGTGACTGGGCCAGCCAGGGGCAGCCTAGATAGTCTGTTGTTTTTAGACCCCTTATTTAAATAATCCATTCGCCACTGATTTGAAATGCCTCTTTTATCAACTAAATTCTTTTTTTTTTTTTTTAAGATTTTATTTATTTATTTGACAGAGAGAGAGATCACAAGCAGGCAGAGAGGCAGGCAGGGGGTGGGTAAGCAGGCTCCCCAGTGAGCAGACCCCGATGCGGGGCTCGATCCCAGGACCCTGAGATCATGACTTGAGCCGAAGGCAGAGGCTTTAACCCACTGAGCCTCCCAGGCGCCCCTATCAACTAAATTCTTAAACACAGGTCTGTATCTGGACTCAGTTCTGACTCATTGATGAATTTGACCATTTCTACAAAAATGATATTTTAATTTCTATACCTTTTTGATATGTCTTGATAACTAGCAGGACAAGTAACCTGGCCTCTTTTATTTTTCATCCCTAAACTTCCTTAGCCAATTTTATTTATTTTTTATTTTCTTAAAGATTTTATTTTAAGTAATCTCTACACTCAATGTGGGGCTTGAACTCATAACCCTGAGATCAAGAGTTGCAAGCTTCACCTAAGCAGTTGATTCTCCTTGAATTTCCCCTTGGCCTGTAGATAGCCGTCGTGTCATTCACAAATAATGACAGAATTACTTCTTCCTCTCCGAAATGCAGAACTTCAGTTTCTTTTCTTTGCAAGCTTGCATCAGCTCGCATCTCATACCAACACATCTCAGACTTTAATGTGCATGCTGATTACCCAAGGCTCTTGTTCAAGGGCTGACTCTGAGTCCACCAGGCTGCTAGATGACTCAGACCACATTTTGAATAGGTAGGTCTCTCTACGTTAAGTAGCAGTGACTACACTAGTCTCTTTGTCTTATTCATGACCTCAGTAAGAATTCTAATTACCCACCCCATTGATACGGGTGAAGAAACAAATTTAAATATATTAAGTCACCTGACCAAGTAGTAAATGGTGAAGCAAGACTTGGCCCCACATGAACAATTTCAAAGCCCTCGTTCTTAATATTTACTCTACACTATTTCTCTGTATTAAAACAAAGATTAACATCCATCTACCAGAGCCTGTTTTACAATGTAGATCATGTGTTAACCTATTTTAGAAAAATCTTCATCAAAGCTTTTACATATTATAGATTCATTTTAATATAATACATTTATACATTTAATATATATTATAATATTAATTAATATTAATATTATTGATATCTAGTTATGGAGAACAGGGTTTGGCAAAGTACATCCCATGACCCATACCTGATTCCTGCCCGTTGTTGTATAGCCCTCCAGCTGACAGTGGGTTTTAAATTTTAAAGGATTCCAACAATGTTACAGGAAGAACAGTATCCTGTGACCCAGGGAAATGCTAGAACATTCAAGTGTAGTGTCCATACACAGAGGTTCACTGGAACCAGCCTCGCTCATGTGTTCTCTTCTGCCTTCCTGCTGCCCAGGCAAAGGAGGGTGGTTGAGGCACACACAATAGGCAGTACGGGTAGAGTGGGTGCGCCACGAACCCCACGGACGCAGCTATAATTGGACTGTGGTTCAAGTGTCAGGGTGTCTGTCCCGGGACAGCTTTTAATATTCTTCTTTTAAGCAACGCTGCATACTCATCATGGCAGAACAAGAAGCGAAAAGCAGACTCCCCATGGCGCAGTCGGGGGTGTGGGGGTGGGGTGTGGATGCCTCTGTTATCAAATCAGCTGGCCAAGCACTGCATTTACTGTGGGATGACACCACAGCTCTCCTCAACAAACACGGTCTTTGTAGGAATTAGTGGGTCTCAACCCTCGGCACAACTCACAGGGAAGCAAGCGTCATAAAAATAAAATAAGTGGAATATCACAGTATGGCAGAGTTGCGATTTTTTTTCCAAACAAAGACAAAAAGTGCAAAATGAGGCTGGCACGGAAGTGAGTTTCCAGGTGGTTCGCTTGTTCTCCAAGCGAGGAGAGCTGGTTTGTTGAAGGGGAGTAAATTAAATCGGGCTTGGCTGTAGCGGTCAAAGGAATGGTTCCTGGAAAATAAGCCTATTTAAGACTATTGGCTTTTCAGGGAGAACGGTTGCTTGAAGAGTTCACGGTGTCAGAAGCAACATCGTTAGTCAACTGACCAACAAGGCAAACAATCTGGAGTGGTTTTCCTTGGCTCTCGATGCGCTGACCGCTGTCGCTGTTACTGCTCAGTTGTTATTTGCGGACTCAGTCCTGCCTCTGAAGTGACTGACGAATTGGCCCCTATGAGTAGCACGCGTTGTAAAACAACACGCAGGAATATTTGCAAATTCAGTTCCATCTGAAGGGGAACCTTCTAAGATGTGTCCCACTTCCTGGCGGTAAAAGTAATTGTTTTTAAGCAGAATAAAAGATTTAGCTAAAATTAAAAGGCGTTTGAAGCCTACGGATACTCATCGTACTATTTATCAGCAAATGCTTTTTGGAAACGATTCAAATCTATCACATGCAGGTGAAACAGTGTTCAGGGTGAGCTTCGTTAACTTCGTTGATTTTACGGACTTAAGCATCATCAATTCCTGTCACAGTGGAACCGGAATAATCCTATTTCTCTACCACATCGCAGACCGATTGCGAAAACCTGATGTGATTTTTTTTTTTTTTTTTTTTTGAGGGCCAAGGTTGAAATTTTTGTGAATGACATGAGGCACCGTGAACTACGATGAGGTTGTGGAAATGAGCTTTTGTTGCCGAATCGATAGTTTCTTAATGAATAGGACCTAAAATTACAAGGCAAAACTGCACTTAAATGTGAAACTTACACTGCGGAAAGTCATTTCAATGACAGCTAGTGTTTGAATCACACGAAATGTCAAGCTGCTTTATCCATTTCCTGTGCTGTCACAAGTGAGAAAGAGAAGCAAAGCCTCCGATTCCACGCAAATGTGTACCAGGTATATCTTCGGATATAACTGTCAAATGACAGTTCCAAGGATGTTTTTTGGACCCTGATGCAAGTGCAAACGAAATCTCCGCATTTCAAAATCCATCTAAGTGTGCAACTGAAGAGCTTCTACCCACCCTTCAGTGGGAAGTAATTAATTTCAGGACTTGCTAAAAAAAGCAAATACCGATGGGGAATTGAGGAGAATTCTTTAAGTGCCTTCCTCGCAATGAACGTGCTCAATTCCAATCATAGGCTCATGGACACCAGTATTTGGCTGTGCCTGTCCGTATGAAAGGGCATTTTCAAAGATAAAATATGTAAAACCTCCATATGAATCAGCTGGACATATGCAATCGACGCTGATGATAGGAAACACCAACTCTGAGCCCCAGTTAAGTGACATGTGATCTGTCCTTTGTGATGGAAGACTCCCATTCACTTATTAGTAGACTTACATTACAGAAAATTGTACTCCATCATTACTGCGCTTACATTTTCAATGTCATCAATAAAGATTTGTGGAAATTTGTTCTCTTTCGTTATGACTCCACAATATCCTTGATTTTGTCTCTTGGCCTGCAAAGCCTAACTTTTTAACTCTCTGGCTATTTACAGAAAAATGTTGACCTAGACCTTGACCTAGAATATTCTCTCGTGGCTCTTACTGTCACAGGGGCCGAGTAAAGACATTTCTCAAAATCATTTCATAAGCTCATGTTTCTTGAGTGCTTACTATGTGCAAAGCTTTTTCTTTGTGGGAGAGGCACAACTATTTCCAGTTCATGGTGTGGAGAAATTGAAGTTCAGGACCTTTCCTAAGGATGCATGCAAGAAGGGGGGGCAGGGAGAGGGAGACAGGCAGAGTCTGCACTGAGTGGGGAGTCCTATGCAGACCATGACCTGAGCCAACATCAAGAGTCAGACACTTAACTGACTGAGCCACTGTGATGTCCCATGAACCATGATTTAAAACCACTGGTCTTCCAGGCTGCAAAGCCTAGGCCGTGTGACCTTGGAAAAGGTACTTAACCTCTAAACCTGTTTCTTCATCTATAAGATGGGGATTATAACTACAATACCAACTGTATCATGCATGGGGTTTATTTAAGCATTAAATTAATTGATATATGGAATAGATTTAGGGGAGCAATGGTGACCTGATTCAACAGGTCAATGATTCAACAATAGGAAAGAGATCAATGAAATAGTTTGTTATTTAGAAAGGGTTGATTGTTTCCAATTAAGCGGGCAATTAGAGCTTTTCACCTATTATGGAATCTGTGCTATTTGGTTGAGGCTTTTTCTGAAAAAGAACCTAATAAATTAGAGACATGTAAAAATTAAGCACTACATTTAAATCTGACCCATGCAGAGCCACTAAAGTAGTTAAGAAAGCCTGCTGAATTCATACTCACTCAGCTTATTCCCCACTTTGCTACTTGTTAGCTGTATGACCTTGGTCAAGTCACTTAACCTCTCTGATCCTCAGTATCTTCCTTCGAAAATGTGGATTATAGTCCACCATAAAGAAATGTAAGGATTTTTTCAAAAAATGTATGAAAGGTACCTAATGTAAGGTTGGTTTAAGAGTGAGCTCAGTAAATGCTAGCTCATTTTCCCTGGGCTGTAGCCCTTGTACGCTGACCCACAGATTAAAAAACAAAGTACAGCTACACTAAACAACAATAAAACAAATCAAGGTTAAAAAAAAATACCCAAACACAAAACTCAGCTTACTGATTGGGTTTTGGAGGACAGGGAGTCTCTAAGGAAGCAAAATCCACAAGTGCCTTACTAGATTTGCCCCGGCTAAAACACAGCACATCCAGTGAAATTCAAATTTCAGAAAAAGGGTGAATTTTCCATTTTAGCATGTCTCCAATATTGCATGGGGGGCATAACTTATACGAAATAAATGATTAATTGTTCATCTAAAATCCAGATGCAACCCGGTGTCCGGTACTCTTGTTTCCTAAATCTGACACCCTAGACGTGACAAAATCCAGTTAAGGGATCTCTTACCCTGGACGGCCAACGAGGCTCAGAATGAGGCTCAGAATTCAAAATCGCCTAATGCAAGTCTCTAATTGCAAAGGTGACAGCAGGTGGCCTGACTCCCACCCTCTCCATCTCTGCCAAGCAAAGGAAGGGCCTGGACCGAGATCCCAAGTGAGCAATACCCTCCCTGAGGGAGGGAGCCCTGAGCAGAGACTGCCTGGCCCACAGTGACAGCAAGTTCAATGTCCCCTTGGGTCCCTGGGCCCCAGGCTTTCCTCTGGGTGGGGCCCTGCTGTTACAGTGTGGTGACTCTTTGTCTCCACACCCCTGCCACGCCCTGCCTCCTCCGTCCACCTGGGGGTGGGGGTGGAGGGGAGAAACGGGTTCAGAGGAGGGGCAAAAAAAGGCTTATCAACTCCGCATTCCTCTTAGCTGGTGTGTGCTTTGCTGCTCTGGCCTGCCAAACTTTAATTATTCCTTGGATGCCGAATCCAAGGGGACTGTCATCGGCAGGCCTGATTTAGTAGCCTGCTTGCACGGAGTCCGACAGGGATCGCTTTTGCTGCACTTTCGAACAGCTCGTGACGGTGGCTGTTTTGTGTTGAGGAGGAAACTCTGTGGTTAAACTGTAGCCTAGGTATTTTTAGAGCCGTTACCATGTTAACCGAATTTCGTACATTTCACCTGCAGGATATGCAGTAGCGCTTACGGCCTTCCCTAAACTCTAACAAAAAAATATGATTTCACAGTTGTTAATATCGTGTTTAGGACCCACTCCGTGTTCTCAGAAAAGCTACTCACCAAACAACGTGGGCTGCTCAGAGTCCCTTTTGGATGGGTGGTACTGAGCCACGGGGGAGTCTTTTTTCCCTTGATACATAAGGATTTGAAGGAACCTAACCAAAAGGCTAAAATTGGTTAGTTCTAAAGGTCAGAGCCTGAAGGCAGTGACCCATTCGTTAATCATTAAGCTTTTCTAAGCTGTCTCTGACAGAATTCTGGCTTTCTGCCATTTCTCTGGCCATTTTAAGCTGCAAATTCTTGTACTGTTTCAGTTTTTAAGTAGGTAGCAAAGGTTATGAGAAAGACATCACTTGTTATTTTTCCTTATCCTTATCCTGTAAAATGTTATATTTCCTTATCCTTAATGTCTTTAGGGTTTTGGGAGGCCAAGCTGTTCTGTGTTAAGAGAATCTTCTTAGGGCCTCTAGCTACACAGCCTTTAGAGATGGACCCCAGGGTCCTAGGGGTGGGGGTGGGGGTGGGGGTGGGGGAGGGTTTCTAGCTATTATCCCCATGTTAATTTGCTTCCAAAGAAGCAGGAAGTGAGTGTGAGGACACCCCGTGGTGATTAGGTATGAGTTCCCAAATCACTGTTATCCCTGGTGGTTTTCATCAGTAATCCTAGCACTGAAAGTTCAAGAAACGGGAGCATGATGGCCACAATATATTTATTATTTTCTGTCATCAGTTAAGAGCTGGAAGAGCTTTAATATATTTTGAATGAAAGGTGAAGCCCAGTGAGGTTTAAGTGATAGGATGTTTCATTCCCAAATTTAATGCTACCTTATGCTCTGGTCTATCCGAATTAAAGTTGATTTGTACACACACACACACACGCACACGCACACGCACAAAACCTCCCGTAAACAAAACTAAATGTTACGGAGCCAAGGGACATTAAGCTGCTAAAACACTTGTTCCAATATTGAACATGGAATCGTTATTCTCTATTTCTCAAGGGAAAAAATACATAGTCAGACCTTGCTTATCCCTAACCCAAACTTCCGGAAGGCTTAAGTATTTGGAATTGCTCCAAAGCCTGAAGGGGGAGGGAGGAGAGGGATGGATCGGGAGGGAAAGTGGGGATAGAGGTTGGGGGGGGGATGTGAGGGGGGAGGGAGAGAGAGGATGAGAACCAGCAGAAAGCAAGCAAGTCAGCTTTTAGAAGTAGACCTGAAGCCTTAGCAACACAGAAAGGAGACCTGGAGGTTACATCTGATTGGCTTACCAGCCGGGAGGAATGCTGCGCTCTGATTGGCTGGTGATGATGTCTCCAAATAACCAGCCTTTTTCAGGAAAGCAAATTTATGTGGCAGAAGGGACAGGAGACAGAAGAAGCAGGCAAGAAAAAAAGGGAAGAGAACAGGGCAAAATAAATGGCAGATTATTTGTAACCGAAGCGATGACCGCGATTTAAAGGAGAAAGAGAGTAACCGCGCCCGGTGATGGAACCGCGTTCAGTTGCCCAAGTGCTTTTACGTGCAGTGCAATCCCTGACGTTGTCTTTCCAAGACCCGCAGGGCTCCCAGAAGTTACATCGCGCGCTCCCGGTCACTCGGCCACCAAGACAAGCAGCCGAGGCTTTCTCCTGAATCCAACACTCCGAATGCCACGGGAGGGGGCGGGGAGGGGAGACGGGTGAAGTTGCCTTCGCGATCGCGGCTGCAACGGGCAGAAAAGAGAATCACAAGCCACATCGGCTCTGCAGTTGACAGGAAATGCAAAGGGGGCGAAGGGCTCTGTGCCCTTGGCCGCCGCAGACCTTGCCAACACAGACGTAGGGAACAGCTCTGGGGGTATTTGGAAGAGGACGGAGCGGCGCTGCCCCTGGGACCCGCGTTCTGGCGAGCTCCGAACACATGTCACCGGGGTGCAGCTCGGGCTTCTCGCGCTGGTCCCGGGGATGCGGGCACCTAGTCATTCTCCCTCCCCTCCCCTTGAAAGCCTCTCTTTCCCGAGGTGGCGCGCGCTCCATCACTCTTCGCCCCGCTGCGCAAGCCGAGAACCTGAAAGTCATCTTGGTCTCAACTTTCTCCCCACGCCTCGTTCCCCAGCAGGTCACAAAGACGCCCTCTCCAAATCCTCCCTGGAACCAGGCTCCTCCTGTCCACCTGAACTCCGGAGACCACTGCTCCCTCCCGGGCTGCAGCCTCCTGCGGGATTTCTCCCCTTCTGGCTCCCCACCCTCTCCACTTTCTGCCTCGGGTCAATCCCTTCCCTGCACCCTGTCGGCTCCCCGCCTCCAAGGGGCCCTGATAATAAGACTGAAAGGCCTTCCTGGGATCCGGCCCCCTGTTTACTTTGCGACGCTTTGCCTGGAATCGCCCACCCTCCAGGAAGGCCTCGTTTTAGTGGGGAAAACACAGCCGTCTCCCCAGCCCCAGGCTTACAACGCGGCTCCTCTCTGACCCCGCACCCTCAAAGGCTCCCTCTTTCTCTTGCTCCCCGTCACAAGGAGCACATTCCCTAGGTTCTCCCGGAACAGTACCTGCTGCTTGGCTTCCTCTGAAGGCTCCCTCTGGAATTACATACGTTTATAACGGATTCCTTGTTTATCGTCCTCTTTGTATGGGTCTAACCCCCTGGGTCGTCATCAGGCTCCATGAAAGCAAAGAGGCATTTTCTCTCCCTCACCCCTGCACCCCCGGAGCCCCCAACAGTCGCACGGGGGGGGGGGGGAGCCAGTGTTTGCCGGAAGCATGAATGCACACCAGGGCCTCACCATAGCAGGCAGGGCATATCACCTGGGCGCTGGGACACTCTGGGTCCTGTTTGTGCCCTGTCATTTGTTAACGCCTGTTGTAGTTTAGGGCACTGGTGCAGCTGTCATCATTGGGGCACTTTTGTGGAATTTCAATAGCATGATTTCCGGAGAAGGGACTAAAATCTTGTTTGGAGCGGGACTCTGGGGGATCGTATAAATTCACTCTCAAGGTCTCTCAGTAGAAAATGATTGAAACCCATCCTAAATCAGAGCTGTACTCGACTACTGCGTAGCACGCAGGAAATCCTGATTTTGGTGGGCCTCCCGGGAGGCACGTGCTAAAAGGCATTCATTCTTTTTTAGAGCCAGAAAAGTAGAGGTCCCCACCTCTGGAGGGTCAAGAAAACTGCACTGCTGTCTTCACAGTCTGGGGAGCTCAAACTCTGGCCATAATAAGGCCTGTGTCCATTTTCGATTTGCCGAAGTCATGCCTGTTCGTGATGAACACACCCTCAACCGAGTGCACCATTCTGTAGAGATTTTAATATCAGGAGGGCATCAACATCTCGATCAAGGCCTTGCTGCTCTAATTACACTCATTTCGGTATTCTAGTTTGGGGGCTCTTAGCAGACCTGTTCTGGGGACCTTTGGAAATGAAGTTTACCATGGTGCCCCCTGGTGGAATCAAATGTGGCCATTTTTAAAACAAGCCTTATCTAGGGAGAATGCTTCAGTCTCCAGAACAGCAATGTAAGGAGCAACTTGAAATAAAAACGTAACATAAACTATAAGAAGCGATCTTTTGCAAGAATTACAGGCCTGGGAACATCTGCTTGCTGGCCGATTCCGAGGTGAACCTTGCCGGAGCAGCAAAGGAAGGGCCATCATAAAAATGCATGGAGTTCCACATCCATTAGGTTGAAGGCCAGGAGCCACAGCATTTCAAATCACCTGGTTCCAGGCAAGCTGACTAATTAGGTATTATATTCAAGGTCAAAAGAAGGTTATAGCTCTTCAAGGATTCGCAGGGCTATTCATAAATAGTCATGAACTCAAGAGGGAAGTAGAATTTCCTTGCAGTTGACTGAGAACCAGCCCAGATTCATTTCCTGGGACCATCGTCGCTAGATTCCTTAAGGGTCAACACAACCACAATGTGTCTGCCAGAATGGCCAGGGTCACAGTGTTTGCCACTTGAAACGGTGGTGACCATGAAATTTAATGACTCCTTCATAGAGCAGCTTTCATTTAATCTCCACAAGGGGACAAAGGGATGGTCTCTTGGATACAATCTGGATTACACACCACAGGGATCCTACTCAAGGAATTTAGATCATTGGACCAGCCAACTACAGAAAGATGTCCGTGGCATTTAGGAACAAAACCCACCTCTGAGGACTTAGGGTTTTAGGACAGAGAGAAGCAGTGTTACTCTGTGTCGATTTGTTCGACAAATCAGATCTGTTCAGTTTGCCGATTTGTTCATCCGAAGGCACTAAATAAAACTACCATTCAAAATAAAAATTGAAAAGGAAAAAAAAAAAAACCACCAAAGTGAACATCTAATCCATCGAAGGGCCTGCAAATCATTTAGTGATTATTTTATATTCAGATCTGTTTCCTGGAAAGCAGGGTGTGGGGCAGAGTAATAGTGAGTTGTGCATACAGCACACTTATATTTCGTCAGGCGTGTTGCTTTTCTTCCTGAGGACCTTTCTCTGATACTCGGCATCCCTCCGATTAAAACAAAACCAAAAACTACGGGCTCAGCTACATTAGTAGTTCTCAAAGGAGTGGTACTGCCCCCTAGGGGGTGTTTGGGGACCACTTTCGGTGGGGAGGGTGTCTCAAAGCGTCTAAACAATTATAGGTCTGCCACTGATTTTCAGCATGTAGCGACCAAGGTTACAAGGCACGGGTCGGCATCAAGCTAGATTTTCCTACCAACCATTCATGTAGATAAAAAAAAAACAACCCAAAAAAACCCATAGGTCATTCTCTAACCTTGGGACCAAGTTCAGTTTTATAGAAAAACAGTAATATTTTTGGCAAGGTTTTAATTTTTCACAAATGCAAATCCCACATAAATTGAAAGAAGATTAAATTTTGTTTTGTTTGGAACTTCACCGAGAACTGCTCAGCATTTTTTTTTAAAACTGTGGCCACACATGGTATTTGAGAACTCCAAGAGCACCGTTCTGATGTGGAATGTCCAACTCAGAGAGACTCTGCAGACGGATGTAAATGTCTGAGTCTTCCGTTGTGTCTTGTGTACTTGTACCCGGGCATTTTCAATTATTACTAATGTATTCTTTCCTTCTTTATGTTGTAGTTAGATAATTATATTGGTAGTTTTGAAGCCATGTGTATTGGTAAGTTATATTACCTATAGATTTCATATTAGGAGAGCAAAGGTTATTATTAAAATTATTTGTCATTAAAAGGGGACCTTGGGGTGATAGTGAAAAACACCAGGATAAGGAGCTCTGAAAATCCTGTCCTCCGTAAAAGCAATGAAAATCCCGGCAAAGATTGTCAACATGTACTTTGCAGAACTCTGGAAATTAACCACAGGCTTGCAGCAATCAGGGGAGCTCTTATTCCAGAAAAAGGCTGAATATCAGTAAAAACAGTGATACTTGTGTGATTTTTACCTTGCTCTATTCCCCTCGCTCCCCTCCCCAGCTCTGTAATAACCTAGAAAACCATCAGTGTGCGATCATCATAAAAACCAGCAGCCTGGAAGCCAAAAGAGGGCCAGAACAAGGTAGGCAGAGCTCTTTCCACACGTCACTCCCAGAGAACTGTCATATGTGACCTCTCTGGTGGTTCCCTGGGACACACTGCTCCGATCAGAGCCCATCCACGCATTGCAAACAGCCTCTCTCTCATTAGAAACAATTCTCTTTTGTCTGTAGGAAAAAAGTCGGGGCAGTTGTTTAACATTAGAGTTAGCAGAGGCAGTAGATAATAGGCAAATAACAGGCTTACCAGAAGCTTAAAATGAAAAGCTATGCAAAGATATGTCCATGGGGATAGTTGAAAAGCAAAGGCGTATTACTGGGAATCTAGAAGGCCCAGCGCGTGCATAGGGATGTGAGCATATGCATGTTCAGGAAAGACTCAAAAAGGACCTCGACTCTCACTCCTGCCTCACCTCGAGGCTCTGTGCAAGCTTGAAGTAAAAGCTAGGGCAGACGTGCCCAGTGACCGTTAGGGAGCTGACAATGTGCCCCAAACACACGCAGGGTCCCTTGGCAGTGACTGAGGGGCTTATTGGCTCCAGGCATTTAAGGAAATCTTTGTCCGGTCCTGAGCCAAACACTAGTTAGCCAGCAGAATCCGGGGGCCACCCATGACAAAGAAATCAGACCTTAAAGAATTAGTTCAGAAAAATCAAACCAACCAACAACCAACTACAACGACCCAAACCATTGTGAGGTCGGAGAATCCGACTTCAAGAATTGCCCCATTATATTATTGAAAATGTAGGTTTTCACTGAAAAATTAGACATGCAAAGAAACAAAAATTGTGACCCCCCCACACACAGAACAAAAGCAGTCAATTGCCCTTGACAAAATCTAGACAGTGTAATTATTAGACAAAGATTTATTATTTATTTATTTTTGAAGATTTTATTCCTTTATTGAGAGGGAGCACAAGCAGGGGGAGAGGGAGAGAGAACCTCAAGCGGACTCCGTGCTGAGCGTAGAGCCCAAAATGGGGCTCAATCTCAGGACCCTGAGATCATGACCTGAGCTAAAATCAAGAGTCAGATGCTTAAATGACTGAGCCACCCAGGCTCCCCTAGACAAAGATTTAAACCAGCTATTTTACCTGTGTACTTGTGTTCAAAGAACTAAAGAAAATGATACCTTAAGAAATAAAGGAGGGGGACCTGGGTGGATCAGTTGGTTAAGCATCTGACCCTTGATTTCGACTCGGTCAAGATCTCAGGGCCATGAGATGGAGCCCCGAGTCGGGCTCCACGCTCAGCAAGGAGTCTGCTTGAGATTCTCTCCCTCCCTTCCCGTCCCTCTGCCCTTTACCCCTACTTGCGCTCTCTAGCACTCTCTCCTTCTCGAAAAAAGAAAGAGAACGATTTCTTACCCAGCGCAGAAAACCAATCGAGAGATAGAAATTATAAAATCGATCCAAATGGAAATTTTGGAGTTGAGAAGGAAAATAATAGAAGTGAAAATTTCACTAGAGGGGCTCCAAGGAGATGTGAGCAGGCAGAAGAGAGAATAACTAAGTGGGGAAATAGGAACACTCGCTAGCTATTTGATGATATTAAGCAATCACGGCACTGGATACTTGACATTTAGAAAATTATTGTTAACCTTTGTGGGTGTGACAACTATTGTGGTTACGGTTTTGCAAGAGCACCCTCATCTTTTAGAAGGTCACACTGGACTAGATGAGATAATCAGAGGACCTGAGATTTCCATGAAATAGTTATGGGGGAGATCGGGACCAGAGTCAAAACGAGCTTGACCACATACTGACGATTACTGAACTATTCTGTGCTCTCCATACTTGCACACATTTGTACACATTTGTATCCAGTTCAGTGAGGGGGAGCCTGTTTTGATCAACTGAAGGATTTTGTAGATTTTTTTGGAGGAGGGGGTCTGGCCAACTGAATACATAAAATTTTCTATGATAATATAGCATGAACGTCTAGCTTATGATGCACATACTAGTCACTGGGAAGATGGAATTATTTACAAGAAAAGCAGTTTTCTATGTAATTCCTTCAGATTTATAATTTCCACACCTTTCTAATTGGGCAGTGTGATGTAAGGGATGGCTATGAGGCTTCAGTGTGTTAGAGAAGAGCTTGGAAGGTGGACCCTGATGATGTATCAACCCTGCCCCTGCTCCTGGAACTCTCTGAGGTCTGGGACAAACTGTTTAATTCCTATAAGTCCTGGTATCATCCTCAGGACTTACCTTCTTTACATTTTAGACCTCTACTATCTCTTATATGTGGCATTTTGGGGGGACATTGTATTCTGCTGAAAAAATATGAAAGCATTTTCCTAAAAAAATGAAAGGTAGGAGTTCAGAATGACTTCTAAACCCTTAAGTCATGGGCCAAGTCATTCAAAATAAAAGAGTAATTTACCCCGAGAAGGAAACCTCATCGTGAGTTAGAGAGAGGGAAAAACGTGACTCACGTTTCACAGGAAAGATCCGAAGATCCTAGTGGATCCCGTACTTACTGGGAAGTAGCAAAAAGGTAATACAAGGGACAACTCAAGGTTGTTAATGCAAGGTGCATAAGTAACCACAGCCGACAAGCCACGGAACAGTCCAGAGACTCAACTTGCCATTGCTCAGAGCCCATCTCGCTCATTCTTGGGGAATTCTAGAGAAATACTGTATACTTGGGGATTATCCAAAGGACAGACAGAAGTGTGTGGAAGGGGTCACAAAACAGGCAAAGCTAAGGGAACCAGGATCAGTCGGCTCAGCGGAAAGAATCGTGGAGTGCAGGGAAGCTGTGATAACAACCTTCAAAATAGGCAAAGAAATATTATTACGTCCAAATCTCATAGACGTGGGCAAGAAGTAATTGCTGTGGTGTGGACTCCAGATACAAATCTGACAGACATAGATCAGGCCTCATTTCCTTCTCTGATTCTTTCAATTTCCTGTCCCCCTGAACCACCTTCACGGTCCACATCAAAAAGTTCTCATTAAGCTCTCGGTGCACGTGGAACGTGCCAGCCCACTACCAACGGAAGGACCCAATCTCTCGACCGCCCTGGTCCCTCTCCCCGCGAAGAAACACAGCGCGGAAGGCCTGGCTTACAGTCCCCGGTGCTGGTCTGGTCTGGTCTGCTCTGTGATTCTCCTCTCCCGTGGCTACTGCGTCTTGGGTCCCCTTGCGGTTGAGAGTGAGGAAAAGAGAGACGAGCACACTATATACAATACAGGCGAGAATTAATCTAGTACAGAGGAGGAGAGCGGCGGGACCATGAGTGGAAAGTAACAGGTACAATCATGGTCAGAGGAAAATGGAGGGAAGCAGCAGGAGTTAGTGCAGATAAATGGTCAAGGCCAAGCTAGTGCCTTTAGAAGGTCGACAAATATATATGAGGTGCCAGGAGCCAAATGCAAACAGAATGGGCGTATTCCTGGCCCCCATGCTGCCTACCACTGTCATCCTACAGCTGCAGGCCCAAGGGACGGGATCACAATGATTGGGGCCAAGGAGGACAGTCGGGTCCCTGCTCTGAAAGACATTATCAGAGCCCTCACAGTTCAGTATTAGCATTAACTCTGTATTACGTGGAAATCCCGTTTCTGTGGAGGAAGGACACTGGTGGTGTGACTGGCAAAGTGGGTTAACAGGGAGCATAAAAATGCTTCCGTCTCAGGAGATCATTATTAGGATGAACTTTGGCTCTGCTGTCCTCTGCTGATGGGCTGGGTTTTTTGTGTCGCCCGCCCTCCCATCACCCCCTCCTAACGCCAGTGAAGAAGGCAAGTTCTTAAAGAGACCGGACGCATAAGCCAGAAATGCAGCTCCTGAATGTGTTCAGCACCTCGGCTAAGGATGTCTAGAGAGTGGCCAAAATATAGCTTAAAAAGATAATCACCGTGGCTTTATGGGGAGGAGTCGTCGAATTAGACAGGACAGCTTCTCTTCTCCTTTTCTGTTTTTCCTTCTCCTGTAATCTGTGAGGATGACACAGGGAGATGAGACTTCTCCTTTTCCGCATTTTAGATAGTGAATGATCCTTTTTCCAATCTGGTATTTTACAGAACTTTTTTCTTTTTTTTTAAGTTGGAAATACTTTTTTTGCTTACTGTTAATCTTTCTTTTCCTTCCTTCCTTCCTTCCTTTCTTTCTATTATTTTTTAATTTAAATTAAAAAACCAAACAAACCACAAGCCACTTATCCCTGTGGTCTTTCTTTCTTTCTTTCTTGTAAAGATTTTATTATTTATTTGGCAGGAAGAGATATAATGAGAGAGGGAGCACAAGCAGGGGAATGGGAGAGGGAGAAGCGGGCTTCCCGCCTGGTAGGGAGCCCGATGTGGGGCTCAATCCCAAGACCCTGGGATCATGACCTGAGCCAAAGGCACATACTTAAAGACTGAGCCACCCAGGCGCACCTTTACTGTTAATTTTTCATAAGTCTCCTTGAATCCGAAAGGATTTGAGTTGGTTTTTTAGTAAATTATGTTTCTCTATGAAAAGTGTGGTTTGGGGGCACCTGGGTGGCTCAGTGGGTTAAAACCTCTGCCTTTGGCTCAGGTCATGATTTCAGGGTCCTGGGATCGAGCCCCACATCGGGCTCTCTGCTCAGCAGGGAGCCTGCTTCCCCCCCCCCCCCCCCCCCTGCCTCTCTGCCTACTTGTGATCTCTCTCTGTCAAATAAATAATTACCATCTTAAAAAAAAAAAAAAAGAAAAACGTGGTTTGTTT
>CM053617.1:4593234-4626290 GCA_028646535.1 Procyon lotor | reverse complement strand
TTTTTTTTTTTTTTAAAGATTTTATTTATTTGACAGTGAGAAACACAGCGAGAGAGGGGACACAAGCAGAGGGAATGGTAGCGGGAGAAGCAGGCTTCCCGCGGAGCAGGGAGCCCAATGCGGGGCTCGATCCCAAGACTCTGGGATCTGACCTGGGCCGAAGGCAGACGCTTAACGACTGAGCCACCCAGGCGCCCCTGATCTGTGCTTTTTCGAATGGCTTTCTTCACCACCCCCTCTAGCAATAAGGTGACTGTAATGACACTGGTCTCAGTGCCCAGAGAAACACTCAAAGAATAAAAGTTGACTCCGGACACCTTCACTAGTTATCTGATTGAGCAAGTGACTTGATGTTTCTAAGCCTCAGTTTTGCTCTCTCCAAAATGGGGATAATGGCAGTCCTGTCTCAGTGGGTTGCTGAATCTCATTAGGATTCAATGAAATTGAACAACCTTAGAATAGAGCCTGGTATATAGCAAGTACTCAGTCTCTGTCAGCCATTACATTCTGTAAAGACGATCTGTTCCTGCTCCCAGACCAGAATGCAGATGAACCGGTTAATCTGAAAGTCAAGGACGGGTAGAAGAGGACACTAAGGCCTCATGGGCAGCAGTTCCAGTCCTCCAGGTCTTCTCCCTGTGACCGACCTGACTTCTGAGTTCTTCTGTGGGTCTGACCTGTGAGGGTCCTCCTTCCTTGCTCTCATTAGACCTTTAGTGTTCTGACCACGGTTAGCATGACAAAGCCTGTCTGTGCCCTTGTGTGACCCTGACCTTGATTCCTATTTCTGTATTTACATCACAGCAACTCTACCTTATGAGGTGAAGCACATTAAAAACTCCCACTCTCTTTTCCTTAGAGAAAATGCTACAGCGAATTCTAAGTAGGTGAAGGTTTCAAAATTATTCAATCGCCACTCGATAACCTGACCTCATTTTTCCTCTTAGCTCTGTGAAGAGAAATATGAGAATTATATTAATTGGCAAAGTCTGCTAGATTTTTTTTCAGAGCTTTTTTTTTCTTTATATGTATTTCTACTTTTCAAATGTTTTACAACAAAGCTATGTCATTTTTGCAATAAAAAACCCCTACGTATGCAAATATATTACCCTTCTGCCTAAAATTTAGTTTGTCCTATGTGTCCTGATTGAAAATTGGATTAAAAAAAAGAATGGGGGCAATTTTATAAATACCCGTCTGTCCCTTTATGGCAATAGAATTGCTGACTAACCCATCGAATTTTCTAGAACCCAGGAGACAGTGTACTAGAGCCCCAAGATTATCTTTCCCCAGTTAACATCTGGGGCTTCAGTGAGGGCAAAGATCATATCTTAAAGAATTTTATGTTTATTGTTTATAAACCAGATTCTCATCCTACATAGCTCCATGAGAATTTCCGCGAGGGAGGTTTCTGAATTCTTTCGCGGATTTCCCTGTGGGAATTCTCACAGAATTACATAGGATGAGAATCTGGCCTTCCTAGACATTATGTCTGCAGAGAGGAGTGGGAGCTCAGTTAGGTTATTTTTATTTTCTGCTGAATTCTTCTGGGGGAAGTTGTACTCTCTGAATCGAGATCTTATATGTTTCAAAATTTCCAAAGGCTTTTGAACAGCGAGGTCTAAAGAATGTAGTTACTGTTTGGTAGCCTAAAGCTTGGATTTGTACAATGTGGTTTGAGAAGATATTTCCCAAACCTTTCAAACTGACATTTCTTCTTATGTGTTTCCCATAGACAAGTGGTTTAAAGCACCATATTCAATTTGGAATTTGGACTTAAAAGCCTGTGATTAATGAAGTAGTTCTTTTATAAATGACAAAAATCCATGTTTATGGGGAATTATTATCAGTAAAGCTTTACATAGAACAGCTGTAAATAGTCAACTATGTTATTTTGACAGGCAAACAAACTCTATGGTGTGGAAGATAACGCATGTTTTCCAAAAAGGTCAAAGTGCCAACAGTGCTGAATAAAATGGGACTCTTGTTTCTTGAGACAACTTGGAGGCCAGATCCTGAAGTAGGAGTTGCATATTTAAATATCTATGTTATTGTGATAATGCCCAGAACTCAGCCGTAACATCACTATCTACCCTGGAGAAGGGGAACAAAGAAAGTGCATTAAGAATGTTCTTCAATTTTGGGGCCCTAGGTGGCTCAGTCGGTTGAGCATCCAATTCTTGGTTTCAGCTCCGTTTGTGATCCCAGGGTTGTGAGATCAAGCCCCTTGTCGGGCTCCACGCTGGGAATGGAACATGCCTGGGATTCTCTCTCCCTCTCCATCTGCCCCACTCTCCCCCCCTCAAAAAAAAAAAATGATCTTCATTTTCACTTCATGAAATTTCAAGCTCAGGACCTCAACTGGTTATGGTCTCTGGAATCTTTTATGATTTTTGGCTTCGTTTGGGAACACAGTCCAACCCTAAAACTGGGTGCTGCTCGCTAGAATGCAGCATGGAACTGAAACGGAGTACGTTAGAGGGTTATTTGGGGGAGCTGTTAGACTCCCCCAAATGGGGACGCCTTGTGTCGTCCACCATAGGGCGCTATCCCTGTGCACACCGATTTCGTTCTGCCGTTCCTGAAAACACGCTGCGTGTCCTCAACGTGGCCCACGTAGAGTGGTGGTGTTTCCATCGAAGGCTTACGAAATCTGACTTAAGGCATCTCCTGAATGAGTGGCTAAAAAGGTTCTCACTCAAGATAAAGATCAAACAGACCCTGTTGCTCGCAGAATTGCACGAGGAGTGAAAGTGGCCACGACGTTGAGTTGGTGACACATCTCCATCTAGCACTTCTTGCCAAGGACTCCTGGGGTGCAGGTGTACACACTAAAGCATGAAGTACCACCGCGATTATATGTCTGGGCTAAAGGCTGCACAGATGTTCTGAGGAACCTGAGGATCCGAGAACCTCAGAATGAGGCAAATAATCTCTCAGATCCCCCGAAGCAGCCTTTCTAGAAAAGACCATGTCTTAGGCACACTATGGACCCCCGCTGAAAAGCAGTTTTCTAAATGACTTTACTCTGAGAGGCTGGCCTCTTCTGTCCTGCTCTACCAACCCTGATGGCTAAGCCCCAACTTCCGTGGAGCCGCTGAAATACTCCATGGGCTGGGCTAGCGGAAGAGCGGTGGGGTGAGAGGGGCCCCAGATTCCTTAGGGCTCCCTGCAGGTCTGACCATTCCTCAGAGTGCTTGCTAACGGCTACTGAGGGGTGAATGCAGCTCAAAATGGGGCCTCAGCAGCCCCCTCACACCCACAGACACACCACCTACCACCAACAGTGTCTTTGCTGTGCAAGTGATACTTCAAGGAGGTCCCCCAGCTCTTCCTTCCAAGCTAACTGCTGCTTCTGCTACCCCAAAAACCAGACTGGGGCCAGCCACGAGGGAAGAGAACTCGAGAACTCTGCCTGAGGTCATTCATGTGGCCACCCCCCCCACCAACATCCGGGCAACTGGTCTGTGGGGGGGGGTGCGCACTCACTCTGTCAGGATCTGAAGACTCCTGTCCATCCAGAACTCTCTCTGCCCCCTCCCTGGAGGGCGAGAGGGGAGGGGAGCAGAGCAAAACAAGGCTGGGCCCACTTTTTCTTTTCCTCCAAGTCATTGTGTTTATTTTCCAGGCTCAATTCCTGTTCCTTCCTATTCTTTCGCATTTCTAAAGATGTCGTGATGGCGGGGCGGGGGGCTATTCAAACATTCAGATGCCTTTTGAAAAAAGAAAAAAACTGAAGTTAATTGCTCTATTTTCTCATTTTGAGAAGTGTTTTCCTTGAGATCGGGTTCCTGCACTTGGGTCACGTAATAGGAAGAGCATCGGACTGAGCCCGAAGGTCCGACCCCGGCCCTAGCCAGACGTGTGGTTTTAGCTTCATTTGGTTAACTCTTTCATCATTTGTAAAATGGTGGTTTAAACCTATCTCACTGGGTTTTGGAGAATTAAATGAGATAATGTCTCAGGAAGACCCCGATGGAGTGCCTACCATACAGGAGGCACTTATTTCACAAGACCAGTGTTATTATTATACCTAATGTTAGGCCTAGCCCACACCTGTCTTCTTGGTCACCACCGGGCCCTCTAAATCGCTAAGCCTCATGGACCATGAACTCTAAAGCTGACTGAAGCTAACTGATTCTTAAAATCGCTATCTTAGTTTCTTGGTCTGCTGGGGAAAAAAAAAAAATAACCACAAACTCGATAGCTTGAAACAACAAAAATTCATTCTCTCATCATTCCAGAGACCCAGAAGTCCAAAGTGAAGGTGAGGGTCGGCGGCACGCCCTACGGAGGCTCTAGGGGAGAGTGATCCGCGGCTCTTCTAGTTTCCGGCGATCGCTGGCTTTCTGGGCTTGTGGTCACTTCCCCCAACTCTGCCTCTGTCGCCACAGACCCCCTTCCTCTGTGTTTCTCTCATAAAGACATTTGCCACTGGACTCAGGGCTCACCCGGATCACCTCTTCACCTCAGCATCCTTAATTTACAGCTATAAACCCCCTTTTTCCAAATAAAGGAACATTCCCAGGTTCCAGGGATTAGGGCGTAGACATTTGGGGGGGGGGACCCATTTGATCTCCTCCATTAGCAGTTAGCACGTAGGCGCTAATGTGAGGTTTGAAATATAAGGGTGTGCTTGGGTTTGGCTGCGGTTTGCCGTGGAGTTGCGGGGGCGGGGGTGTACTTGTGTCCGAGCAGAACACCTCCCGAATGCCTGGCTCCTCTTAACCACATCAGGTCTCTACCAGCAACCCCAAAAGAGAGAGAACCCCATGGCGCCCCATTGGGCAGGCTGAGGCCGGGCCCTGCGGATGGTCCAGCCCATCCCTGTGGCTTCTGGTAAGGGCACAAGCCACGGGCCCTTCCCCTCTCTCCAGATGAGGGCGGTGCCAGTCTGTTGGGGGCCTGGGGCTGAAGGCACGAGCGCACCCCCCTCTCCCGGCAAAGCAGCCACCCTGCAGAGGTGACCGAACTGCTCCTCTAAGGATCCCCCCTTCAATCCCTCACTGGTGGACAGGAGTGTTGTTGATTCTGCTGATGATATTTCACTAATGACAGAATCTTATGATTCTGTGGGCTCTGTCCTTTTGTGCGAAGGCTTATTCACTTGGAACAAAAAGAAAATGCTCTTTGTTCACCTCTGGAAGAAAAAAAAATACCTTTAATCAAACTAGCGGTTGCTCAAGCTCCAAGAAGTCATCCTTGTCTCTCATGCAGTCACTCTCCAGACGTCCTGTGTCTTCAGAAAGTTGCTCGCATGGGCCCACTCTCGCCGCCATGTTCTGGGTCAGCGCTGCCACACACAGGGGTCTCCTAATCCCATCTCCTGTCTCAAAACACCCTCCTTTCCGACCTGTGTTGCGCCTCACCGCACGCGTAGGCCTTGGCCCCGTTCCACACAAGATCGAGACCCTCTGACAACTGTCCCATTGGCGAGCGATGGAAATTCCAATTTCTGAGCCTGGCATGTAAGGCTCCGTAGGATCCCGTCCCAACCTATTGTCCCTGCCTTTGTCCTGCCCCAGCCAGTGTGGCCCATGTGATGTCTCTGCCGTGTTTTCCCCGACCTTTGCTACTGGCCACTCTTTTGCCTGGAATGTGCTCTACCTTCCACTCTTTCTACTTGAGGAGGACCTCACGAGCCTCACACACACGTGTCCTCTTTACTGCTTCCACCACAAGGTCGCACGGCCTCGTATTTCATCTTTTATGTTCCCGCCTTGTCACCTCATCTTGACTTGGTTCCTCAAGGGCAGATTTTTTTGTTAATCTCTTTCTAGGTCTGACGTGGCTGCCATCCTTCTTCATAAGTAGCTAACTCCTGATAAGGATGACACTTCGGGAGGGAGAAACTCTGCCTTTATTTCATTAACTTCTGCTCTATTTGAAATCGTACTTAAACACTAGAAGAGAGCTCCAAATATTAGAGGTGGCTTTCCTCCAGGAAGAATGAGCATGGGCTCTTCCTTGATACCTCATCTTGCTTCCTGCTCACGCTGCCTTATTCAACGCACGCGTGATTTTAAAACTATCTTCTACTGAAGGATGGGGCACACGCATTCGAAACCCAGAAGAAAAGAGTGTTTTCCAGTCGGGATATAATTTAACCTCAGACAGTTGCTGCTTCAGAACCAATCCATGGCATGTAGCAAATCACTGAACATACAGATGGTCTTTTCAGTGTTTCTTTCCAGGAACTGGAAATGGAATTTTATGATGGCCCAGATCGCCTCGAATGCAACATCCGCAGCTTCCTTGTCCTTTCTTCCAGACGCCCGGAAATTCTGAGGGTTGACTAATGACACTTCATCGGGGTCTCCTGTTTACTAATTGTGAGTAAGCCTCAGAATGTCGGGCCGGTCTGGAACACCGTTCCTACGAATTGCAGCGTTCCTACTCAGCTTTCCTCGTAAGTGAGAAGTTGCATAGAAATCCCATAAAAGATACGGTTAAAAAAAAAAAAAAAGACAGTGGAAGAAAAACACTTTCTTTCTCTTTTTCTGCTTTCATACAGTTATTGCCAGTTTTCCAAGTAGGTGCTTTTTATAAAGGGAACACTTTACAAAGTGCCGGGGGGTATGTGTGTGGGGGGGGGGGGCTGGCAATGAATCCAAAATCAGCGAGAATACCAATTCTGTTTTAAGGTAAGGCACGCTATTGCCTTCATGCTTCCAGGCCATTTTACACGAAGAAGCTAATTTCTACTTTCCCTAATAGCACTGTTAATGGCCCTGCGTTGTGAAAAAACCAGCCTGGTTCGGCCTGCCCTGGGTTTGCATTTGCGCTCCAGGCGCGCTGACGCAGGGCCTGTCGGCGTCTTCCAGATCTCTTACCCTGTGAGGGCCTGCTCTATTTTTCTGCACCCAGGACTATTATTAATAGACGCCGTGGTAGAACCCGTGCTCCTATCACTTCTTCAGAAACGCCTTTCGCCAGCATGGACAAAGGCTGACTTTGTTAAGGCTCATGACTTCGCACTGGCCACATCCAGGAACGGTGGCCGAGGTGCTTTGCGGAACAAGGCGTGTGATGCTGAGTTTATGGGCTTAGGTCTCCCGAAATGGGCCCTGCTTCTAATTGTAGCAGATTTACATTGGAAACAATGATTTCGAAGGGAAAATTGCACATCAGGGCTTGCAAAGTCTACCGAGGGGACCCTCCTAGCAATCTCTGTATTTATCTGTTAAAAACCCTGCTTGTTGGTCCATCTGTTTTCAGGCAATAGGATTGGGCACAGGCGTGGCACGTTCTCAGTGATTCCTTGGGGTCTTGCACCACGTGACTTCCTGCAGTACCGTCTGCAGCCGTGTGGACCTCCCCCAGGAATATGCTCAGTTACCCATTGTAGGATGTATCACGATCAAGAGCCCAGCCGGGCAACGTGGTAGGGCACGGGCTGTCGAGCCGGGGGGGCCTGGTTTCTCCCCTGGCTCGGCTAGGCACTAAGTAACTGTGTGACCTCAGGCCATTTACTTGTCCCTCCTGGGCCTCAGTGGTCTCTGTCATATGACACCTCATCTCCCCACCACCCCGCATTCCCCTTTACCCTCTTGTACTTTCCCACCTAGCTCTATGGCCACCTGGCACGCCTGCACTTGTCTGTCTGTTCCCCCCTACACACACACACAACCTGACTCCCTCCCCTGCAATGGAAGGTCCGCGAGTGCTAGAACTTGGTCTTCTTCATCCCATCCATGCAATGGTGCCCGGCACATCAGTCAATCTACAGAAGATGCTGGAGGGACGAATGCTGGGACGATTGACTGGACTATGGAAACCGATGCTGATGCTCCTCAAAGACTGACCAGCTTAAGCAGAGAGAAACGGACGGTGTATCATTGGGATGGTGGAAATGAATGACCGCGGAGTGGGAAAGGGGAGCTTGACCGTGAGTGGAAAGAAGACGGGGAGGGAGTTTCGTGGACGCGCGTGGATGGTAAGTGTCTTAGAGGGGGGTGGCGGGCAAAGCGTGGGGCCATGCTGCCCCGAAGCAGAGCCCAGTTGGAGCCCCCAGCTCCCTGCCTCTCGTGACTTGAGGCAGCCCACAGTAATCGGCAAGGGTTCTGTCACAGCCTAAAACAAACGGATCTACAGTCCAAGGCAAATGTTAACAGACCGACGAGTGAAGGAGGCTGCTGATCCAGCTGCACACGATGCTGACGCATAACCCAGGCACTGATATTCACACGGCGAAGAGAGATACAAATTTGAATGCACGAATGCAGAGAGGGGAGATTGCACGGGACCGGATGCTCCTGGCAACTGGGGCAGAGAAAGCGTCCAGCATCGGAGACAACCCTGGTCCCGGGCACAAGAGCCTCTGTCATCGTGACTGCTCCAAGATTGGGAGCAATGGTTGGAAATGCGTTCCCCTTGGCCCGCACTTTAAAGACATGCGCCCGCCGGGATTTAAGGTAGGTAGCAAGAATTTATAGGATTTCCAGCCTCCTGCGCACCGACCGTTCTCTACGCGACTTTGGATCTGGTCGCTCTGTATATTGTCATGATCAAGATGCTCAAATACATTGCCACGCACCGTAAATTTGGGTGATATCCACACCACAGTCATTAGCACCATGTTCCTGAAAGGTTTGAAGAGGAGGAGGGAACTGTGCATCTAACACTTCACGCCCGTTGACGCCTTCCCCGCAGTTTTTCAGAACAGATGGCAACGAGGCATTAGTTGTCTCGTGTTTTGTTTTGAAACGTTTCATTGTAAAATAAACAATTCTGCAGGAGGGTTTTTATTGGTTAGGGCATGCGACGGCACTTACAAGTGGAATGCCCTCATCCCACTGCTCTGCCCCCAAGCCCAAGCTGGATGGAAATAAAAAGACACAGCAAACCAAACAAAAATAAAGCACAAGAGTAAAAAGGAACAGATCAAGCTCCAATTCCACCTGCACTTACATTTCTGTCCCGATGTGTTTCACACACCGGACCTTCCTGTTTACCCACCAATTGATGCGTCATCGTGCGAGACGCACTTCTATCTTGCACTGCAGCCTGTTGAAGGCGGTTTAGACCAAGTGCCCCAGCAAGTGAGTGCACCGAGTGTGAGTGGCAATGCTGGGTAGAGACGTGTAAGATGTGCCCGATGCTCCCAGGGACTGGAAATCCGGTAAAGGATTTGTCTTGTAAAATAATAACCGAAACCACACAGCAGTACTGAATGTTAGGGGACAGCTAACTGGTTCAGACAACAGTTCAGACAGGAGGCCAGAGGAAGGGGAAATGCTTGGAGTAAAGAAGGAAACATTTGTGGGAGTTATGAGCTGAGGCTCAGCTAAGTAGAGACGGAGGGAAAGGCATTCCAAACGTGAGAGTAAAGCACAGAGACCTGAAAACACAAGTTGCGTTTCACGGGGGACAGTGAATCATGGCGGGTATGATGAAGCTAGGAAGGGAGGAAGACCAAAAATAGGACACGTGAGAGTAGCCCTGAAGACTGAAAAGTTCCAGGATCATCCCAAAACTAACTCACAAGTTTCCTCTGTTGCTGGACAGAGGGCTCGGCTACTATACTTCGAATGGGACTCCATTCATTCATTCATTCGGTCAGGTGTCCGCTTACTGAGTGTCACTGGCTGTAGATATAGGAGGTACTGTGGCTCTAAGAAATGAGGATGTGGTCTTTGCCCTCCAGACAATGACAGTCTAATGGAGAATATGGAGTAATACATGTGAATTCCAACTCAGGATGGGAGTCGTAGCCATGTCAACACTGCAGCTCCTGTCGGGGCGCCTGGGTGGCTCAGTCAGGGAAGCCTCTGACTCTCAGTTTTGGTTCAGGTCATGATCTTGGGGTGGTGAGATCGAGTCCTGTGTTGGGCTCTGTGCTTGCTGGGGAGTCTGCTTGAGGCTCTCTCCCTCTGCCCCTCCCCTGCTCTCTCTCAAATAAATAAATAAATCTTAAAAAAAATGGACTCTCTCTGCTTGACTTATTTCACTCCCCATAATCTCCTCCAGTCCCATCCGTGGGATGGAAAGTTGGGTGTTCACCCTTTCTGATGGAAGCATAATGTTCCATTGTGTATATGGGTCGTATCTTCTTTATCTGTTCGTCTGTTGAAGGGCATCTTGGCTCTTTCATCATATGGTCTCAAGTACGTGTGGAGCATAAAGAAAAACATGGAGGACATCGGGAGAAGGAAAGGAAGGGAGAATGGGGGGAAATCAGAGGGGGAGATGAACCATGAGAGACTGTGGACTCTGAGCAACAAACTGAGGGTTTTGGAGGGGAGGGGTGTGGGCGTTGGGCGAGCCTTGTGGTGGGTATTGAGAAGGGCACGTATTGCATGGAGCACGGGGTGTGGTGCATCAACAATGAATCTTGGAACACTGAAAAAATAAAATAAAATAAAATAAAAAATAAATAAAATAAAATAAAATAAATAAATTGGGGCACCTTTGGTAGTCCACTAAAATCCTGTTTTAATGAAGTAGGCTCCCGGGAATGATGAGGAAGGCCACTGTGGAAGTCAGGAAGGGACTCGTCGTCACTCGTATCTTCAATACTGCAACACGGGACAACTTTAGCAACAAATCTGGGGACTGAAGGTTGTGTGCCAATAACACTTTACCCTCTTTCTTTTACTACTGAGAAGAAAGGCAAGGAGGAGATTGAGGGAAAACAGTCCTCACGAAACAAAGTCAGGCCTCCCGAAAAGACAGCAAGAGAGAAAGATGAAGAGAAAAGGAGGCATGCATTTTGTGACTCCTGATCGCTGTCTGAGTTCACTCATTGCTGGCAGTTCCAGATCAAGGCTTCCTTGCCCAACACAATTCGGGGTACTTTGCAGGTATTAACTAAATTACCACAGCAGCTCCAGGAGACAGGCACTATTATTTTCCCCTTTTTATAGCCTCCTAGTGGTCGAATAAATTTGCCCAAGCCACCAAAGTCAGTAAGAGGAGAATGGAAGGTTTAAACTGAGCCTCGGTCTTAATCAGCCCGGCACGCACAGCCTTCTCGCGCAGGCAGAGATCCCACGGGGCTTCAGGGAAAGCGGGTGCTCCACAAAGGGATCCAATAAAGATCGGTTAACTCTAGAAAAGTTAGAACAGGTGGAGCAAAGTGATGTGAAGAGCCCACATTTATCTGGCTTGCTCTTGTTTTTACATTGTTTTGTTTTCATTTCCCAACGCCGTGGTTGGAATGGAACGTGAACTGGAAATGGTTTCTTTTAGAGAACTAACAAAAGTAGCATTTAAAGAATGGATTGAGGGGCGCCTGGGTGGCTCAGTGGGTTAAAGCCTCTGCCTTCGGCTCAGGTCATGATCTCAGGGTCCTGGGATCGAGCCCCGCATCGGGGTCTCTGCTCGGTTGGGAGCCTGCTTCTACCTCTCTGCCTACTTGTGATCTCTCTCTCTGTCAAATAAATAAATAAAATCTTTAAAAAAAAATGGATCGAACATCAGCCTGGCACCCCACAGGGGTATCCTTATCATCATCGTTGTACATTAAAAAGAAAAGAAAAAAACAACGAAGAGACTCCTATCAAGCATGGAGAGGTCTGCTCAGCTTCATCACAATCGGCGCAGTCATCGAGGACTGGAACACAGGCGAGTTGACACATCTTTGCCATCACGCTGTGTACTAATGACACCTCTGGCTTACTGGCCTGGCGGATTCTCTGGGTTTGCCTTTCTTCTATCTGTCTACGAGCGCTCCAAAAGCCCGGCTGTGCAATGAGGGGGTAAGGCTGTATTTCTTTGATGGCGTGGCTGGCTCTTTAGGGCATTTCAGGACCAGAACCATTTGGGAAGGACATGGGCAATCCATGCCTCGATGGAAAACCGTGGATCTCTTTCCAATACCCAGAACGTGATATTCTCCTTGTCAACTACTCTTTCATGCTTAAGGTGAGGTATTTGACCTACCTGACACATTCTAAGTTATACTCTCAGAAGGAGAACTGCAAACCACAGCTCATTTCAGGTTGCAAGAACACAGCTCTAATCCTCTGAAGGACAGGGACTGGAGACGGCATGATTTCTGCTAAATTTCTGGTTGCCGAAGAAGAACGCACTTAGAGTTTGATCTAAGTAAAGGTACGCATATCCACAAGGGGTTAGAACAGAGTTGATATTGGTTTTTTTTTTTTTTCCAGTTAATATAATTTACTTTATTACCTAACATAGGATCCTTTCGGTGAATCAAAACAGAAAGAGCATCCTCTGCTTCTAGGACTCACGGTTTAATTTATATCTATTAACTAACATTATTTTTTTTTCTTTTTATTAACATATGATGTATTATTTGCCCCAGGGTACATGTCTGTGAATCCTCAGGCTTACACATTTCACAGCACTTACCATAGCACAGACCCTCCCCAATATCCACAACCCAGCCACCCTATCCCTACCCCCCTGCCTCCCAGCCACCCTTAGTTCGTTTCGTGAGTCTAGGAGTCTCTTATGGTTTGTCTCCCTCCCCATCCCTTCCTGTTTCATTTCCCTCCCCCACCCCCCACAAACCCCCGCCCTGCCTCTCAGATTCTTCATATCAGAGAGATCATATGATAATTATCTTTCAGAACAGAGTTCATATTCTTAAATTCATTAAGGGGAAAGATAAAAATGATGCTTATTGGATGTTTTCTGTAGGCCTGTCTTTTCATAGGCTTTACAGTGACTCACCTGGTTCTCACAGGGACCCATGGATTGTGCCCTCATTTTATACGTGAAATTATTGAACTTCAGCAGAGTTAGCTAAGTTCCCCCCAGGCCAAATAATTGACAAGTGGCAGAGGGAACTTAGACCCATCCATGCTTGTTCTTTTTTTTTTTTTTTTCCTCTTTTCTTAACTACGTTGCCCCTGCTGGGAGAAAGCAGAGAAACTAATTCTTCGTTTCTCCCAGAGTTACAAGGACCAAAAACACCCTGAACGATAAGAACAGAGGCTTATAGGTAGAAATAATGCAAATCAAAAAGGACAGAAACTGTCATCAGAGTCAGCGGAGCATGAAGTAAAACATTTCACTTCCAGATCTCTGGCCCCTTGTCTGTTTCTGAGACACCAGGCAGGGAGGACACGGAATGTGTTTTCCCAGGGAAAGGATTAGACTCTGACTGACAAGGAAATACAGTGTCGTGTTTTTCTGGAGAGCATCGTAAAATGCACGCTCCTGCCAAGTGTTAAATGGCCGGCTGCAGCGTGGAAGGCTCACTTTTATTCATCTACCTTTCTCGAACATTCTTTCGCAATAAGCACACTGGTCTAAATGTGATCTGTTAACGACACTCCTCCAGCTTTCAAAATGGCTTAGCGGGGTCCAGAAGCACGACTGAAGAATGATCTGACTGAGACCGATAAGACTGTTCCTGTGGTGTTGACCCTTGGAGAGGACGGTGGGAGGATATTATCCTTTCTCCTTTGTGCCGTTCTCGGAGGACGGTCACAAATGTGTAAACAAATGTGAAAGAGAAATAAAGGGGACACAGCCAGATTGCCAGAGATCCATTACTTTACCCCTGGGGCATGTGGCTATTACAGAACAGGGGCAAATGCCAAGAGCACTGAATTCAAAGGGAGGCTCCCTGAAGTGAGTCATCTACTGGGACGACATCAGAGGAACAGCGGGTCAGATCCTACTGGGCGAAGAGGTTACGCCACGGGCATCTGGTAGGCACTTGGGGAATTCCATTAATTTACAGAAACCTGAGTACAGCGTGGCGAAGTGTCATCAAAGACTAGGGCCAATTTATTTCTGTTCAGAACAGAAGGGGTGGTTGGTCATGTCCCTTTTCCCTTCAGCCATCCGCTTACAAACATGGATGGCGGCCATGACAGTCGGAAAGAAAAGGGATAAATATCTACTTTGCCAAGTAATATCCTAGGGTCTTGAGAGAGTTAATGCTGTCATTAATCTTCTCATCTACCAGGAAATCGCTTCTTTATAAAGATCAGGGTCCGGGGCACGTGGGTGGCTCAGGGGATTAAAGCCTCTGCCTTTGGCCCAGGTCATGATCTCAGGGTCCTGGGATTGAGCCCCGCATCGGATTCTCTGCTCAGCAGGGAGCCTGCTTCCCCCCCCCACCCCCCGCCTGCCTCTCTGCCTACTTGTGATCTCTTTCTGTCAAAAAATAAATAAAATAAAATAAATAAAATAAAAAAATATCAGGGTCCAATTGACCATTCTATATAGAGACACAAAGTAAGACAGTAGAAAAACAACCAGACTCGAAGGTCAGGGAACCCGTGCTAGAGCTGGGCCATATCACTTTCTAGCAGGGTAACCTCGAGCAGAGGACAGAAGGATCTCTGGGCCTCAATTAATCACATGTAACATGGACATAAAACAGAGAAAATAATCTCTTCATAAAGTTGCTGTATAATTAATTCAGACGATATATAGAAAATCCATGTGTAACTTGAACAGTGCTATACAAGGTGGGGTCATTACTGCTGTATTTAAAAGGTTAAAAAAAAGGGAAAAAAAGGATTGCTAGGCAATGTTAATCTAGCTTACAGTTTTCTAGACAGGAATGTTGAACAGACCTGGAGTTTGAGCTGATCTGCCCTTCAGGGCTGGGAAGGTCAAGGGTGGCTGGATCCATTTGCTGAGCTCAGGCTCATTAATGGATCATGTTTTTGGTGTTTTCTTGAAGGAATCTTTGCCTAATCCCAAGACACAGAGATTTTCCCTATATTGTCTTCTAGAAACTTCTTAATGTTAGGTTTTATATGTAGGGTCTATGATCCACTTTGTGTTAATTTCCCTATGTTGTGAGTTACAGAGAGACTAGAGTTCTTTGTCTTTTTCTTTTAAGTGTATAGCTATCCAAATTGATCTGGCACAACTTAATGAAAAGATACTATTTTTTTCTTCAATGGACTGCTTTTGTGTGTTGTCAAAAATCAATTGTCTATGTATGTGTGGAACTATTTCTATTAGGTTCTGTTCATCTACTTGTCTACCTTCATGCTAATGTCACGCTGTTTTGATTACTGCAACTTTACAATATTCCTGATACCAGGTAATGCTGGCCCTACAACTCTGTTCTTTTTTTCAAGTTGTTTTCACTCTTCTAGGTTCTTGGGATTTACATATGGATTTTAGAATGTCAATTTCCACAAAAAAGCCCATAGGGAATTTGACTGGGTCTGAATTGAATCCGCAGATCAATGTGGAGAAAATACAGAGTCTTCCAAAACGTGAAAAAGACATATCTATTTATTTAGGTCTTCTTTACGTTTTTCAGTGATGCTTGTATAGGTTTTAGAGTATGGGTCCTGCATATGCTTTGTCAGATGTATCCCTAAGTATAAAGATTTTTTCAATGCTATTGTACATGTATAACTTAAATTTTTAAATCTCTGATTGTTCACCGTTAGTGTATAGGAATACAATTAAATTTTGCATATTGATCTTATACTTTGCAATTTTGCAAAACTCACTTATCAGTTCTGCTGCTGTTTTCGGGTTTCACTGGATTTTCTATATAGAGACTTACATTGTCTGTGAATAAATGCAGTTTTACACCTTTCCCTTTAGTTCTAAATACTTGTAGATATTTCTCTTTCTTGCCTGATTGTAGTCGCTATATCTCCAGCATGATGTTGGATAAAAGTAGTGACAGCAGTCAGTCTTGTCTTGTTCCTTTTAGTGCGAAAGCATTTGGCTTTTTATTATGAGACACGGTACTAACTACAGGCTTTTCATAGTTCATAGATGCCATTATCAGAGGGAGGAAGTTTTCTTCTACTCCTGGTTGGTTAGAGATTTTATAAAAATGGATATTGGATTTCGTTAAATGCTTTTTCTGCATTTGCTGAGATGATCATAGATTTTCTCTTAAGAAGTTTCTTTATATGGTTAATTACATGGATTTCTTTCTTTCTTTTTTTTTTTTTTTTTGAGTTAAATTAACCCTGCATTCATGAACTAATTCTCATTTGGTCATGATCCTTATTTAAAAAAATTTTTTTATCTATTTGACAGAGAGACGGTGAGAGAGGGAACACAGTAGGGGGAGTGGAAGAGAGAGAAGCAGGCTTCCGGCTGAGCAGGGAGCCCAATGCGGGCCTCGATCCCGGGACCCTGGGATCATGACCTTAACTTAACAACTTAAGACTTAACAACTGAGCCACCCAGGTGCCCATGGTCATACCCTTTTTATACATAATTGTTACCATTTGCTATAATTTTGTTCAGAAATTTTGTCTTCCTTTTCATAGGGATATTGGTCTGTGGTTTTCTTTTCTTGTAATGTTTTTGCATGTTTTTGGTATAAAGTTAATAATGCTGGTCTCATGGGATGAGTTGGGAAGTACTCCCTCTACCTCAATTTTCTGGAAGAATTATATAGGATTGATATTACTTATATCTTAAATGTTTGGTAGAATTTCCTCAGTAAAATTGCCCAGGCATTGAGTTTTCTTTGTGAGAATGTTTTAAACTATACATTCAATTTCTTTGTGTGTCTAGGGCGACTCAGCTTTTCTTTATCTTCTTGATAGTTTGTGTCTTTCAAGAAATGTGTCCATTCATCTAAGGTGTCACATTCACAGGCATAAGCTGCTCATAATATCCCATTACCACCCTTTCATATCTGTAGCATCCATAGTGATGTCACATTTCCCGTTACCGATATTGGCAATATGTCTCTTCTCTCTTATTTTCATCATCAGTCTGGCTAGAGATTTTTATTTGATCTTCTCAAAGAACCAACTTTTGGGGGCGCCTGGGTGGCTCAGTCGTTAAGCATCTGCTCAGGTCGTGATCCCAGAGTCCTGGGATTGAGCCCCACATCAGGCTTCCCTCTGCGGGAAGCCTGCTTCCCCCTGTCCCGCTCCCTCTGTCTGTGTTTCCTCTCTTGCTGTGTCTCTCTCTGCCAAATAAATAAATAAAATCTTAAAAAAAAAAAAAACCCAACTTTTGGTCTTATTAATTTCTCTACTGTTTCTGTTTCCTATTTCATTAATTTCCTCTTTGATCTTTATTATTTCCTTTCTTCTGCTAAGTTTGGCTTCGTTTGCTCTTTTTTTCTTTTAAAGTTGAAGCTGAGGTCCCTGATATGAGACCATTCTTCTTTACCAATATAGGCCTTTAGTGCTATAAACTTCCTCCTAAACACCGTTTTAGTGGTATGCTCAAAATTCTGATACACTGCATTTTCATATTCATTCAGCTCAAAATACTTTATAATTTCCCTTTTGATTTTTCCCTTGACCCATAGGCTATTCAGAAGTGGTATCTAGTTTCCAAATATTTGGAGCTTTTCCAGAGATATTTCTGTTATTGATTTCTAATAAAATTCCACTGTACGTACAGAGACCATACTTGGTATTGCTTGAATCCTTTTAAATTTCCTGTGATTGCTTTTATGTCCCAGGACATGGTCTTTCTCAGTAAATCTTCCATGTGTATTTGAAAAGAATGTATATTCTGCTGTTGTTGGCTGGAGTGCTCTATAAGTCAATTAGATAAAGTTGATTGATAAGTAACATTCAAGTGTACTACCTCATTGATGATTTTGGGTCTCCTTTTCTTCTTTCCTTTTTTTGAGGGGTGTCTCCTTTCCTATAAATTATTGACAAAGGAAAATTGATGTCTCTGACAGTTAGTGTGGATTTGTCCATTTGTCCTTGCAGCTCTATCAGGTTTTTTGTTTGTTTCGTTTTTTATGTATTTTGAATTCATTAGGTATATATGCATTTAGGATTCTTTGATCTTCTTTCTGTTTTTTTAAAGATTTTATCTATTTATTTGACAAAGAGAGAGCAATCACAAACAGGCAGAGAAGTAGGCAGTGATAGAGGAAGAAGCAGAGAGCCACTGAGCAGAGAGCCCGATGTGGGGCTCGATCCCAGGACCCTGAGATCATGACCCAAGCCGAAGGCAGAGGCTTTAACCCACTGAGCCACTCAAGCACCCCAGGATTCTTTCATCTTCTTGAATTGGCCCCTTTATCATTATGAACTGACCTTCCTTTCCCTGTTAATATATTTTGCTCTGGAATCTGTTTCGTCTAATGATAATATAGTCACATCAGCCATATCAGTTATACAAGTTTTTGATTAGAGTTAGCATGATATGTATTTTTCATACTTTCTATGAAATATATACTAATTAAAACTTTAATATATTTATGACTCTGTATTTAAAATGTGCTTCTTTTTGGTAGTATATAGTTGCATCTTGATCTTTTTAATTCAATCTATCTCTGCTTTTTAATTAGGACATTTAGATCATTTACATTTAATGTTATTATTAATGTGGTTGGATTTAGGTGCATCATTTGCTATTTGATTTCTATTTTTCCCATCTGTTCTTTGTTACATATCTCTCTCTCGCTCTCTCTCTCTCTTTTTTTTTTTGTCTTCTTTTGGATTCAATGAATTTTTTTTTAAAAGATTTTATTTATTTATTTGACAGAGAGAGATCACAAGTAGGCAGAGAGGCAGGCAGAGAGAAAGGGGGAAGCAGGCTCCCCACTGAGCAGAGAGCCTGATGCGGGGCTCGATCCCAGAACCCCGAGATCATGACCTGAGCCGAATGCAGAGGCTTTAACCCACTGAGCCACCCAGGCGCCCCTCAATGAATTTTTTTTAATGATTCTCATTTTATCTCCTTTGTTGGCTTTTGAACTATAACTCTTGGTTTTGTTATTTTTAGTGGCTATAAAGCACTTTTTAAAGTCAAAGTTTTCAAATCAAATACCAAGGAGGATATAAATCTGACCCCTGCAAGGAGTATGTGATTATGTATCTCATCTTCAATTTTTGGAAAGGCACTAAAATGAACGGGCTGAAAGATCAAGCTGAAATGAATGTTCACAATTCATAATATTTTAAATGGAGCTAAAATACCAGAATACATTTTACTGCTTTTAAACCAAATTCAATCATCGCTAGTAGAGAGCCGAAGTGAGATTTTGGAGCCAGCTGAAAATTCTTATTTTTAAGTAATGTGTAGTTCCTAGTAGTGTCATGCTGAATTTCTTGATAAGTTTTGAATATCAGAAATTGTGTTTACCCAGGCAAAACACTAATAACTGGCACTCAGAATAACTGACTAAAAACTCATGTTAATCTAGTGGTCACAGGGAGGAAATTATTATTTCAGTAAAATAAGGGGAAACATTAGATTCAATATTACCTATCTCTGATTTTTTTTTTGCTGAACACATAGGCGGGTTTGATGAGTTGGGGGCCAAACATAGGAATTCCAAGAGGTCTGTGGTGTTAGTGAATCCTAAGACCCATATATCTGTAAATGTGGCATCAGCATGGGGATTCAGTGACAGTTAACTGGACTATGAGTTTTCATTTCATCATCTGATCTGTGCCCGGGGAGCTGTGCTACCCAGGATAAATCACTTAACCTCTCAGAATATGTTTCCTTATCTCGGTATCTAAACAACATAATTTAGGTATCACCAAAATATCATAATATTTATTTTACAGGATTTTGATAAAGATAAAAAGTGGCAATTTTATAGACAATTATCTATGACTAAGTAAGCAGTAGCAAATGTAAATGATCATTCTTATTATTTATTTCCTTTGTGTTTCATTAGCGAAGAAGCAGAAATTAGGCAGTAATGAATAGGACAGAATTCCATTCTTGGAGCCCATATAGTCATATCAATAGTTCTGTGAACGTACGGTGGCTACTATTATTACTAGTGTTATTGACAAGTCACTAATGAAGGGGGTAAGTGAGGACTTAAATCAAATTCCCTTATTCAGCAGAGGCAGTGAAATTTCACTTCAGCCATGCCACTCAGTATTGATATCTAATGCTTTCTGCTTTTACACTCTCCCACTCAGAGTACAAGGACCTAGGTAATAGTACTAAAATGAAATTAGTATTTGTAATGTGTTCATAATTGTTTCATTACAGGCTTGCTAGTTTTTCTCCAGTTAACAATGAGTCTCTTGGAACTCTTCAGTGCAATGTGGTTGCTGAACAAAAGCGTGGTGTTATTCGAAGTGTCTACTGGCACTATTAAAAATCGGCCTCATCTACTAGACTCCCTGGTTGATTAGATTATTCGGTAAGCTTCTGATTTGTCAATGTATTCTCTTTGATTGAGCTAGTTCTCTCTTTTATTTCCAAGCACATTGCACAGCTACCTTAAAATAGAGATGCATAACTTCTGAAGCACTGAGGTCATATTGGAAATCTTTTGCAAACCTAAGGGCTAATTCTCTGATGTTTACTTGCAGGAAACATCAATGTGTTATTGGATATAGTCATATCAAAAACAAGCCAGGTCTTGCCATTTGGAATCTCCCAATAGAGTAAGGGTGTGTGTGTGTGTGTGTGTGTGTGTGTGTGTGTGTGTGTGTGTGTTAACAAGGTGATTTTGGAAAAGCGATAACAACAGAACCAAAGAAATCAAGATAATGAGGCTTAATACAAAGGTGCTTATTAGATGAAATGTGAATTAGGAAACTTGGATCCTACTTTAGGTTGTATTCTGTGAGGTCTTGGGGTTCAGGGTTCATACATTTTTCTCTGTATCCGAGTTCTTACTGTGCCAAGCATTATTTGCTGCACATGTAGAACTATTTGCCACTATTATGCCATTATTATCTGTGAGTTCCTGGCTAGTCACTTAACATTTCTGGGTCTGTTTCCTCATCGATAAACTGGAGACAATACAGTCATATTCCGTTACAGACTGTGTCGGACGGCTCAAATAAGCCATTTTTATATAAACTGGAAAGCCTATAACAAAAATCAGAAAAGATACTGGTTGGAAATACAAGCTATGGCATCAGAGGATTTGGTTAGAGTAACTAGGATCTCAGACTGTTGGCCACATTCTTGAAGATAAATGACGTCATTTCATCTGTGAAATGGGAGTTAAAAACAGATCAAAATGGTAGACTGAATCTAGGAATCCCTATACCCTCCCAACAAAGTCTCATGAAATGGCAGAACATATATTTTAAAAAATAGTTATAAAACCACACAACACGTGGAAGTAAGGATTTGTGCTATCTAAGGGCCAGAGATTTCGAAGCGCTCCTGAAAGTTGAAAATCTGGTGAAGACTAGGATTGGAGAAAAGCATGCCCCAAACACAAGCAGGAGAGCTCCCTGTGAAGGATGGGTAAGCTCTGCGCTTGGTGCAGAAACGAGGCAGGGGCATGCGTGTGTGTGACTCATTGGGAAATTCTGATCAACTGTCCTCTTACTCCCGTACCTCAACGCCCCATTGACTGAAACAGGGAGGATATGGGCCACCGGAAGGCAGGTTTCCAGCATATCACAACGAGCATATGTCTTTCCTTTCCCCTCCATTCGCGAGCACCTGTAACTAGACCCTGCACCTTCTCCTACCCCCCAGCCCAGCACCCAGAGATCTCCAAACCCAAAGTGAACAGACAAGAATCGAACTACCAAATATTTGGAGTAAACCAAGAGCCAAATGAAAAATATGAATAAAGGTCAAAAACTGATAGCCCCCTAAGCCCACAAAGAAACAGAAGTAACAGAACCAGGAGAATACTTTGATATTTACATACAAATAACAACCTAGAGGACGGCAGTCCCATAAAATCAAGAGGAGACAGTTATGAAAATGAAACGATACAAGAACCCATAATTGAAAATTTCCAGGCGGCGTAAAAAGTGTCTCCAGAGATGGCTAGAAGGCAAGAGGGACACAGGTGCAGTTCAAAAGGAAAAGAATATCAAGGGGCTGTAATATTGGGATAATAATAGTGCCCCCCTTTGGTGTTGTTAAAGGATTAAACAAGAGAAAGCATGTAAGATTGCTTAGTCCGCTAGGTACCACATAGTAAAGTGACAATAAAGAGCTATTTTTTAAATTATTGTAATCCTTAAGGCCACACTGCTTAATTCTTGGTTACATATGTTATTACTGTTACTCTGTTATCACGACAATGAGGTCTCCCTCGCTGATCTATGAGCAAGGTCCCAGACCTAGCACTGAGGAGGAGCCAGGACACAGGGTGCCAGGACTCTGGGGCAGGGCGACGACTTTCACCAGAGAGTTCAGGGGAGGGAGTGTAGGAAGCAAGATGTGAGTACGAGAAGGAGAGGGGCATGGGAAGGTGAAGAGGAATTCCTTACCTGAGACTCAGGTAAGGGAAGTTTCTGGGCTGGTGGTTGCCCCCCCCACCCCCACCCCCGGGTCCGGCATGATAAGCTGCTGTACTAGTGGAGTGGAGTTGTGATAATAGCAGGGCTGGGTGGGGGCCCGACATTCATCGGATGCCACACAGGAGGCCAGCGCTGGACTCATCCTACAGTTTCCAGAGCCCTGCCCACCAAAACATCCCTGTGGCTCTTAAGGATCAGAGACAACCTGGGACCACATGGTATATTATTATAGAACCAGGACGGTTCTAAATTAGAACAAGATTTCCAGGCCTCCATCCTAGAGCAAATCTGCAGACGGAGGAAGGTTTTATATTTTATCTCCATCAAGGTTATGAAACCACTCATAGTTATAGTTTCCTAATCAATCAAAGCTTCTACCCCTTAATATGAATATTGGCAGCCAAGTAATTTTCAGTTTGCTTGTGAGAAATGTTGACAGGCTACAGACCATCGTATGCATCCATAAAGTTCTAATGTAGACCAACACCCACCCCCCCAGTGCCTTTTAAGAGAGTTCCTTCTTTAAAACTCTCTTTTGGGCTTCAAGTTCGTCTTTGTCCCTCAAAATTCTATCAATTGCCCCTACAGCTAAGTAAATATCTTTACTTTTAAGAGAGGGATACAGGAGAGCTAGGGACCCATTTCTAGACATTTCATAAAGAACCATCCAACAAAGTATTATACTCCATTACCAGTAAGTGCCCAATAATAAAATCGGTTTGCAGATACCATCTACATTTCCATATATTATTTATACAAGCTTGAGGTTTGTAATTTCAAGACCCAAAATGTTGATAGAAATTTGCATATTATTGAAATGGCATAATTTATTGATGAGGCACACAAATAATAGAGGTGATGCTTACAGCAGTTTGGAGGCTAATGCATAATTTACAACACAAAACAACTTCACGAACAAGAGTGAAAATTACACATTAGGCCCTGCCTGAGAAAATATCAGCTATAAAACTAAGGCATTTTAGCTTTAGTTTTTGTAACCAGGGTATCTTCGAGGGAAATGGATAGACCGTTGGCTTTCAATCTGTGGGCGGTGGAAAAAGGCATCAGTCTGCCTGAAGACAGAGGGCAGACGGTCATCTTCCCGTCCATCTGCCTCTCCCGCCCTCCAGTATACCAACCTTTCGATGCAGAAAGGAGAGCCATAAAAGATTGTCCCTAAAACGCCACATGGATGGGGCTGGATTTTGTACCGAAAATGCTACTCAAATGTGTAGTTTGAGATCATTTATTTTAAAAATCAAGATATTGATGTGATAGTGAGAATTCCTGCAATTATTGTATCCAGGGTTTAGGGAGAAATCCAATTCAAAGTTTACCCAGTGGGCCAATTTGCTACAGAGAATTTCTAGATCCTGGACTAAGTTGGACACTGCTGAAGTCTTCCCAGGTCTCATTCCCGTGCCCTACTTTTTTTTTTTGGATTTTATTTATATGTATTTATTTGAGAGAGAGAGTGCACCTTGGGGGGATGGAGAGTGACAAGTACACTCTGCACAGAGCACAGAGCCTGATGTAGGCTCCATCCCATGACCCTGAGATCGTGACCTAAGAAATCAAGGGTCAGATGCTTAACTAACTGAGCCACCCAGGTGCCCCCCCAACACACCCTGCTTTCCAATAGAACTTTGATTGTATTTAAATACCCAGTCAATCCGCATGTGACTCATGACTCATGCAAGGCTGACTTTATCCCCATTTTCAGGGACTGGGAGAAGGATTTTATTGAGCAAAAGCAAATCATACCCATCCCATTTCCTAGACTTGTGGATGCTCCTGCTGTTCAAATCGATTCAATGGGATGTAAAGAGAAGTCTGCTAGGGTGCTTCTGGAAAAGATTTCTTCACTCTAAGAATGAAACTCGGGAAAAGAAAGTCTCATTCCCTTTCCAGATTTGCCATACCTGGATGTGATGCCTGGAAATGCGACATCCATCTTGCACGATCCAGCCAGAAGCCAACATCAATCCACTGAAGGCGGCGGGGGGGGGGGGGGGGGGGGGGGGGGGGGGGGGGGGGGGGGGGGGGGGGGGGGGGGGGGGGAAGGAGACACTGGAAACTCTTGTGGCTTGGTAACTTTCAAGAGCAACTGATTCAGTCTTAAAGACCAATCTTAAAGACTGCCCCAAGTCTGAAGTTCTTGTAATATGAGCTAGTAAATTCCCTCCATATTCAAGTTAAGTTGAGTCCAAACAGAGGTCACCTGCAGAATTAAGGGCATCATAACTAACCTATGCATCACCTGCCTTTTTTTTTTTTTTTTTTTTTTTGCCTGCCTAGCATCTCTTCCCCATCCTAACGCCACTTTTTGGAAATCTGCTTATTATCGATGTGTTCAAGGCAATCTTGGTGGGAGAGTATGCTTCCTCCTACAGAAGCAAAAAAGATCAGATCCTTTCTTTTCTTTTCTCTCTCCGGGAACATCAAAGGAATGGGCGGGTGATCTGAATTTTGGCCAAAAATATGTTTCACCCCTTGCCTTTAATCTTAAACTGCCAAAGCAAGAATGTAAGGACCACAGGCAATAGTATTTCCTGCAGGTGTGCTGACCAGAGGTCCACCCAAGACTTGGGCTGTCCCTCCCCCTCCTCCGTGGCTCCCTGGGAGACCCCTGGTTTCCACATATTCCCGAACCCAGTCCTCCGGGCTCTTCGTAATTCTTCCAGCTGCCCTCCATGTGCACACCCATGCTCTCCCAGGAAACCCCCTTTTGCTTAAGTGAACCAGAACTGATTTCTGTATCTTGCCAAGAACAGCAACAAGGACTGGCTGAGATCAGTCATAAAAGAATAGGCGGTTATTGTTACCATGGCTGCCTTCAATCTCGGAAGCCTGCTGGGGGACATCTAGTAAGAACATGGAATCATAAACTCCAGGGGTCACTGGTGCCATTTACCGCCATGTTCCACTTAGTGCTAGTATCGTAAGCTCCCACAATTCCAAGTGACTCTATCAGACCATAGAAAATATAACAAGTGTCTTTCTCTTTTCCTCAGAGCCATTTTTGTCTCTGAAACCAGCAGAGATATCTTGCCAGCAAGCTTGTTCATTGGTGAGAACATTTTTGTGAGTTACGAGGGTTTCTAGGACCTACTCAAACACCACACACGCTCGAAAGGAATACAGAAGTACAAGATCAGGGTCAACTTTTGGCCAAAGAACATGGTAGCAAAATATGTGGTAAAAAAATGAAAATGAAAAAAAAATGAAGACGCTGTATACAGTACTGACATGTCTCGAGCACTTGTAGAATCATGACCCTTCAGAGTTAGAAGATCCACTCTTGATGACCCAGCCAAACTCTCAATTCACAGACCAAGAAACCAAGGTCTAAAGGAGTGGGAAGTAATGCGCCCATAGGGACAGGGGTGTGACAGACTCGGACCCCCGCCCGGCTGTATTCCAGTACAACACTCCACATCAACATCTCGCCTTACTGTTCCTTTCAAGTAGATATTCCGACTCTCTGGACTGTGCTTTCTGTATGGCCTGCCCAGATCCCGAGAAGATGTCATTTCCTGTCTGACAGGAAATCTCCGAGTCTTCCTGGAAGAAGTGACCCTGTCTGCAGTCAAAGCTCTCTATTTACTCCCGACACCAGGGATTCGCTCATGAGCCACTTGCAAGATAGCAAGATAGCTGACTGTGCGCATGCGTGTCCGTTACCCCCACTGCAATGCACGCGCGCTTGTGTGCATGTGTGTGTGTGTGTGTGTGTGTAACCCCTGATGGCAAGAATTATGTCTTCTTCATCTGCAATTTCATTTCTTTATAGATCCTAACATTTTATATGTGATATATGTTGGCTGAGTCACACTGATGTGTACCCTAGCAACACATCCCTTCCCACAAATGGTTGTGGGGACTCAGGGTTGAAGTCAGTTCCCTTTGGCATCCTACCAAGCACGTGGCTGGATACACTGTGCTCTAGCCTAAAGCAGCCATTAATGGCCAAGATGGCAGGTGTGCCGCTGGATAGTAGAAGAGAGCATCTGTGCCCAGTACTCCTCCAATCAAAGCACTGAGGCCGACAAGACTTCAGTGATTTGTAGGGTCTGCCCAGACATGGATATAAAATGGTAATTGTGGGATGCCTGAGTGGCTCGGTTGGTTAAGCATCTGCCTTCGGCTCAGGTCATGATCCCAGGGTGTGGGATCAAGTCCCACATCGGGCTCTCTGCTCAGTGCGGAGCCTGCTTCCCCTTTTCCCTGTGCTCCTCCTCTAGCTTGACTCTCTCTCTCTCTCTCACTCACTCTCTGTCTCTCAAAGAAATAAATAAAATCTTAAAAAAAAACCAAAATGGTAAATGTAAATGTATTCATTCAAGATGCTTTCAGATGCAAAAAGGAAAGCCCCATTAATTCTCTCACATAATGGGAGGTCAACAAGGAGGAAAGATTTCAAGTTTGGCTAATTCACTAGCCATAGCATGTCCCCTTGAGCTAAATTCTTTTTATCCCTCTCCTCTGTAATCTTTGGTGTTGACTTTTTCCTACGGCTGGTATCTCTCCCCTTCATTAGGTATCTCCTGCTAGCAATGAGACCACACGCTTCCTTATTCATGTCTGGCATGGGAAAGAAAATCCCTCTCCCAACTATGCAATAAAAATCCTTTCCTGTGGTCTGAATCTAGGTCACATGACCAACTAACTAGCCCCATTGTGGTCACTACAGGAGGGCTGGATCCTGCCCAGCTTACAAACTCAAGACTCACTCTGAAACTGGGGAAGCATTTAGTTTCCCCTCGGTGTCCCGGGCTGCTTGGGGAAGGGGTGGTAACGAAATAAATGCCAGTTCTGTTTAGAAAGAAGGCGGGATGGAGGCTTGGTAGATAATCATCTGCATTCATGATCTCAGAAGGACAATTCTTCAGACTCTCCAAGAGCACACATACTTTCGAGTTAAGAGGAATTTTATTGAATTTTGAGTTAAGAGAAGGAAAATATGTTTCTTTTTTATAAATAAGCGTGTGTTATAAAGCATATATATTTCAGTGTTATCTTTCCATTGGATCAAATGAGTTCTATCCCGATGACTTGAGTATTGACAGATCAGGGACAGACTCTTGTTCGTGCTTGGTAATGAACTTTGGGAACCCATAGCCATCAATAAACACCAAGATAGAACAATTCCTTTTTCAGGAAACTTACTTTAATTTTCCCTTCCAATTCTTCCAAGTTCCTATCTATGCAGCACATAGAGAGAGCTCCTCCTTCCCACCTACTTGTATGCAAGATGGTGGGGATTCTTTGGAACTGTGCTATGCCGACCATGGTGAGTGTGGAAAGAGGGCGAGCCATTATGAGGCTGGGAAGCATGCATTTTCCTTCAGATTAAAAAAAAAAAAAAAACAACTTGATCCTGAAAGGCAAATTGCCTCCAGGTACATCCTCAACACTCAGCGTGTGAAGGCCAAATCTAGGTGAGTCGTGATTCAGGATATTTGGAATTGATTCTGTGTCCACAAACATGGTTCTGCTCTTTAGTCACTGCCTGCTTGGCCGGCACAGTAGTGAGGGCTGCGTTTCCTTGGTATGCAAAGTAATCCAGGGGTACATTTCCTGGGGGGAAGAAATCATTCTCGAAGCATGTGAAATATAATCAAACAAACAGCCAAAATGGGAGGCAGTGGCTGCTCTCAACTGTTACTGTTTATTCCATGACTAATAAACACAGAAAGGAAGTGGGGAACCTTGACGGGTCTCAATGGGGCTCCAGAGGGGGGCAGCTCCGAGCTACGACGCTTTCCTGTACTCGAAGCTTCTCGTGTACAAGAAGAGCTCCTTAGGGGCTGAGGCGGCAGGATTACCATACCCTATGGTGACCCCCTCCGGAAACTTTCTCTGCAACAGGAACGACAAGCACACATAATATGACAAGAGGCTGGGAAGAATTCTTTGGAGTTTGGAAATTGTTCTGAAGCCCTTCGGCCCAGACAGGGATCCTCGTGGGTTCTCAGTCGTGGGATATTATTCTTTCCCGAGTGGAGTTCTGACATTCCCATCTACACTGGCTTCCTCAGTGCGGTCGTAGCCTCAGTTCACAGGAGCCGTGTCACAAGGACCTCTGCTGCCCGCGGGCTCTCCCTTCTCTCACCGGTCTCCTGGATTTCGTGCCCCGGCTCCCTTGGCTCTCTGCCTCTCCTCCCAAGAGTTCCTTCTTGCTGGCCTCTGAGACTTCCTTTTCCTTGGCCTATACCTGGTTCCACAGGATTTTCTTCTCTGTCTTTGGTTTCTCCGTGCTTCCACACCCCTCCTGATGGATCATCTTGCCCATACTCATGCCGTCAGCAACCACACCGAAGCTTCTAGCTCCAGCACTTGCGTGGGGCACGGATCCTCATGGGAAGCTCTCCAGCGCGTGATTCTCCTTCCGGTCCCGCAGACGCGTCACATTGAACAAGGCCAAATCTCATCTCACTATTTGCCCTCCGTGTGCTCTTCCCTACCTAGAGCCCGAAACTATTCATCACAATCACTTAAGGACTTTAGAAACTTCCATGTCCTCCACCCTCTCCTCCAATCCCACATCCAAGGCCTGAAGATGAGGTATCTTTCCATTCGCCATATCTTCTCCTCCATGTTTCACTGTCTGTATCCAGGTCTGAATTTGGCAATAATTTTCTCACCTTCATCCCTTCTAAAGTGAAATTCCCCTAAAAATGCAATTCATTCTCTGCATTTTCCACATTGGCCAGAGTGACCTTTCAAAAATCCTTTCTAAGAATTTCCTTAAAATCCTTAAATCCTTTTATAATTCTTCGTAGTTTTCATAGTTAAGTTCAAACTTCTAATGAGCATGAAAGGTCTTTCCTGATCTGTTTAGGGAATACAAATCCTATCTCTCCACTGCTTTCCCCTCTGACCACCAAAGACTCTTTACCTTTCCTGGAAACAATTAAATAGTTGCGATTTGCAAATATGCTTCCATTTATTCATACACCCAAGTGCCTATGAATAGAATAAAAGTTTCCTTAATGTTTAACTCAGTGAACCTTCGAAAGTCAGCTCAAGTGTCACCTTCTCTAAGAAGCTGTTTTGTTTTGTTTTCTCCTTTATTGTGATTTATATTCTTCTCCTCTGAGTTATCTTGGTTTACTTTCCACTTTCCTTTTATTATCTAATAATAATTCTTATTAACTCATGAACTCATGAAGGGCAAACATTGTTGTTATTCATCTTTTTGTCAACAGCTCTTGGTACTCAATAAATGTTTGCCTAATGAATGAATGAATGAAAAAAAGGAACCCAGGTGCTCTGAGGAAGACAAAAGACATCTCTGACTTATGCTCTGCCCTAAATAATCTTACATTTTTCATACCAGAGTTAAGAAATTAAAGACAATTACAAAATGGAAGTGCGTCAAAGTAAATATGGAAAGTGAATATAGCCACCAGCATAGCAAAATCGCATTATAAAATCCAATGTATTTTTCTTTTTCTAATTTTTTTTTAAAATGTGTTAGCCTTTCTAACATTAAAGTCTTTGAAGAAGGCTGAAGCTTTTTGCTTCAGGGAGTGTAGGACACAAAAGCAGCATCAAGAACAAAAAGTCCCAATTCTTGGCCTTGAGTTTCAAAATAGGTCCTTGAAATGCATGGCAGAGTCAACAGTTTTGAAAGCCAGAGAGCTCTGATTCACGAGAGCTGGGCCTTTTGAGAGGAAAAACATATTCGTAAGTTGCAGTAGAGTCAGGAAGACTTAAAACCTGGACATTATATCAAGAATCTCAGCACAGGGAAAGCTACAGAACTTGATGCAAAAGGACAGAGAGGGGAAAACATCACCTTTCTTGGGACAAAATGTGGGGCTCAGAGAGAGAAAGGCAGAAGGAAGAAGAGGATGACATCGGGTGCCAGATACCACTCTCCGTTCCCCACCCGGGGGAATCAGATGACAAAAATAATAATATTAACAATAAGATTAAGTTAGAGAGGTAGGTTCTACAAAAGAATCTCAGGGTAAAGCCTAAAAACCTGTGCATTTCAGAAAATTCCCACCCTAATACGTCTTTGTAGATGGATCTGAGGTCAGGCTAACAAAAACCTGCAAAATTCAGCAGAAGGGCGGAAGAGCAGCTCAGAGATTTCAGAGGCTTTTCCTGGTAAGTCCACAAGTATTGAGGGGGGTGTCAGACTGGAAGTCCTGGGAGGACCATGACCATCAGAGGAAGCCAACACACAGCCATGCACGCCAAAGAAAACTGACAGAGGTCAGTGAGGGAAGAAGAGGCACATGGACCAATTCCTTGCTTGGAACTCAAGACCATCCATCACCCAGGAGAAAGAGAAGAAAAGGAGGGGAGGGAATCTTGAATGAATAACAATGTTCACTGTTAACGGGCAGTTAAGTATCCTTCAAGGCATCCTTTCTTCCTCCGTTCTTTCTGTACATCTCCTAGTTTGATCTGTTTTCGTGTTGTTTCCAGAAGATTCTCTTGGATATCACCACCCCAGGCTGTTTACACATCTGTCTCTGCTACCAGTTTGTTTCTTTAAAGGCGGGGGACTCTTGTCTCTGTATTCCCCCATTACTCCTACAGTATTTTGTCAATAAATATTTGTGGAATTAAAAAAAAAAGAACATATTGAATACGGGTGGTGGTCTGGAATGATGATGTAGATTTCACAGTTACTGGAATACAGACAAGAGGAGAAGCTATGGAAGTGGATGAGATTGCTGATGGATTATGCACAGAGTGAGAAGAGAAGATGTCTTATCACAGAACCCGGAAAAATGCCAACTCTTTGGCGGTGAACTGAGAAAGAAGAACCCAGGAAAGAATGGCTGGCGAAGGAAGAGAAAATCAAGGAAGGATAATATCCTGGAAGCCTGAGGCACAGAGAAATTCAAGGAAGGCATATTCAACAGAACCAAATAACAATTATAAATCGATTAAGACCGAAAAATGACTATGGGATTTGATAACTGGGAAGCCATTGGTGACTTTTCTAGGGACATTTTGGGGGTATGGTAGGAGGAAATACATTCCAAGTCAGTTTTGTAGATCCAGCTTTTCCTATATGTGGTTGCTCCATGGACATCGGAGAAGGAAGTATGAAGAAGCCTCACCTTCAGCTTCCTCTCCTCTGGTCCGCCTTTAGCGGAACCTTTGCTCTTTAGAGGCTATTGGGGTTCCATTAATAACGCTTTCGTACCTACATGGCTTCCTGTATCTATTTTCAATGGTTAGAATTTAGAGAGGTCAGATACAATTACAACCTTCAAATCTCCCACAAGGTCAACTCTTAGTGGAAGCTATAAAGCCTAACCAAGAATTGTTCGGAGCTCAAATAAACAGGGGCGGTTGAGTCCTCAAGGGAAACATATTAAAGTCAATTACAGCTCAATATGAGTAGGTTTATCAGATTTCTTTCCCCTGTGACCGAAAAAGGAAAAGGTAGAACTTGTTTTCAAGTGCGGGGACGAATGTGGGGGTGCCCCTGGGGTTGACGGAGAGCACCCGAGCCAGGAGTGCACACAACCTGTGTCTATTTCCCTGAGCCTCAGTTGATCAAGTCCGGACATGTTTCCTACAGCGGAACCATCTGATCTAGGTAAATACTCTTTTTAATTCAATTTACCTGATACTTAGGAAGTACTGTTATCTGTCAGGCACTATTTTGGGACTTGAGAAAAAAGACTGAAAAAACAAAAACGTAAAAACAAAAAAACACAGCTCCCACAAGAGTCCACAAAGAGTTCACAGACTAGTAGCTAGAGAAACACACAAAAATTCAAAGGCATCGTAAGAGTGGGGCTCGAGGCGACAGGGCGCCATGGAGACAGAGGCGACCATGTTGACACCGGAAGTGCCACAGGTGTGGAAGTCGGTGCTGGTGGGTTGATACCAAAGTGGACGGGGGAAACCGCATTGGTTTCTAGAAGTAAAAGTTCTATAGAAACAAAAGCTCTACACCTTCTAGGGCAACACATTCAAGTCTTAAAACCTACGCAGGGAAGGAACTACTCCTGTCATTATTCCCACCTTGAAGGCCTTAGAATTCACTAATCTGTCTCCTTTCTCTCTTTTCACTGAGGAAAACACTAGGATCCGACTGTTAATGTGGTATTTACATTTCAGTTCGAAATATCTCCCAATGACTCGGTTATTTTCCAGAAACCAAAACAAAAAACCTCCCCAAATCACTTTATCCCAATGCACACACATTCATCATTTAGTCTTTTTTGTTTTAAAGTGAATACTAATCTACCTCCATTAAAAAGACTCCCAAGGGGCCTTAGACCCAGTGAACATGAAACAGTTTTAACTGAAGGGCTTTACAGGATAGAAGAAGCTGGACAAGAAGTCAGCAAGAACATTCTTTGATGAAACTAGTCCTAATCAGAATTCTTAAAATTTGGAAAGGGAATCATGTTTTCTTTACTGCCAGGGGACTCTCTTATTTCCCGTTTCGACTAAGTGAATTAGGAATGGTTATTTCCATGGTAATTTGTCCCCATGCCGGGCCCTAAATCTCAAGTTACTCCAAACTGTATTTCTAAGAGGGCTGGATAAGCCCCCAGAGCTTTAGGAGAATTAAAGTTCTTATGGTTTTCCTGAAGTATATTTCCAGCTCACTTTTTTTTTTTGTCCTTTATTTATTTATTTTTTAATTTTTATTACCATATAATGTATTATTTGCCCCAGGGTACATGTCTGTGAATCGTTGGGCTTACACATTTCACAGCACTTAACAGCACATACCCTCCCCAATGTACACAACCCAGCCACCCTATCCCTACCCACCCACATCCCCCCCCCCCCACCAGCCACCCAGCCACCCTTAGTTCATTTCTTGAGTCTAGGAGTCTCTTATGGTTTGTCTCCCTCCCCATCCCTTCCTGTTTCATTTCTCTCCCCCACCCCCCCAAACTCCCGCCTTGCCTCTCAAATTCTTCATATCAGAGAGATCATGTGATACTTGTCTTTCTCTGACTGACTTATTTC
>CM053617.1:4565511-4592734 GCA_028646535.1 Procyon lotor | reverse complement strand
TGAGGAAGAAGAGTCTTTTCTGCTATAGTATCAGTATTATTGTTTCATGCTCTTAAAAATTCCCTAATTTCTATGAAACCTTGAACTTGCCCATGAAGGTTTTAGTTAACAAGACACTTTTCAGGAATGTACTTATCACCATCCCCAGTTGGTGAGAGATGACGATGACAAATTTTGAAAACACTCACATAGATTCTCATGAATCATGTTTTAATTGAGAGCTGAGAAGGACGTGTGCAGGAGTAAGGATATGGGTTTATCTCTACCTATGTGTTCATTTGGTACTTTCATTAACCGAAAATAAATTTTGCCTTTTTTTTTTAAATTTACTTATTTGACACAGAGAGAGAGACAGTGAGAGAGGGAATAAGCAGGGAGAGTGGGAGAGGAAGAAGCAGGGAGCCCAATGCGGGGCTTGATCCTAGGACCCTGGGATCTGAGCCAAAGGCAGACGCTTAATAACTGACCCACCCAGGCACCCTACCTCTTTTTTTTTTTTTTTTTAAGAAGATTTTAAAATCTCATTCTCTAGGAAGCAAATTCAAGAGTAAGAAATTCCATCCCTGTTCTACATGGTACAATTTACTGTTAATTTCATTGACGGTTGACATACTGAGTGGTGTGTTAAGCTAGGAACACAACTCTGTCACTGAAAGTAACAAGCCAACATTAAGAAAGATAAGACATGGAGTGCCTGGGTGGCTCAGTCGTTGAGCGTCTGCCTTGGGCTTAGGTCATGATCCCAGCGTCCTGGGATCGAGCCCCGCATCGGGCTCCTTGCTCGGCAGGAAGCCTGCTTCTCCCGCTACCGTTCCCTTTCTCTCTGTCAAATAAATAAAAAATCTTTTAAAAAAAAAAAAAAAGAAAGATAAGACATGCATTCTCCCCTTGATGAAGACAACTGCTCCGTATTATAGAAATAGTTAAGGAAGATCTAGATATATTTTTAGGAGGATATAATTTCAAGGAATCGCATTCTCTCAGGATTGAAAGGAATATTACACAGTATTAAGTCTTAGTAGATGCCTCTGCATCTTGCTCTTATCCTGATAAAAATTGTTTTCAAATATTATAACAATATATCCTATTTGAGTTTTATTTGACATTAACATATGGTAAATTTCTGTGTGTACATATGTACATGTATGTACAGTTCTCTGAATTCTGATACAATAGGTTCATACGACCATCACCACAATCAAGATATGTAACAATTTCATTCTCCTAAAAAACTACCTTATGTGACTCCTTCGTAATTACCTCCTCAACCCCTGGCAACCACGGATCTATTCTCCATCACTGTAGATTTGTCTTATGAGAATGACATAGCAATTAAATCGCATAGTATGTAGCCTGTTAAGACTGGCTTCTTTTACTTGGCATGCCTTCGAGACTCATCCAAGATGTTGCATGTGTCAATAATTCATTCATTTTTATTGCTGAGTAGTAGTCCATTGTGCTACAGTTTGTTCATTCCAATCACTGAAGGACATTAAGATTGTTGCCAGTTTTTGGTAACTATGATGAGAGCTGCTATAAACATCTGTGTGTAGGTTTTTGTGTGAACAGAGGTTTTTATTTCCTTAGAATAAATACTGAGGAGTGGAATTGCTAGGTCATGGCCGGACCATTTTGCATTGCCACGAGGATGTATAAGCATTCCATTTGTTCTGCCTCCTCACCAGAATTTGATAACGTGTCTTTTTTAAGTATTCTCATAGGTATCTAATTGTGGTTTTAGTTGGCATTTCCCTTAATGACTGATGATATTAACATTTTTTTCATGAGCTTATTTGCCATGCATTTATCTACTTTGGCAAAACACCTGTTCAAGTCTTTGATTCATTTTATGAGATTAGGTTGTTTTCTCACTGTTGGGCTTTGAGGATTCTTTTTATTCTAGATACAAGGCCTTTGTTAGTATGTGTTTTGCAAATGTTTTCTTCTAGTCTGTAACCTCTTATGCTCTTACTCTAGTGTAAAGTTTTTCGTAAAGCTTTAAATTTTGATCAAGTCCAGTTTATCCCTTTTTTTCATTTATGGATGAATAAATGTGTGAGCAGTCTTTGCCATACCGCAGGTCATGAAGACTCTAAAGATTTCTTCTATAAGTTTTATATTTTATGTTTCGATCTAGGATACATTTTGAGTTCATTTTTGTATACAGTGTGAGATTTAGGTTGAGGTTCATTTTTAATTATACGAACGTCTGACACTTTTGTAGAAAAGACTGTCCTTTGGACCTTTGTCAAAAATCAACTGGCCATATTTGTGAGTACATCTTTCTGGGTTCTTTATTCCGTTCCATTGAGTTGTTGTCTGATCTATGTGACTATCCCTTCACCATGACCACACTGTCCTGTTAATCTAACTTTATAGCATAAATTAAAAATCAGGTAGTGTGATTCCTCCAACTTTTTTCTTCTTTTTCAAACTTATTTTGTCTTTTTCTAGTCCTTTGAATTTTTATGTTAATTTTAGGATCAGCTTGCTTGTATCCACAAAAATTCTGCTGAGATATTTAATAGAATTGAGTTAAATCTGTGCATCAGCTTGGGGAGTTAAGTTTTCTTGTCCCTGAATAGGTCTTCCCATTTGTTTAGGTCTTATTTATTTATTTATTTATTTATTTATTTATTTATTTTAGTGTTTTGTAGTTTTTAACATGGAGATCCTGCTTATGTCTTGTTAAGTCTATTTTTAAGTATTTAAATAATTTTGAAACTATTCTAATGATTAAAAAATCAATTTCAGTTGTTCATTGCTGGTATACAGATAAGATTATTTTTGTGTTTTTACCTTATATCCTGTGACCTTCCTTAATTCAGTTCTGGGGGAGTTTTTTTGGTTACTTTTGGTTTCAGTAATGTCATCTGCAAGTAGGGACATTTTGTTTCTCCCTTTCAGTGTGCATACCTTTTATCTCTTATTCTTGCCTTATCATACGGGCTTTGAGTTTTAGTATAATGTTAAATAGCAATGGTGAGAAAGAACATCTTTGCCTTGTTCCTGATCTGAACGGGAAAGTAGTCAGTCTTACATCATTAAGTATGTTATTAGATGTTAGCTTTTTGTATGTGACCTCTATGAGGATGAGGAAGTTCCCTTCTTTCTTAGTCAACAATTTTTTAAAAATCTTGAATGGATGTTGAATTTTTTCAAGTGCTGTTTCTGCATCAATCAATATGGTTATGTAGCTTCTCTTCTTTAGTCTTGAGTATAATAGATTACATTGGTTGATTTTTTAAAAAATATTGAAGCAACTTTGCCTTTTCAGGATAAGCCCTGCTTGGTTGAAGCATATATTAAAAAAAATACTTCAGTATTCAATTTGATAAGATTTTGTTTGATTTTTAGGTCAATGTTTATGAGAGATACTAACCTACAGTTTTTGTTGGTGTTTTGTTTCGTTTTGTTTTAATTGCCTTTGTCTGGTTTTGGTATCAGGGCAATGCTGGTTTTATAAAAATAGGTTGGGAAGTGTTCTGTCCTCTTCTATTTTTGGAATAGTTTGTATAGAATTTGTATCCTTTCATCTTTATATGTCTAGTAGAATTCTACAGTATAACCATCCTAGGCCTGGGAAATAATTTTGAAAGGTTTTTTTTAAAATGTCCTTATAGTACTAGGATTCTTTAGGTTGTCTATTTTCTTTTTGATGAGTTTTGGTAGTTTGCTCTCAACAATTATTCATTCTACCTAAGTTGTCATATTTATGTGTTTAGAGATACTTACTGTATTCCCTTAGTACCCTTGTAATATCTACAGGGTCTGTAGTGATATCCTCTTTTTGATTCCTGATATTGATAATTTGTATCTTTTTGGTTAAGATTTATGAATTTCATTTATCTCAAAGGGTCAGTCTTTTGTGTTTTTTTTGTTTTTTTTTTTTTAAGATTTTATTCTTTTGGGAGAGAGCACAAACTGGGGAGGGGCAGAGGAAGTAGCAGACTTCCCACAGACCAGGGAGCCCAACGTGAGGCTCAATCTCACAACCCAGGGATCATGACCTGAGCTAAGGGCAGACACTTAACCCACTGAGCCACACAGGTGTCCCACAAAGGATCAGTTTTTTATTTCATTATTTTTCTCTATTAATTTTTTGTTTTCAATTTCATTTGTTTTTGCTCATAGCTTTTTTTATTTCTTTTCTTCTGCTCGATTTAGGTCTATTTTAGTTCTGTTTTAAGATTTCGTTTATTTATTTTAGGGAGAGTCTTGGTGCGAGCAGGGGAAGAGCAGAGGGAAAGGCAGAGGGAAATGATCTCCAGCAGATTCCCTGCTGAGTGCAGAGCAAGATGGGGGGCTCCATCCCAGGACCCTGAGATCATGACTCGAGCCGAAGGCAGAGGCTTTAACCCACTGAGCCACCCAGGTGCACCTTATTTTTCTTTTTTTTAAAGATCAGTGATATGAGACCCCCTTTTTTTTTTTTTTAAGTCTCAGCATTTAATGCTATAAATTTCCCTTTTGCACTGTTTTAGCTGAATACTATAAATTTTGACTGGAGTGTTTTCATTTTTATTCAGTTCAAAATACTTTTACATTTCCCTTTTGACTTCCTCTTTGACCATGGATTATTTAGAAGGGTGTTGTTTGCACGTTAGGAGATTTTTCTTTTCTTTTTTCTTTTTTTTGTTATTTAATCCTAATTTAAATCCATGATGATTGGAGAGGGTAATTTGTATGATTACAATTCCTTCACATATTTTTTAGGCTGGTATTATGATCCAGGATATTGTCTGTCTTGCTGAATGTTCCTCATACATTTAAAATAATGTGTGTTCAGCTATTGTTGGGTGAAGTAATCTGTAAATATCTGTTCGATCCAGTTAGGTTACTGGTATTGTTCAATTCTTCTATATCCTTGCCAATTTTGTTTACTAGTTCTATCCATTGCTGAGAGAGGAGTGTTGAAGTTTCCAAATATAAATGTGGATTTGTCTGTTTCTCCTTTTAGTTCTATCAGTTTTTAATTCATGTATTTTGTAATGCTTTGAATCTCTTTTCTTTTTTTTTTTGGCTCTGTGGTCTACTTTGATATTAAGACAGCTACTCTACTTTGTTTTGATTGGTGTTTATATGGCATATATTCTTCCATCCTTTTATTTTTGACCTCTATCAATATATTTGAATTCAGATTTTTGTAGGCCACACATAGCTGCATCATGTCCTTTTTACCCATTCTGCCAATTTGTGGGTTTTAATTGGCATATTTAAGACCATTTCCATTTAATGTAATTATTGATGCATTTGGAGATTTGATAGATTTACTTGTTTTCTGTTGGTTTCCTTTTTAAAAATTTTCCCCTCGTTTCCCTGTTTTCTCTTTCCTGTCTTCTTTTGGGACATTTGAATGTTCTTTTAGTATTCTGTTTTACTTATTGTGTTTTCACTATTTATCTTTGTAAAAAATGTTTTCATAGCTCTTAAAATATAAATATAAATATTTGATTTTCCATAATTCACGTAGAACCAATCTATGTTACCATTTCAGGTGGAATGTGGAGCTCTTGCCATCATTTCATGTAGATCCCTTTACTCTCTGTGTTGCAATTGTCTTATGTAGTGCATTTATATACAATGAAAATTTCATCAGACATGTTGCCATTTTTGCTTTCAAACATGAAACATACTTTAAGGAACTCAAGAGAAGAATAGTCTATTATATACACCTGGATTTCTTTGGGTTTATCACATTTAGGGTTCACTGAGCCTCTTAAATCTGTAAGTTTATATTTTTCACCAAATTTGGGAAATTTTTTTTTAAAGATTTTTATTTATTTTTAAAGATTTTATTTATTTTATTTTTATTTATGTATTTATTTGACAGAGAGAGGGAGATCACAAGTAGGCAGAGAGGCAGGCAGGGAGAGAGGGTGAAGCAGGTTCCCCGCTGAGCAGAGAGCCCGATGCGGGGCTCGATCCCAGGACCCTGAGATCGTGACCTGAGCCGGAGGCAGAGGCTTAACCCACTGAGCCACCCAGGGGCCCCCCCAAATTTGGGAAATTTTTAATCATTTTTTCCAATATGTTTTAGTGTACTGTGTTCTTTCTATTCCTCTTCTGGATCTCCAGTAACATGAATATTATATCTTTTGGTTTTGTCCCATTGGTCTTGGAGGCACCATGCATTTTCTTTCCATTATTTTTTTCTCTTCATTGTTCAGATTGAATAATTTCTGTTGAGTTATCTTCAAATTCACTGACTCTTTCCCACGTCATCTCTGTTCTGGGATTGAGTCCATCCCATGAGTTCTTTATTTTGGTTATTGTATTTTTCAGTTATAAAATTTCAATTTTGTTGTTTTTTTCTTCCGTTTCTCTGTATTTAAGAATATTTCCCCTTACGCCTTCATACACTCTTATACTAACTGCTTTACAGCCTTGGCTGGTTAATTCCAGCATCTCTATCTTGTGTTCCTTGGCCTGTGTTACTGTCTTTTCACATGTGAGTTGAGATTTTCCTGGTTCTGTATGCGCTGAATAATTTTTAATTGTATCCCAGACATTTAGAATATTACAAGACTCTGGGTTTTGCTTAAGTCCTATGCAGTGTTTATTTTTGTTCTAGTGGGCAATAAAGGTGCTTGCATTCAAGCTACAAATTCTAACCAGTATTCTGTGAGTTGTGGTTTCAATGTCCATTCTGTTTTCAAAGCCTTTGCAGCACTCTTTGGGTCTATCTTCTATGTGTGCCGCTACTCAGTGATCAGACGTGTGTGGTGGCTCATCTTTGGTTTGGTCTCAAAGGCTTTGGTATACTGTTTAGGCTCAGCTTTGGCCTTGGGTAGCTTGTGGGGGAGCCCAGGAGTTTATAATCAACTTTATGTTACTTTCCTGAGTTTCTCCTCCATGATCTCTGGTCCTTCCTGGCTCCCTGGACTTCCTCTTTTATTCCCATCGCCAGAAAGCTTGTGCTTTAGTTATCCTGTTCCGCTGCATGTTTCCTGAGACTCTGCCATGCCCGGGGCCAAGCAATAGAAGGACAGGGAGAAAACTACTGTGATTTGCCCACCCTCTGGGACCACAGCTACTCCAGAGAGGAAGGTTTCCCTCCCTCAGAGATTTTGGTGCCCCTGGGCCCCCACTGCCATTGGAGTCATTGCTGCTGCCGGGGGCAGCAGGGCTTCCTGGGGCCTCGGGTACTGGAGAGCAGAGAAAAGAACAAAAATGGCTGATTTCCCTGACACTCTCTGAGCATCAGGAAATGCTCTTCCTGATCCTTGAGCCAGAACAGAACGAGAGGGCTTCCCTCAGGAGCTCCTCCTGCCCTGGCACCCATTCTGAGTTTCAGGTGCCTTACATAGAGACTAGGAGGTTCTGGTAGGGGAAAAAACAGAACAGAAATCTCACTGCTGGGGGCGCCTGGGTGGCTCAGGTGGCGAAATGTCTGCCTTGGGCTCAGGTCATGATCCCAGGATCCTGAGATCGGGGCCCACGTTGGGCTCCCTCCTCTTGGGAGGCTGCTTCTCCCTCTCCCTGTGCCCTTCCTCCTGCTCCTGTGTGCTCTTTCTCTCTCTCGCTCTCGCTCTTGCGCGGGCTCTCTCTCTCTCTCTCAAATAAATAAATAAATAAATAAAATCTTTAAAAAAAAATCTCACTGCTAATTCAGTGGTGCTTTGAATTCCAGTCTTCTTTCTTGGTTCACCTGCTACTATTTATAGGCTTTTCAAGTAGCTGCTCCATGAGTTCCATCCAGGTCTGATAGGCACTGGATGAGTACCTATGAGATCACCTATGAGATCAGTGAGAAAGGCAGGGTAGAGTGTGCTCACTCCATTTGACCTAGAACTGGAATAATATATTTTGCTTGCTATTATGGACTGAATGTTAATGTCCCTCCAAAATTCCTATGCGAAGCCCTAACCCTCAGTATGATGGTAATTAGAGATAGGGCCTTTGGGAAGTAATTAGGGTTAGATCAAGTCATGGAGATGGCGCCCTTATGATGGGATTAGGGCCTTTATAAAAAAGGGACACCAGAGGGCGCTTGCTCTCGTGCTTTCGCTCTTCCTCCCTGCTCCCTGTGATGTGAGGTCCCAGTGGGAAGGTGGCCATCAGCAAACCGGGACCTGAATTGGCCACCACCTTGATACTGGATTTCACAGCCACCAGAACTGTAAGAAACTAAATTTCTGGGGCGCCTGGGTGGCTCAGTCATTAAGCGTCTGCCTTCTGCTCAGGTCATGATCCCAGGGTCCTGGGATGGAGCCCTGCCTGGGGCTCTCTGCTCAGCGGGAAGCCTGCTTCTCCCAATACCATTCCCTCTGCTTGTGTTCCCTCTCTCGCTGTGTGTCTCTCTGTCAAATAAGTAAATAAAATCTTAAAAAAAAAAAAAAAAAGAAGCTAAACTTTTGTTGTGTAAGCCTCTCAGTCTAAGGTACTTCACTGTGGCCATCCAGCCTCACGTAAGACAGTTGCCAAAATATTCATGAAAAGCATTCATGACACTACCTGTTGTGCCACTCTTCCCAACTCAACCACAGCTTTTCCACATAGTTCTACATAGTGCCACCGAGCATATTTTCTGCAAGGTTTAGGAACAATTTTTATTTCACTGAATTTCCAGACAGAAAAAGAAACAATCCCCCCAAACTAGACTGGACGCTTTAATGCTTTTCATTGGTCTAGTTATAATGTCTCAACTATATATTTTTCGATATGGCAGGGTTTTGAACTGATTTACTGCTTGAGTGTTTGGGTCCTGGTCCCCTTGACTAAATTTGCTCTGTGTTTTCACTGTCAATAATCTCCAGGCTACATGGCCCAGGTCCTGTTTGGACCGATTCTTTTTATTTACTTATTTTGGTCTTGGAGAAGCTTATTTCAAAGCGCATATGGTGAGAGGCCCACATACAGCGTGGGGAAATACAAGTATGAGAGTAGTGCTGAATAAACGTAATTGAGTAGAAGATAGAGGAGCTCCGGAACCCTGCTTAGTTCACTTGATAAGGGCTTGTCGTTGGCAGACAGTAGTTTTACACAAATTCATAGATGAAAATAAACAGAACGCTAGTCATTCTTGACCATCAACAGTGAAGGACAAGTCCTCATAATTGGAGTGGCACGAGGCTGGAACTAGGCTATTGTCTCAAGTGAGCCGAAGACTCTAGAATAGATCAGTGAGCATTGGTCCCTAAGGCAGTTTCAGGCCATGCTCTATTGCTCTCCACCAGATGGACTTTCTTTTCCTTTGTTTCTCCCACTCATCTTTTCCATCTCAACTGCTCCCTTTTCTTTCTCCCCTTTGCACAATATCTTACCTCTCCGAACTTGTGTTAATCCGTAGAGCTGCTGGTGCTCAAGTGTACTGCCTCTCCTTCCTCTGCCTTTCATGTCTCCCTTGCATGCTGACTCCACCCCATTCCTAGTCCACCATATTGTCCTGCTCCCTAGGACCAAACTTCAGCTCTGCCCATGTTGGCAAGAAGGCATGGCTTTCCCTCTGCAGGGGTTCCCTTGAAAATAAAGGCTCATTATTTATTCTAGAATAAAAATGCTGTAGTCTTCCCCCCCCATTCACTAGAGTTTTATTAAGCCATTACAGTGTTCCAGAGTTAATGTGTATAATTTGTGAAACTTAACCTTACTTGTGATTTGACCACCTCCATCTTAGAGGGAATCAAAATAGCAGCGTTAGAAACAAATAATTTCACCAGAACCTGCTTGAAAGAGAGGAGTTAGCCTCTTGAATGAAATTAGGAGTCCACATTCTGGGCATTTGGGTTATTTATGCTGCAGGGAAAGGTAAGGTATATTACTGTGTTTGGTTTGTATTTAAAACAGTCTCATAGGTTCCCCCCTCAAGCCCCCCTTTCAGGACACAGAATATTAACTGAGATGGACATTTCCTCTGTTGATGTTCCCTTTGGGGAAAAAGTAGATAGCAATAGTGAGGAAGTTCTTTCCAGATAATACCCTACAGGAAAAGTATTGAAAGAAAAGGTTTATATAACATGACATCATAATGTCGTATAATCTATGAATATTATTATCTAAGGACTATATTCTATCCGGCCGATAAGTTGTATTTGTATGTTTTAAGTGTATATTTGAAAAAGTACATAGTCTTTCAGTTATTGAGTTTATAAATCCTTAACCGAGTATCTGGTAAAAAACTGTGCTAGGCATTGTGAGAAGGACAAAGGTTTACGCAAGGGTTCCTCGCCCCTCCCCCCACCTTCAAGAAACTTCAATGCAAAGCAGGAGTAGCTTCACTGAAGTGAAGACTGATAAAGGGTTAGGAGTTGTCAGGGCTGAAGCTTGATAGGCTAGGGGCCGTTTTGAATCTGTTACTGTACCTTCCAACCGCTGTGAATCAGGCGGATTCCTGGGAAGCCCCTGCTGGTTTGCTCTTTGCTCAGTTCAGCTGAGATTCGCATCCTCCTAGTTTGTAGGAGACACTACCCAGGAAACTATCCAGACCACGGGGGAGGTGGCATCTTCTGAACCGGGCCCCCCCTGCAGAGAACTTTGAATGAGTGGAAGAAGGAGTTCGTGTGCATTCTTCTTGCTCATGTCACAATGTTGGGCATGTGACTTAAGCATGTTGCAGGTCAAGGTCAATGTGATTGGACCGCTGGACCACCAGGCCCTGACTCTAGAGTGACTCAGTGGCCGATGCTGCTTATTTAAACTCTCACCTGCCCTGCGGGTATGACGTTAAGAGGTATCAGTGGAAGACATAAAATTATTTTACAAGTACTGTTTATTGGGACATCTCGAAGGACTGGGGGTGAAGGGAGTCCTTGTTTCCTTCCCATCTCCCATCTGGCACTTGTTGACCGTTACTCGTCACTCATTCAGCTTTCCCTGCAAGCTTACCCAACAGCAGACAGAGAGCGAGGTGTAATAGGGGGGAGCGAGTGCGAAGGAACAGGAGCTGTGTCTCCCTCAGTGAGACGCTCCTACAGTGTTTACCACGTGCCAGGCTTGTCCTGAGTGCAGCGTATCTCCTCACTTACCCATTAGAACAGCCTCATGCGTTAGGACCATCACCATCCCCATACTGGACGGCACCGGCATGCGGAGAGATGACCCAGCTTGCCAAGGATCTCACCACCGGTGAGCGGCCGAGCAAAGTTTGAAAGCAGACCCTCTGGCTCCAGAAACCGTGCTTTTAACCTCCGCGGCGGGTAGCTTCTCAGGGAGTTTGTGGTCTGAGTACACGTGGCCAAGTACGGCCCTTTTCAGGGTACGGCGGCGAGGAACGGCGTAGAGGGAAGTGACTCAGGTTGAGTGTGTTTGTCGTGCACTGACACCGAGAGTGTCTGACTCGAGAGACACTCCGTGCTGTGCCCCAAGGAGAAGACTGGAAGGACGGAAAAGTATTAAGCACAGCGAAAAGTTGGCAAGATTTGCCAGCAACGGCAATGCAGTTTAATTTTGTGTCCAGGGCTGCCAAGGCCTGCAACCCTGCCTCTTCCTTTCACACACACACCATGAAGGTCAATGATACGGTCAGTCCAGTGACCTCGTTTTCTCCCTTTCCTCCGCTTTGCTAGCGGCACCTGTGTCAAAGCTGCGTCTCCGCGGACGTTCGCCCCTGCGGGGGCCTGTCTAGGAAGCCGATGGGATGAGTCTGCTGGGAGAGGACTTGCAGCATCCTGGGAACTTTCGGGAGCAAATTCCTGAAGGTGCAAGACTGCAGACATGATCATCAAGCCTCAGCGGTTACAAGAGAGGGGTGACTTCAGTGCTTGGGGTAGGGAGGAGGATAGGGTCGAGTTGTAAGAAATACAGGAGAGGTATTGCTGTAGATCACCTAACAGTAGTATGTTATGGACAAATATTCCTTATCAGTTATATAATACATAATATGTAAGTACTCACCCCAGGCTGTCTTTATAAAAACATGTTTGCAGAGACCTAAAAGAGCAAATGGAAGCATGCCAGAAGTCTTCGTAAGACCTTCTATATGCCCTTTAATGACCTTCTATATTTCTAAATGTTAACAAGTGTTAGTAATAATAAATGGTGGTAGATAGTATCATTATTGCTTTTGTCCTCATTTTTTTGTTGTCGCTAATTTTATATTGTGGTCAGTTGGAAAATAGGGTTTAATGTTTGAAAATACTCAACTACTTAAGTAGATTTTTCTGAACAGAAAGAGAGGAATGAAATTCACCCAGATAGATAAGGAACTTAATTGTTATTAGCGGGCATTATGGATTTTGCATTCCTGCAGGAACAAACTCATGACCTAGGATTTTAGTATCATAGAATGAATTTCTCGCTAGGAGTCACTTCCTGCTTGTCTCACCATTTGATATTTACAAGATCGCCAGTATTTCCTCTGTCCACCCTAAATACCTTATTTCTTTTCAGGCAAGTAGAGAGTTCAGAAAGATGATGAGGAAATTCTTTTCCTTCTAATTGGTTCTTTGGCCCTTTTAACCCCTTCCTTCCACTCCCAGCAGGGCAGTTAGTCATTAAAATGCGTCAGACAACTGTGGAACCTTCAGGATCATAACTGTGATATGCTTACTTTACACACCCATTCAAAGTTCTCAGCTCCAGGGTCAAGGCTTGGATGATGTCACACAGCCTATGGAGCTCACGCCTCCTCGACTGGTTTTTCTGTTGTGAGAAGGATAGGAGAGGAGAGAAAGATGAACCAACCCCTGTAATTCTGCGGATCACATTTAACTAGAGTCTGGTAAATCTCGAGATACTTCCAGGTTGATAAATTAATCTAATTTATTCCTATTAACCTGGTATATAGTATGAAAATATCACATTTTATTCATCCATATTGATGGACATTTAGGTTCTAACTTCTTGCTATTTCAAATAATGTTGCTATGAACGTCCCTATGTAAGTGTTTGTATGACATCTATGAAAGTTTCTAAGAAGAAGGGTCTTCAGACTTTTTTACCTCACAATTTGGAAAAACTTTCCCAAATTTTAGAATTGGAATCAAACCTTTTTTTTTTTTTTAAAGATTTTATTTATTTAGTTGTCAGAGAGAGAGAGAGCACAAGCAGGCAGAGTGGCAGGAAGAGGCAGAGGGAGAAGCAGGCTCCCTGCCAAGGAAGGAGCCCGACGTGGGACTCGATCCCAAGACCCTGAGATCATGACCTGAGCCGAAGGCAGATGCTTAACCGACTGAGCCACCCAGGCGTCCCTGGAATCAAACCTTTTATCATAACTTTTGACTGCAAAGGAATTGATTTCCTTGTAATGTAAACATTAACATTTAAAAGTAGAACTTTGGGCACCTGGGTGGTGCAGTCCGTTAAGCGTCCAACTCTTGGTTTCGGCCCAGGTGGTGATCTCAGGGTCCTGGGATGGAGCCCTGTGTCTGGCTCTGTGCTCAGGAGGGAATCTGCTTGAGACTTTCTCTCCCTCTCCCCCTACCTTGCCCCCAGATCTCGCTCTCTCTCTTTCTCAAATAAATAAATAAATCTTAAATAAAAGTGGGATTCTTAAATGTATCCAATGGTGTATAAATACCAAAGTGATCTGATACTCACCGTTAGCCATCAAACATTAACGATATGAATAAGGTCTCTTATAGTGGGAAATTCTACATCCTTTCTTTTTCTTTTGGGACTTGAGCTTTCTACTTCAGTCACAGGTTTTTACCTGAATGTAATATACATGATATGTGTTATGTGTGAGTGTTTTTTATTGATCACTTTACCATATTTCTCGACAACAAATTTTACGTATAAACTTAAATTACATTTCTTTGACCATAATACTCCAAAGTGCTAAAATTTTTTCTGAATTGAATTATCATTATTTTTAGTTCATAATCAACCAATGAAATCCTTTTAAATGTTGATCATATTGAAACATAAAAAAAATATCAATGGAAGGGCACCTGGGTGGCTCAGTGGGTTAAAGCCTCTGCCTTTGGCTCAGGTCATGATCTCAGGTCATGATCTCAGGGTCCTGGGATCGAGCCCTGCATCGGGCTCTCTGCTCAGCAGAGAGCCTGCTTCCCCCTTCTCTCTGCCTGCCTCTCTGCCTACTTGTGATCTCCCTTTCTCTCTGTCAAATAAATAAAATCTTTTAAAAAAAATCAACAGAACTTTAAGAAATTGGTTTGTATATCATGAACAAATTTTACTTATTTCTAGAAGGAGACCAGTTCAGCATCAGTTTATGCCCAGTTTTTGCTTTTATATTAGAAACACCAAGGACTATCGTTCACCTACATAAATAAGTAGGTGATGGTCGGAATAAATTGAGCAAGTGATGTTACTCATTGGTTTGAAAGCTTTCCACATTGTATGCCCCACATTACTTAGCGGTGTTATTTTTAATGATTAATCAGTGGGTGGTGTGCATAGGTCTTTCTTTAATACTATGAACAAGAAATGTTAAACTCACGTTCAGAAGTGTTTGTTAGTCAGTAGACTCAGCTTCTCAATGTTGATAACTTTATTTCGGATCGTCTCTTTAGCTTCTTGCAGGTTTTTACCCTTCGGGGCAACATATCCTTGAGCATCCAGATAAAGAAGACAGGTGTGCCTTTCTCTTCTAAGGAGGGAAAAAGGACCACTATGAATGGAGGCAGGGATTAGGAGCCAACGGGGCGCTTGACTCCACAGGTTCTCAGGTGGTCCGGACTTGGGAGGGAGTATACTTAGAAGATAAAGATCTGGACTTACCCCCTTGAAAACTATCTGTGTGCCTTCGTCCTCCAGTTTGAAACTCCTACTCTGAGGTTTCTCCCCAGCGGCAGAATTACTAGTGTTAGAGTCTCCTACGCTGTGTAAGCGTTTCCCCGAATGCACGTCGCTGAGGACATCGCTCTGCTTCTCAAGGACTTGGGAGAGATTCCCTGTGAGGATCCCCATATATGATTCATAGGAATTTTCTAACTTTGGGAAAACCCCATGCTCATTGTATTTAAATGTGGCCAATGAGTGGTAAGCCACCAGAGTTCTAGGAGACATTTAATTTCTGTAATTTGCTTTGGGACAACCTCTGGAAGTATTTTCATGCATAACTTTCTTTCTTTTTTTTTTTAAAGATTTTATTTATTTGACAGAGAGAAACACAGTGAGAGAGGGAACACAAGCAGAGAGAATGGTAGCGGGAGAAGCAGGCTTCCTGCTGACCAGAGAGCCCAATGTGGGGCTTGATCCCAGGACTCTGGGATCATGACCTGAGCCGAAGGCAGATGCTTAACGACTGAGCCACCCAGGCGCCCCTATAACTTTCTTTCTTTTAAAGGGCATTCTGAGTCTCCATCCAAAAAGGTGGTACAAGAACAGCACTCTCCTTGGTTTGCGTTCTGTGCCCTGAAGCAGAAATGCCTTTAATTGTTCATTGCTAAATAAACAGATGTCTAGTGGAGAAGGTTATTAAAAATATTTTGTGCAGTTTGGGAGAACTAGAGGTCAGGACTGCTTGACCTAGCCTCTCCAAGCAAACCCAAGTCAAGGAAGCTACCAAGGTAAGTGAGCTACAAACATGGCTTATTCTTAGGGCAACAACTTTCTGGTCGGTAGATTTCTGGATCCAGTTAAAAGGGACAGTGCATTTCAAAAATAGAGTAACGGCCATCCTCAGGCAGGAGAATTCCACTTTATATTTATTTGTTTGTTTGTTTGTTTTATTTGACAGAGAAACAGCAAGAGCAGGAACATGAATAGGGGGAGTAGGAGAGGGAATGTAGGCTTCCTGCTGGGCAAGGAGCCCGATGCAGGGCTCGATCCCAGGACCCTGGGACCATGACCTGAGCCGAAGGCAGATGCCCAGGGACTGAGCCACCAGGCACCCCAAGAGAATTCCACTTTAAAAACAGAAGATTTAATGTGCCAAATTCAAATCATAAGGAAAGGTTGCCCAGTTAATAGGACAAATGCCTCAACATTGTAAAATAAACAGAATTTGAAAGGCAGACAATCCTATTTTACAGTTATAGGTTATTTAAAAAATTCAAAGACTGAATAATAAAGCAATAAAATATATTACAGTTAGTAAGTCTATAAGGACACATTAATAATGAGGCACAGCTTAATTAAGGCCCCCCTTGCACTTGCTTCAACAGGTGACGCAGGAAGAGGGCAGTCCTCAGAGTTCTAGCAGCCAGTGGCCTGGGGCCGCACTCCGGGGGGCAGCCAAGACAAAGGTACGATGGCCAAGAAAGAAATGTCAAATAAGACTCAAGTCGTGGAGCTAAGAAAATAAGGGTTTGGTTGGTTGTTTGTCTTCCCCTTAGAAAATACACTGTTCCTATCCATTAACTTCCTGCTTCTTTCCAAGTTCCCTGGCCTCATAAAATTTATGTTAAGGATTTAAAGTATTCCCAAATTGATGGTTAAGTATCAGGGCCTTTTGCTTACAGACCTCCTTTTCCTTGGGTTTCCTGAGATGTAAAACCGGTACATCTTTTTTTTTTTTTTTTAAAGATTTTATTTATTTGACAGAGAGAGCGAGAGAGAGAATGCGCACAAATGGGGGAGGGGCAGAGAGAGTGGGAGAAGCAGGCTCCCTGGAGCCCAACATGGGGGACTCAGTCCCAGGACGCTGAGATCACAACCTGGGCCGAGGGCAGACATTTAGTCCACTGAGCCACCCAGGCGCCCAAACCTGTGTATCTTTTAAGAAATGCAACATACTTAAGTACAACTAATTAGCAAAAATCCCTCAGAGAAAACTGTTCACCTGTTGTATTTAGCAAAGATAAAATTTCCCTTCTAAGGTAGATGTGACATTAGGTTTTTCTATGGTATTCTTTCTGAAGTTGTTATAAGGTAGAGAAACCTCATCACCACACGAGTACCTTCTGAATTTACTAATCCCGAGACATCGGTAACAAGGCTATAAGGCGTAGACTCTAGAACTGCTCTATTTTGTCGTTAAGCGGAACCATGGAAATTAAACCGTGCCCCTCCCTCCTCCACTGGGCCACTAGGGTAGGTTTAAAAAATTAAATGTAAATTAAGGATACTATATTCCTGTGGTTGAAAAATTAAAAGGCATGGAGCAATAGCATAATATATGATGAGAATTACAGCCCTTAGAGCCGTGTAACTGGGCAGTGCTGTAAATGTCACCTTCCTACCTGTCTCCTAGGGGAGCAGAGGCAGAGAGAGAATCCGAAGCAGCCTCCGCACCCCATGCAGAGCCTGATGCCGGGCTCGATCTCACGACCCTGAGATCATGACCTGAGCTGATGAGATCAAGAGTCGGATGCTGCACCGACTGAGCCACCCACACACCCCAGTAAGGAGAATCTTGAAATGCAGAGGTAAGGAGGAGGAAAATGGGAAAGATAATGGCAAGAAAGAGGGCAGGGAAATGGAGAGTAGGATGGAAGGAAGAGGGCGTGTTGGTCCTTTTGGGCCGCTACCACTAACCGCGGTAGCCTGGGTGGCTTCAAGGCAATGGAAATCTACTTCTCACTGTTTGGGAGGCTGGAAGTCCCACATCAGCCTGCCTGCAGGATCCGGTTCTGTGTCTGGGGAGGGTGAGCTTCCTGATTCATAGATGGCAGTCTTGCCCAGGTGACCTCACCTGGCACAGGGGAAGTGGGAGGGAGCTGACAGGCTTCCTTCCTCAGGGTCCTAGTGCCATTCATAAGGGCTCCAGAGGCCCATCTCCTAATACCATTACCTGCGGGTGAGGTTCAGCCCAAGATTTCAAGGGGGGGCGGAGCACACACACTGAGTCCGTGGCAGCATGGGCTGAGGCTGTGCACCAAGGATCAGCACCTTTCCCCGCCCTCTCTTGCAACTGTCCTTCCAGTGTATTTGCGTAAGAATAGAAGAGGAAGGGGCACCTGGCCGGCTCCGTCACTGGAGCCTGTGACTCCTGATCTCAGGGTTGTGGGTGAGAGCACCATATTGGGTGCAGAGATTGCTTAAAAAAATAAAACTTGGCAGCGTCTGGGTGGCCCAGCTGGTTAAGCGTCCGACTCTTGGTTTCAGCTCAGGTCATGATCTCATGGGTCGTGAGAGCGAGCCCCCTGTGTCGAGCAGAGTCTGCTTGAGAGTCTTACTCTCTCTCTTGCCCCCTTCCCCCAGCTTGTTCTCTTTCTCTCTCTCGATAAATAAAACCTTTTAAACATAAAATTTTTAAAAGAAAAGGATAGAAGAGGAAGAAATGGGAAGAGTAAAGAAAAAAAAGAGCTTTATCTGGGGAAGAGTATTTGTGAGCCCCTGGGAATTCTTAACCACATGAATGTGTTACCCGAATGAACTTCTCCGTATTGCTTTTTCCTCCCCTATCCCTTTTATCTAGTCTCAGCGTAGCATATTTTATTATTTTGAGGTTTAGGTTTTAAGGGAAGTTTCAGAACGAATAGGCATAAATATTTGTGGAAGAGAGGCGAGCAGGGTTACAGTCTCTCCTGCTTTCATACCAGAAACAAACTAACCCCTCCCTGGGGCAAACTGGCCTGGTGAAACCCAGAGTCCAACTGTCTCTCTGCCGTGACCTGTTCAGACTGCAAGGAGATCCGCTGCGTGGTGTTGCGTCCCGTGGAACATGTCCAGTTGATTACACCGTGCACAATTTAAGCCGTGCCCGCTCTTCAGCGGGCGGCAGTGTTCCCTCTCTTCCCCACGGCCTTGGCCATTCCCTTCCTTTGCTTTTTTTTTCAGGCCACATATAAGGGCTGCCTCTTTAACGTCCTTGGGAGATACCCTCCCAATGATCCTACCACCAAGAGGGAGCAAACTGGCAATGTGTAGCAATTCGCAATTCGTATTTTCACGTTTGATCTTTAGAGCCCTTATCTCCTGGTCTAATGAATTGCCCCAACTCAGGGCAAGAGAGTGAGCCTTGGTAATCGTATTGTTTACTTACTTATCCCTGTCTTCCCCTGTTCTCGACCCTAGTTAGGGTCGTTAGGCAATCTTCTTCTTCCCTTCATTCACCCCTGCCCAAGTCTTAAAAACACTCTTCAAAGCTATCTGTAGCCAAATTTCTCTCTAATTAATTTGCTCGGATTTTTATCAAGATGAGGTTTTCTTCCTATCTTTATTCACCGATGGAGTAGCAGGAGTTTTCCCGGGCTGCAATCCAGGGTCCCTCGCCGAGTAGCTGCGTGATCTGGGCGTATAAACCCTTTGGGCTTCAGTTCATTATGTGTAAAATGGGATTGGTGAACTAAGGGACTTTTGAGGATTCTCCTAGCTCTTATAGCCCTGGATCCCAAAGTAGTCGGCCACTGCCTTGAAGAGTGGTTGTACTGTGATGCCAGATGAGTGCTTCTGATAAGTTCTTTGAGCGGCGAAAGTTGTTCGATAGCACGAAGAGTCAGAGTAGGTTTAGGGGAGGCAGTCGATCTAGGGAGAGGGGGTGCCCAGGGTAAGGGGTAACACGTCGGCTACGCTAGACTCCATTGATGACAGATAGTCTCAAGTATTTCTGTGGGGCAGCAGACTCCCAATGGGCATTCACTCTTAAAGGCCAGAGCTCCTTTAGTGTGCTCATTTATTTAGAAATGAAATCAGAGTTGAGCTCTCTCCCTGGTTTATTTGATATTTTTCTGATAATGGCCATTTGTTGATTTTTAGACTTAATTCTATTGGGCGAGGTCACTTTTTTTTTTTTTTTAACCTCATGAAAACACTAAGTGGTCATTGTAGAGAACCTTCAACCCATACAAAAAGAAAGGAATGGAAAGAGAAAGTCGCCTCCCTCGGAAGCCTGCCTCCCCAGCCTGTAGTCAGAGATAAGCGGTGTTATCTTCTCTCCTGTTTATTCTTTTGGAGATTTTCCATGGATTTATGCAAACACAGATATATGTATCATCACTTCTGTTTTGTTTTACTTAATTTTGATGGACAATTCTGTGGCACATATTAATCCTAGAGTAGAAATATGCATGTAACATAGATGAGCAAGCCAGTGAAGAAATGATAGGGTCAGGGAACAAGATAGATGACAAACAGAAAACAGTTGCTCCTCAAATTGTCCACGGATAGCTATGATTCTTTTTTTAAAAAAAAGAAAAAAAATTTTTTTTTAATTTGAGAGAGAGAAAGAGCACAAGCGGGGAAGGTCAGAAGAGAGGGAGAGAGAGAATCCCAAGCGGACTCGCCGGGGAGCCCCACCCAGAGCTGGGTCTAGGGACCCTGAGATCACAACCTGAGCCGAAATCAAGAACAAGATGCTTAACCAACCGAGCTGCCCCGGTGCCCCGATAGCAATGATTCTTAAATGCTAGAGCTTGGACCTTGGAAGATTACTTTGAGGAGGCATTTCTTGGGGAGTGGGCTGGGGTCACGGTGGTAGAGGCCCACCAGCAGTTCCTCCGTTCTCTCCATGCTTACGACTTACTCTTCCCCTCCTGGGAATCTGGACAGCCTCCGCTCCTTGCTGTGGTCAATAGAACAAAGCAAAGACGAAGCTCTTCCAGTTCTCTGCCTACACCTGGCAACTTAAGTTTCTGCTCTCTTGGACAACAATCGCCCCGTAAGGAACACCGACAACCGTCGAAGAGGAAGGCTTCACGGAGGCGGCGTGCCTCTGGAGAATGAGACCATCCGGAGGGAGACAGGCCCGGCTGTCGCTATTTCCGCCATGCCGGCTGAACCACTGGCCCTGTGCTCAAAGTTGTCTCAGGTCCTCCAGCCCCAGCCAAGCTGCCGCAGCCAACACTCCCGGAAGGAAAGACAAGCTGTCACCATGGTGTTGGGTGTTGGCTTAACAAAAATCTAAGACCCGTGGCATCGGCTTTGGGACCAGGCATCGGGTGGAGGTTGGAGAGGTGATGAAGGAATTCTAACTTTTTTTTTTTTTCATTCGGTCACTTTTTAAAAATTCCCATTTGGAAACAATTTTAGACTTACACAAAAGTTGCACAAACGGCACAGAGTTCATGCGTGTTCTTCACCCAGCTGCCTTTATGGTGATAAATTGTGTAGCCAGGGAATAATGATCAAAACCAGGAAATTGACATAAACCACAGACTTTGTAGGAACTTCGCCAGTTTTTCTGGTGATGTTCTTTTTCCGATTCAGAGTCCAATTCAGAGTCTTGCTTGCATGTAGTTGATGTATCCCCTTAGTCTGGGAAGGAGGCTCTTAGTGGAGTCTCTGAGGGTCGTGAGGAAATTGTATCGCAGGCTGGAGATGTGGTCCTATGTAGTGGCAAAATGTTTGGCAGCCCTTGTGTGCAGTGAAACACAGAAGACAGAAAAAATATACCTAATGAACTTGTAGATCTGGCAAAGGGGAGTGTCAAGCTGCACATTCAGAGTATCAGTTGCTTCTCTTAGTGATGTGTGATGGCGTTACAAGAGAGAGATGTGTTAAAAAAAAAAAAAAGGAACTATTCAGTTTTCAAGCAGAATGTAGAGGAAATAGACAGGGCCTCGGAGATTCTGTGTTGTCAGCAGTAGTCTTAAAGGAAGAAATGGCACCTGGGGCCTGCCTTTCAAGTGGGGCCTCAAGGTAGAAATCAATCAAGACTCTATGTTGAAGCCTCTACACATGTCCAGATGTTGTCTCATAGACCCCCTCATCTAGCCAAAAGGGGTTCTAAGAAGAACCTTCAGGGGATTCCAACAGTAGCTACTTCGACAAGGCCCAAAGTAGATAGAGATTTATTTTTGGAAGAATTACAGATGTTGCTCTTGGGCAAAGTTGTTGTAGGCAAGAAGTATACTCCATTAAGAGTCACAGGAACCCCACAAAATGTTGAAGACGATTATATTGATGAAGCCAGTGCTAGGCTGAACTGAAGAGGGAAGAGACAGTTCAAAATGGAAAAAAAGCCATTGGGCCCCCACTTTCTGTCAGTAGGACCCAGGCTGAGAGAGCCGTTGGACCGTATAGGGCAGGCAGTGGCCTATGGAAAAGGCAGCCTCGAAGGCCATAGCCTGCACCCCGGAGCTGGGAGCCAGGAACAGTGGTTTGGGAAACACCTCCCGGGAGAAGAATCAGACCCTAATGGTGGTCTGGGTCCCCGGAGTGAGGGTGACAGTGCTCAGCCAGCTTTCAGAACTGCTAGGGATGGTGGCTGCTCCATGCCCTCTGTCCCCCGCCCCCTGGCTTTGAACAGGAGCGTCTGTCTAGTTATCTTATCCCTGCCTCAGCATCGTACATTGTGTCTGTAGCTTGTCTTTTTAGCTCACAGCATCTAAATACATCTAAAATGCCTCAGCCACACCTGGGCCTAGTGTGTATCATTAGATCCTGGCCCTTTGAGCCAGTGCTGCACAGAATGACAATCTGGCGGGAGGGAGGGAGTGTATTTTGCTAGTGTGTGTGTGTGTGTGTGTGTGTGTGTGTGTGAGTTATTGTGGCCCGAAGGTGGGTTATGATAGTTGCTTCCCAATATGACTGCCAACAATTCCTCCCATTCGAAGCACTCCTTCCGTTAAGGACTGTAGTCTCTTTCCTGCCCCCCTGGGTCTGGGCCGGCCCTGTGACGGAGAATACAGGGAAAGTGATGTTCTGGGACTTCCAAGCCCTGGCTTTCACTGACCTTGTAGCTTCTGCTTTCTCTTCCTTGGGCTCCAGGCTGTAGAGAAAGTATAAAGGAGCTTGGGCTGGCCCCCTGAATCATGGGCCATCGTATGAAGAAAGGGGCCACCAGCCACTTCGGCTGCCCCAGCGGAAGCGTCAGACGCCGGGGCAGCCATCTTGGCCATTCCAGCCAGCCAAACTCACAGCTAGAGGCGACCACACGTCTGCCCCCAGCCGACCCCCGGGGAAGGCAGAAGAACGGCCCTGCTGTGCCCTTTCCGAACTGCAGAACTGTGAGCAAAGAGGTGGTGGTGGTCCCCTTAAGGCATGGAGCTGACGGTGGTTTCTCATGCAGCAGTAGATCATTGGAGCCCTTACTAAAGGTCAGGGTTCTTTCGACTGCTTTAACTTCACTCTGTGGGCTGTGAAGAGGTTGTAGCAGATAAAGAAGCCAAGTTTCAAGGAGACTCCGTCCCAACAAGGCTGCACCCTTCACGTCACAGTCACTGCTCCGTCCACGGAGCTTTGCACGGAGCACGTACTAGATGCCCAAGTACTTGCTGATGTGACAACGAAATGAGTGAATGGAGATAAGAGATGCCACGCCGTGAAAAAGAAGGACAAAAAAAAGATACTTTAAACAGAGTTTGTCTCGTTCTTTTTTTTTTTTTTTTTTTTTCCTTTCAAAAAGGTGCTCTTCCTCTGCACAAACAGTGGCGCCTTGGATGTGAGAAGGATGTTCTGAAGGGGAAGACTTGTAGAAGCGAGACACGGGGCAACCTTGACTCCTTCCCTATGTCCCTCCTACACCGAGACCAAGGAGGCCACTCTGGGAAGCACCTGGCAAAGAGTTACAAACTATTATCCTTTTCTATTCTTAGAAGAGCTAAAAGCAGAATATATGTTCCGTAGGACCCTAATTAGAGTTGATACCAAAAGGAGCCGAGTAGAATAGCCAAGAGCCAGTGTTAGGTTGGAGAGTAAAACGGTCAAAGCTAATTTGTCACATTAGGTCTTTTCTTTCCCATCACTCTCTGGTCCAAGTCACAATTTCTGAACACAGCTCGGACCCCACGCATGCCCGTCCTGCTCTATAGTTCTCCCAGGAATACCCGGCCCCACCCTCATTTCTCTGAGAGCGATAATTTCATACAGTACACCTCTCTCCTGGGACGGGAAAGGAGACCCAAGTGCCGTGTGCAATCGCTCCAGGAGAGCTTAGAGACAAGAAGGAAACGTTCCTTCTTAGGGTATGGTTACTTGCGGTGCCTTCTAGAGAGTGCCTTCCGGAGACATGTCTTGGGCAAAACATCTTTATTTACAAGAACAGCAATATTTGTAATCAGGATAAGTGAAAGAAGGGGAAAAGCCTCGGACCCTTGGAAGAATAGGGCGGTTTAAAACTCAGCCCTATGATTATTATATTTTTCTATTCTGTATGATTTAGAAAACAGTGGTTAAACAGATAAAAATAGAAAAGATTGCTTAAAAATTAAAGCCATTGATTTAGATCTCTATCTGAAAGGTCAGTGTGTGGGAGCTGAGAAAGGCATTATAGTGATCAGCATTCAACAAAAGACATTTTAGCAGCAGAACCTACAAAGAGCACATCAACTATTTATATCACCCACATCAAGCGGCTGGTCATTTCATTTATCAAAGAAAATAAGGAAGCTATTTTTTGGGATATTCTCTGGGTGTAGTAACAATACGGTTTTGGAATCAGCTGTTAGAAACTATAATTAAAGCTGGTTTATCATGTTTACTAATTATTCTGCATAGTTAGTCTCCCTGAAGCTTTATATAATTCTCCCTTTGTTACAAGCTTCTGTTTCTCCCTAGGGCAGTCTGAATCCAGACAGGTAAAGAACTGGAGTGCCTGGAAACCAGCGTCTTGTAATATCTGTACAGCCGAGCAGATATCTGCAGGTGAAGCTGAAAAACAATATAGAGATTTTAAACTTCCTGTGCATTCGATAGAGTCAGCTTTTTAGAGATTTCAGCTCTATTCAGTGATTCCTTTTTTTTTTTAAAGATTTTATTTTGTTTATTTGACATACAGAGTGAGATCACAAGTAGACAGAGAGGCAGGCAGAGGGAGAGGGGGAAGCAGGCTCCCTGCTGAGCAGAGAGCCCAACACGGGGCTCGATCCCAGGACCCCAAGATCATGACCTGAGCTGAAGGCAGAGGCTTTAACCCACTGAGCCACCCAGGCGCCCCTCAGTAATTCCTAATAATGACCTGATAATACTGCCTGGCTGGCCAAACATCTGTCAACATCGGCGATCCTTAAGTTTACTGCTCGAGAGAAGCAGAGGGAGCTCATGTTCAGAGAAGCAGCAAAAGCCCTGTGCCATCTTCTTCCCTCCGCCAATGGAATTCCTGCTGTGGGCCAGTCTCCGGCTTCGGCACTTCAGTGCTGGCGGTGCGCGCCCTCTCTCCACCAGAGCTCTGTGCCACGGGAGTGGAGAGCATCCTGTCTCCTCATGAACCCACTTCCTTCCCGGGAAGTGGATTTCAGAATAGGGTAGGCTCCCCGGGGCAGGGGCCAGAGTAGGGCAGCGGATCAGCAACCTGAGAAACTGGGGTGGGACATTTTTCCCCTCCCCAACCTACCTCCCTTCAACTTGCTCTTCATTTCCCCTTTCCCCACCAAGTAGTAGTTGCTGCGGCATGGCATACAGCTCAGTTTCTTACCACGCAGTCCAGTCTGGTAGAACACCTACAAATCAGGGACTCCTTATCATTGGTTATTTGTAAAAGAAGGAAATCTCTGGTGTGTGGATAGGATTTTCATTTTTGGAAACCAAATAGAAGCCTTTTCCTACTCTTTGCAGATTGTATCCCCCTCCCCGCCCACCTCCCCATTTCCTTTTCGCTTGTGGCCTCTACCTCCCACAGGCAGACCAGGACCATGCACAAAAACAGCCTCCAGTGACTAGCAACATTGAAGATTCAGCAGGTTGCTAACTCCTGCAGGGCTATCTTAAAAGGATGTAGTCTATAAATGCAAAGTGTTATGGAGCCTGGGAGATCTCTAAGAACACTGTAAATATCCCTGGTTTAATTAGTAGTTGGGGAATTAGGTAATGGCCTGTGGCTTCTAAGCAAGCCCTCTTGGGGTTTCTAGTCTTCAAGACTGCAACCATGATGTGCTCATACAGTCTTCTTAGACACCGAATAAATCCTTTTAGACCTTCCTAGGCACCTACTCGCAATTACTGCAATACACATGCAAATTGATCCCTTTCTCCCAGATCTAAAAAAAAAAAAAAAAAAAGAAAAGAAAAGAAAGAAAATAAGCCAGTGCCTCAGCCCAGGTCTCAACTCAGATACTCTGCACTCCACATTGTCTCCTCGAGTTCTACTTCCCAGGGGAAAGAAAAGGAAGAAAATCCTAGATTGGCGTTGATTGGTGTTCATTCTCTTCAAGCAGAAAGTGGACGAGTCGCTTTGCGGCAGCTGATCAATGTCAGAGTAATTGCGCTCCAAATTCTCAGAATTTCTGAACCAGCTCTCTCACGGGGATAGGTCAACCAACCCGGGCTGTTAGCAGACTTGACAGGTTTGTTCTGGGCTGACGGCCATTGACTAGGTTCTCCGACCAGATAAGTCACTTGGCTGAGTCTACAGTAGGTGGGGCGCGCTCACCAGCTCAGGGGTAGTGGCTGGAAGTTTGTCGCAACCCTGGTGAATTCAAGCAGCGGGCTGCTGCAGGAGATACCCTTTTGCCTTCGGTGCACAGCAGCAGAAAGGTTAGTCCCTGCTAGGGCAGGGCGCTGGCGAGGGAGACGCCAGACCCCCGGGGCTCTGCCCCTTCTCCCACGGTTGGGAACGCGCACTGTTGGCTGCGCCAGAGCTCCAAGTCTCAGCTCTTGGCCCCTTAGCTGGCTCGGTAGGTAGCACGCGAATGGGTAGGACCAGTTTGGGTGCCCTCCCTCCGTGGTCCGCGAGAAACCGCGGCCAGCGGTGCGGGGAGGCGGGGGCACGTGCTTGACTGTGTGTGCTTGTGTAACCAGCTCCCCAGGCGCCAGCACCGACAGTGCTCGGGCCGGAGGCCCGTCGGAGCCTGCGTTTCCGCCGCGACCCGGGGACTCGGGGTCCCGCTGCCGGCACACGGCAGCAGCACCCCGGACGAAGGACGAGAAGCACTTGCCTCCCGAGCCATCATAGGGGAGTGGGAATTTGGAAAGTTCCCCAACTAGGAACACACGTGACCTCCTCCTGAAAGTAGTTCCGACTGTGGCCCGCGTATCCCTCCACCTCCTTTTGAACCCTCCCCGTCCCCCCCCCCCCGGCCCCGCCCACTCGCAGGGGCTGTCGCTTCCTACCGTCCCGTATTTCACACTCGGGCCCGGGCAGCGCCGGCGGGCGGCGTGCACAGCCCGGCTTGGGGAGCGCGGAAGCCGGCCCGCGGCGATCCACCCGGCCGGGTTTTCACAGCGTCCCGCAAGGGGGCGGGGCGGGGCAGACCCCGAGCCCCGAGCCTCAGTCCGACGCGGTGAACCGAGCTGGAGCCCCGAGGGGAGGGATGCTCAGCTCTCCAGGGGGCAACGCAGGGGACTACGGGGTGGGTCCCGTCCTCCGGGGTCCGCTTTCGGGGCAACGCGGGCAGTGGTCCTTGGGGACCAAGACATTTGGGGGCAATGTGATCACACGCAGAGCGCTCGGCTGCGAGCTCTCATTTTTAGGGAGAAGGAGCCGAGCTGGTGGGGAAGCGGGAGGTGGGGCGGTGAGAGCGAGCCGGATGAGGTGATACACACGGAGACACAATAGGGGGTTGTTCTTTGTGCTAAGACTGACACCTTGAGGACACGGGCGGGGGGGGGGGGGCGG